>CM050323.1:54626137-55063321 GCA_027475135.1 Bactrocera correcta
AAATCAGCCTTAGTTAAAAAAAAAATAATTTTATTAATTATATTTTTTTTGGATATTTGTTGTTGATTTTATATTATAGAATACAGATTATAGATTATAGATTATAGGTTATAGATTATAGATTATAGATTATAGATTATAGATTATAGATTATAGATTATAGATTATAGATTATAGATTATAGATTATAGATTATAGATTATAGATTATAGATTATAGATTATAGATTATAGATTATAGATTATAGATTATAGATTATAGATTATAGATTATAGATTATAGATTATAGATTATAGATTATAGATTATAGATTATAGATTATAGATTATAGATTATAGGTTATAGATTATAGATTATAGATTATAGATTAAGATTATAGATTATAGATTATAGATTATAGATTATAGATTATAGATTATAGATTATAGATTATAGATTATAGATTATAGATTATAGATTATAGATTATAGATTATAGATTATAGATTATAGATTATAGATTATAGATTATAGATTATAGATTATAGATTATAGATTATAGATTATAGATTATAAATTATAGATTATAGATTACAGATTACGGATTATAAATTATACATTATGGATAATAGATTATAGATTATCGGTTGCAAATTATGGATTATAGAATATAAATTAGATTTGTCCTGTTGAAAAGTTCAGATGCTGAAAGCCTCTATAGCCTCGAATTGGTACCAATTTCATTAAAGCAAGACGAAGCAAAGTCTGTCAGCGCCTAAACAGCACATTACAGCAACAATTATACTTAACCAGATTAGCGGTACCAGCGCGCCAACTAACAGGAAGTTAATGCTTACAGCTGTTGCACATAAATTACCAGCTGTGAACAATTTCGCTAATTGCTTGCAACATGGTCAACATGACCCGCATTGGGGTGCATCGTTGCCCGACAACGCGAATACCAGTTGAAAGCAGCAGGAAAAGCGCAATTGCAAAAGCAACAACAAAGCGCCTGAGACAACGAAAACAAAAGTAGTGTAGAAAAGCGTTTGTCCAACTCGTTGCCGAACACAAGCAAATTAGCAGCGGCAACGGCAATTGTTGCACCGCAACACCCACAACCAAAGCAGCGACACACAGCAACACTGACAACAACAAATAAATACACCAAAGTTAACCACAAAGCGGGAACATTAGAAGACAACAAACAAGTACGTTTATGGAGTAGCGAAAAAATAACAACCACAACAACAGCAAAAACAATAGAGAATGGCATTTAGTTGGTTGGAAATGGCATTGCATTTGCGCGCCTTGTCCGCGCCTTTGGTGGTCACCGACGTCTTCGCTCGCATGTTTGCTCAAATGTTGTGCGCGAATGTTCAAATGTCATGTTAGGCAACCGCTGAAGCTGAAAGATAGCTACAAAAAACTAAAAACAAAAATGAAACAATCCCAGAATAATGATTGGGGAGCGGTTTGCGGGTAGCTGTGACGACAGCCTCGCGGCTATTAGGAGCCCGCAACCCGGTCGGCAATGTGCGCTCGCGCTGAACAAATGTTGAAATAGCCGCACAAATACAATAAATTATGGGAATGGAGAAAATTCTATAGAAATGGAAATGCAAAAATGTTGCCACGCGTGTATGTGTGTGCATATGTTGTATATTTGACTGTGTGTGTGTCATGCAAATGCATGCATGTTCGCGCTGCCCGGCGGATGTTGGTGTGAAGCAGCTGTAGTCTTACTCCAACTCTTCGCTGAGTGCTGACTGCGGATTTGTTCCGCTACATTTCCTCATACACAGCATACACACACAGCGCATGCGTTGCAACGTGGTTGGGTAAAAGTGCAGCGCAAAAAAGCTAAAAAACACTTCAATAAACAAATCAACGCAAATAACTGTGACAACGAAAGCGGTTTGAAAATAGTTCTACTTGCGAGGTAAGCGCTGCAAATGCTCTAACTGGCTTGCAACGCATGCGCGCACACATATACATACGTGTATATGAGTGTTTTAAAGTGTATGTGCATATGTCTGCTTGTACATAAACTCGTATATTCTATGTTAACTCGTAACTCTACAAGGATACCATCAAGGAAGTAATGCTCGATTGACTGCATACAACGCTTTTGTTCTTGTTGCTGTTGCTGGCTGTTGAACTGGTAATAGTTAGTTAAATATTATACGAATGTAGATACAAGCATACATATATGTATGTGTGTGTAGTTATGTAAATGCATATGCTGTCCGCCAAGATTATAGTGCCGTTGCAGCACGTCATCACTAATTGATGTTTCCATGGAAAGCAAAACTGGTACGAAATGCGCACGAAAAGCGTTAGACATAGAAAACGAACTTGTTATTGTTCTTATTGCATTGGCATTGCTGTGGTCGCCAACTAGCGTCGCCTGATTTTCTTGCATGCATATTTAATAGCATTTGCCATTTCTGGTTGCATTAAAAGACGGTAAAAGAATTTTGTTTCAATCCAATGATTGGCTTGCGTTTCGGTAGCAGCTGCGCAGGCGTAGAAAGCGACTAACGTCGTTGCTGGGCCAGATTAAGTTTTTCTATTGAATTTGATGTTGCATTTATGCAGGAATTTCGGCGGATTCAAATAATATGCAGTTATAACGAAGTAATAGATTTTGATCCATTTTTGGCATAATTGGATGAGTTAGAGAGAGCTACTGAATGTTGGAATATATTTCGAGATTTGCTTGCATGTGAAAATTACAAATCTGACTTGTTAGGAGAAATGTTAGAAATAAGTTTGGGATGGATAGAGATAAAAATCTCAAATCAGGATACTTAAGAGGATGAGATATTCGATTCATAGAGAGTAGATTGAGACAGAGATGTATATATAAATAAAGAAAGTGAGGGGTCAAAGTGGAGTAGTTCCTTGGGAAAAGGGTTAAGAGAGAGAGAGTTGGATAAATAAAGACAGAGACTGAAGAGAAAATGAGAAAGAGATGCTGCAACTATAGGAAGATAGGTGTAGATAGAGAAAGAGTTGTATATAGAGATAGAGAAAGTGCGTAGTCAACGTGAAGCAATTCGTTAGATAAGGTTTGAGAGAGAGAGAGATGCATAAATAAAGAGGGGGAGAGAAATTGAGAGAGAGGAAATGGTAGAGAAGAAAAAATTGGGGGAGAGAGAGAACAATTTGGAGAGAGAAAAAAAGGGGAGAGAGATGGAAAAAGAAAGAGAGAGATTTAGGAGGTTAGTGGAGCATGTTTAGAAGCAATTCGTTAGATACGAATTGGGAGAGAGATGCATTGATCAAAAAAGTAAAACCGAGAGAGAAAGAATTATGTGAAGCCTGTGTAGGAGCAGTTAGTTAGATAAGGCTTGAGAGAGTGATGCATAAATAAAGAGAGAGAAGGAGAGAACTAAGACAGAGAAAATGGCGGAGAGGAAAAATTGGCAGAGAGAGAGAGCAAATGAGAGAGAGAGAAAACGGGTGAAAATATGAAGGAGAGAGTTACAGGAGTTAGTGAAGCCTGTGTACAAGCAGGATAAGGACTGTGAGAGAGATGTGTAGATAAAAAGAAGGAAAGAGTGAAAAAAGTGAAGAGAGCAAAAACCGAGAGGGAGAACTACGTGAAGCCTGTTTTAAAGTAGCTCGATAGCATGCCAGATATCAACGGAAGAAAATAAACTCGAAATACGGCAATAAAATGCCAAGCTTGAAAATTTATCCGGCAAGTGTGACCGATCTAAAAATTAAGGTCGTTTGTAACATCTTAAAGCTCTTGCAAATATTAGAATATATTTAAACTAAGTATTAAAGCCTATGTTGATCTGGAAGCTAAACTGTATCTCTACAAGTACTAAATTACAGAAATTTCTAAGATATTTTGAATAATTAGTTATATAAGTTTTAAGCACAGTGCTTTATTTATTTAACTTCAATGTTCTAATCGACAGGTCGTGGTGGGCAGAAAAAGTCTAACCAACTGATACCGCAACTATTCTACTGAATCAATTAATCTAGGCTAGAGTTCTAATCTGAGTTTAGAGAATAATCCAACCAGTGACTCTATATATGTATGTACATATATCTTATGATCAGTTTCCACCCACATCAAATGCGCTTTGGAGAACTCTTGATACGGAAAAGCTACTACTGAAGACTTCATAAATCTACTACATATTCCCCTACATTATTCCCTTCCTTTTATAAATATTATACAAAGGCCAATTGCATTTCTGTCGACCTTTGAGTTCATTACAGCATACTTGCGCTAGCACACCCTTTTTGCGCAACTCAAGCAAACCGCAGTCTCATCAACTATTTTGGTCATTTATCTCTTGTTAACTGCCAGTCAGCAAATCGCAGCGCATCTTCTTTGCCAGCAAGGTTGCGGCGCACAGGTATTTTCCGCATGCGCTGACACTGTGCATACCTCAAGCTTCATTTACGTTGCTGGATTTGCTTTTTTCATCTCTCTTTTTATTGCCACAACACCCGCGCCAGTGGGCAAGCGAAAAGGGCTCAGCTACAAGTGGTGCGCTGCTAACACATCCCGCATCCGCGCCGACATGCCAGCTGTGTCTGTGTCTGCAGCTTGCAGCTCGCAGCATTCACCTTGATTTCCGTTTTTGATTTTTGTTTTGTCTTTATTTCTATCACTTTTTGCCACATTCTTGTTGGTTTGTTTACATTATCGCGTGGCAGAGGTCGCATTGCTGCTGCTGTTGCTGCTCATTCCAAGAAAGTTGACGTTGCTGGGTGCACAGTTGCTGCTGCCGGCATTGCGCTCGTCGTCTAGTCTGCCAAGCAGCTAGTGTAGCGGCAGCGTTGTGGGTTCGTTGACTGCTGCAACTATTGCGTGGTGTTCTTCTTCTTTGTCAGCTGCGGCTCCCTTTGGCTGCGCTCGTGCGCTTGATCGCTGCTGCTGTGGTTGTTGACGTCTCGTTCTTGTCTCGCTGTCAGTGTCGCATTGCTGTAATGCAATGAATTTTATTTGAATTTTTTCGCATTCCTTCTTTTTTTCGAATTCATTTCTGCAGCTGACCATTTCTTCTAGATTCTAGCAGTATTCGTTTATTCTTTATTTTTTTGCTTTTATTCTTGTGCAGTGGGCGGTCAAGGAAGACTTTTCAATAATGGCATTCAATATGCTAAACGAGTTTATTGATGATCTCATTTATTTATCGGTATTATTTTTTTGATTTTGATTTGCTTTTCCATGTTATGTTGGCCGATTCGGCGGGCTTGGCAATTGTATTATGTGAATTCTCATCAAAATTTGAGCATTTGTCTTTGAAGTTCGCCCATTTAGCCCTGCGGGTATGGGTGTGATTGGGCATTAGTTACCTGCTGTTTGTTGTTGTGTTGTGTGTGTGTAAATGCGCAATATAATTTCGCATTTCTGTATTGCCGTTTTTATTATAGTACTTATTGGTTTTCGCTTGGCAATAATGGATCAGTGCAATTTTTCTTGGCGCAAGTTCGTGTCTTAAGTCTTTAGATTTCTTTGGCAGCCGAAAGTATTTCATTTCGCTGCAAAAAGCAAAGTGTTTTAGGAAGTGGCATGCTTTTTTATGAGTTTTTGTTGCTTTATTAGCTGTGTAAAAATAATTAAGTGTGGAGATGCGACTAAGTGAGGAGTGTTATTTTAAGGAAAAATATTATTAAATTCGGCTATAACCACTTAAGCGGTGTCTACGTCGATCAAGAAGAAGAAAAAGAAAGATTACAATAAAATATGTAAAATATCATTAGCAATTATGTATATGACAAAAAATCAAAAACACTTCTCAACAAGTGACGTTTTCGGTCTTAAAGCATATCCTGAAAACTATATCCAAATTTTTGAAATATATAATTATTTATGTCTAACCCACCAGTTCTGAAAACCCTCTTGAACTGTTCGAAAAAAAAAAGGTTTGAGACCACATATCTAACCTTGGCTTTGCTTAAATATAGTCCAAGCTCTCCAAGAGCCTTAGTTGATTTTTTCTAATCAAGTCATAACACTTTCTCTCGTTGAAATCACTACGAAGACTTTCTTTTCGTATTCTTGAACTTGTGAAACACTGCAGTTAACCTAAGAAAAAATCATTCAGTTGACCTTCTAGAGTGAATCCTATATCAAAGAGAAGTCATTCCGTCACAATTATTTGTGAAACTTAGAGCAAAAACTTGAACTTTTGGAACAGTACCGAAAACCTAAGAAAAAATCAATGAGGTAACATTGTTGTGTATAGTGTATCCCAAAGGGAATCACTATGCAGACTTTCTGTTTGAATTACAACTTTTTTATTTAGCTGAAAACAATACTTGAACTTGTGGAACACTGCTGTATGTAAATATAAAATTCGATCAGGTGATCCTGTAGGGTATGGCGTATTCCATAGGAAGTCACTACGGATACTTTCTCTTTGAATTTCAAAGGTATATGGAACTGAAAACTCTAGTTAAACTTATGAAACACTACAGGAAAACTAGAAAAAAATGAATCATGTGATCTTGTAGAGTACAGGGTTTCCCAAAGAATTGCCATTAAGGAGATTTCATCTAAGAACTACAAATAATCCTTCTCCTTGAACTTCAAAGGTTTATGGAACTGAAAACTATAGTTGAACTTGTGGAACACTACAGGAAAACTAGGAAAATATCAAACAAATAATCTTATGGAGTAATGGGATTTCCGGAGTGGAGTCACTATTAAGACTTTATCTTTAAACTGCAAAGATTTATGGTAGTGGAAACTATTCTTACACTTGTGAAACACGTCAATCAATATCAATCAGATGACCCTCTTGTGGTCTAGTGAATCGTAAAGAGCAGACAAATTAAAAAAAAAATTAATTATCAATCATAAAATTAACAGAGAAATCAACTTTTGTAGCACACATTCTATAAATATTTCGTTTTTTATTTGAGAAATTCTCTTCTAAAACACTTTTAATTAAGGTTAGGCTAAACAAAACGTCAATGTTGTTGGTTCGATTGAATTTTAATTGTTGATTTAACAGGCTGTAATATTTTTGAGGTCAAATCGCTTGAATTTCATAACTTTTGTATAAAAATTCGCAAGCGCTCAGTATGAAAGCCATTTATTACTCATTAAATTATAAGCGCTCACTGTAAATGCGAACGAAACGGTTTTTTTTGCGTTTCTTAGTACGTCAAAGTCATAGTTAGCCTAAGAATTTTAATAATCAAACATTTTTTCATTTAATTACATATGTAAATGATACCTTAATTTGTGATTTAATGATAATGTTTGAATGACAGTGTGTGATTCTAATAAATAGTAATGCATTTGCATATTTTTTACGGCTGTATGTATGTGTGTGTTGTATAACTCAATCATTTGCATAACACAGCATGCAAGTCGCTCAAAAAAGCATAAAAGAAAATTTATTTATAAAATGAGGCATAATCAAATTGATTGATGCTCATGAGTAGGGATGTGTCTATAGGCAGCTGCTGCTGGCGTTCATCGCCACACTCATATTTAATAGCCGCAAATAGTTTGCACAGTTGCAGTTGCACAAACCCAGTAGCATAGAGATTAAGAAAACATTTATAAGTTGCTTAATAATAAAATATATATATATATGTGTGTGTTTGCAACTTTTTATTATGAAATTAAATATGCGTACTTTTATTATTTCCTTTGCATTGTTTACACAAACTATTAATAAATGTAAAAAAAAAATATTAAAAAACTATAAAATGCAATAAAATTTATAAAAATTTCAAAAATATAAACAATAGCAAATAATTAAGCGAAAATTGATGAATTTATGCGAAGAATATAATATGGCGTCATATGCGCACAGGCTTAGCGGGCGCATAGCGCAAATCATAGGCGACAATTCATGACATTTTATCAACACTATACACACATATATATACTAAATAGACAATAGTTAGCTCAAATATGTATGTACGTATGCGTGTTTGCGTTTCTTACACGTGTGCTGCTGTGCTTTAATGATTTTTGCCACTGATAATGAGGATGTTGTGATATGCACACATTGTAGCTATTGCTGTTGTTGTTGTTTTCCTAATCAATCTGCTAAGTTATGTTGATTAAACGTTATTGACTCTTAAAGTAAATAATATTTAAAGCATTAATTAAGAGTGATTTAATGAAGCAACAGGCAGTTACACAGAGGCTTTTAGCACATACAAACACACACACATTCAAAGAAATAAAAGGTGTCATGCAGGTCAAGTGCACAGGTGTTGTGTGATACCTTCATTTTGCTGGCAGTGTGAAGTCTTTACGATAAGGTTTCATTGACTCCTTGTACTAATGAATTATAAAAAAATGTGCTGGAACTCAGAGGCAATTTCAATATCCAGTCACTGATATGATATGAATGTGCAAGACAGCAAATTGAGCAGTTGAGAAGTAAAAACCATGTTCAGAGCTCGAGCGCGTTCTTCTTCTTTTTTTAATTTAGAAAATTTATTTTATTTTTTCCATTTTACCGAATTAAATAATTGTATTCGATGTTTATTGTCCACGAACATGAAAAGAAGAAGATTAAGTGCTATTCTCTAATGCTATCTCCTTCAGTAAGCACTTTCTACAAACATTACATAACCATAAGTTTCATATAAGTGAATTGAATTGAATCCCTGCCATTAGCCAATGTCGGTTGTTATGTCCTCTGGTTTCCTCTTTACACCCTGAAGGGGATGTATTTACTTTGCCACAAAGAAGCAAACGTCGGAGACCCGGAATGAACATCGTGACTAGCTTAGTTGATTTACTCTAAACACGTCGGACAATTCGGAATACTGTCGTGCTACAATCTGTAGTAGTTAGCTTCTAGAGCACCCATGTTTGTCTGTCGATCTACAAGTGGATGTCCGGTATCAGCCTAACTCTCTTTTCTCTTTTGATTCCTATAGAATGCTCTGATAACTTATATTCCCATTCATATACGTCACCCTGGATGTTAATGGGCATCATACTGGCTATTACTTCAGCAACGTCAAAATACACAGAATTCTTTAAGTTGCCTTAAACATAATTTTTGTAGTTTTATTGCCTTACTGATCTGTTTACAATGAAGTTTGGTTGCACTGTTGACCGTTTTGAGATATTTTGAACTAAAAGTTTCTTAAAAGTCCTGGGGACTATAGTATGTCTGAGAGTTGTGCGGAAACACCGAAATCCTAAACTCGAGTTACGCTCTAACCCATATTTAAAATAGATATAAAAGCTTCCACGTTAACTTTCAGCAAAAAAAAATATCTTTTAAGCTCATTCAAAAAAAAAAAAATAAATAAATAATTAAAAATAAAAAAAAATCGCAGCGCTTTTGTCGCAATTCAATCAAGTCAGCGATTAAACGCAACATATGGTTATAGAATGGATTGTAATTACTATATTTTTCTACAAAATGTAATTACTTACATAAATGCAAATAAGTCGTGTGTAATTATGACATTTTATGAAAATACTTACGCGCACACATGATGAATTGAGGAAAGAGAATGCGAAAAAATCAAGATGAAAATCATATTCAAATTGATATTCCGCAACATGTGCGCTTGTGTTTTTCGAAAATTGAGTTAAAATATTTATTTGCATTAATGACAAATTCATTACAAGCACGTACAGGTGGTGCTGGCTGGTGCTGGCGGTGTGATGCAGCACGCGGTGCAGCGGCCGCCTGCTGCTGGCCGTGCTATGCGACGGCTATGGGCAAATTGATTTATGCGCCAGCGCATGAGCCCGTGTTAATTGAGGAGTCGTCATGCTGCTGTTATTGTTATTGCTATTTCACTATATATACCTATATATATATATATGTTTTTTGCATGTTGTAATTTGCCAGCGTTGCTCCGCGCGCAAGGTCGTTACCGCTTTTGCCTCGAACTTGCCGGGTCCGCTACACATGTTGCTGTACGATTCTAGACTTATACGGCAGCGCAGCAGGGTGTGCCGGTATCTGAGTGTGTAGAAACGTGTGAGCGTATGTGCAGCTGCCACAATATGAAAGGGAAGCCATAGATTGATGAGCTCATCGTTCGCTCAAGCTGGTGGCGCTGGGGCTGCGCTGTCATTTTGCGTCTGTGACAGCAAAACACCGAGGCAGATTTGCCAAATGCCGCAAAGTGAATGCAATTCGATTAATAATATTCTATTAATAGTTGGTGTTTATATTTGAAAGCCGCCTGTTACTGCTGGAGTGCTTGTTTTTTTTCAGTTTTCATAAATTTTGCTATGGAATAAGAATGAGTTGGAAGAAAGCCTCATTAGAAGTTCTAAAAGGGGTAAGAATAAGACTTCAACTGTGGCTTGGGAGCATTCTTAGATGGAAATACGGTTGATGAGGTTATTGAGGCTTGATTGTCTGTTTCAGTCTCAACATTATAAGCCCCTTTTCGACGCCGTATAACACATCCTAATCAGATACATATTGCTAAAACAATTTTTCCTTCGGCCCACCTGAAGTTAACGGAAATGTCATATGCACACATATAACAAGTTAATTAAAAAAAACACCGGCCTACCAAAGTAAAGTACATTTTTTAAGAAAAATTTGTTTTTTTTATTCAAAATTCCTTCAAGTATGATACAATGATTATATTGACCCTCAAACTTTTCGGTACCATTTTGTGTTACAATTTGCCCTTTGCTTTAAAATAGGTCTCAGTTTCGGCGATCACCTCTTTATTCGACGATAACTTCTTTTCAGCGAGCATTCTTTTCAGATCTGAGAACAGGAAGTAATCGCTGGGTGATAAACTAAGAGATGGATGCGGAAGCAATTCGAAGCTCAGTTCATGGATTTTTGTCTTGGTGAAACTGCAGTTTTCTTTTTCTTAAAACGCGACGAGTTCTGATTCAAACTATCAATCAACTCTATGTACGTAATAATCGCTGTTGACGGTCCTTGGTCCTTCTTTTTGCACGGTAGTCAATGAAAAATGTTCCGCCAGCATCCCAAATACAGCCACCTTAACTTTACAAGTCAACTGTTACATTTTTTGAGGCTTTGGAGCGGATTCATCGTGTGCATTCCGCTCGGATGACTATCGTTTGGTATTCTGAGTTAAAAGATGGAGCCATGTTTCATCCATTGTCACTAATCGACGCAAAAACTCGGGTTTATTGCTCTTTAATATCTCCAAATACTGCTCCGATCATTAAAACCGTCGTTGGTTTTGATTAAAAGTGAGCTTGCGCGGCACCGACTGTGCACAGGGCTTTTTCATATTCATATATTCGTGAATTCTTAGCTAATATAGATAGAGTGCCTGATATATCGAACAACTTCGCCTCTGTGGTCTTCGAAAACCTCTTTTGGTCGTTTTATCATAACTTAGTCA
The DNA here is from genome assembly GCA_027475135.1 of Bactrocera correcta. Classification (NCBI taxonomy): domain Eukaryota; kingdom Metazoa; phylum Arthropoda; class Insecta; order Diptera; family Tephritidae; genus Bactrocera; species Bactrocera correcta. The sequence continues at coordinate 54,637,435 of CM050323.1, forward strand.
GCAAGAGTGAGATAGCTTTTCAACCAGTCTTGTTTCTTCCAGCTTTATGGAAAGTCAAGAAGTACGGACATTATACTTTAGGTAATAATAATTATCATCAGCTAAGTGCAGGTCTTCAGTAGCTGTTATTTTAATTTCTAATACAGCCACAATATCGGGGTGCTTATACAAAAGTCTCTAGTTCATGATTATACCGCTTCCTCTATAAGTCATCCCACACAGCTCCAAAAATTCACAACACCTTTAAAGCAGAATGATATGCATCGGAGGGCAGAATTATGTCTAAATTATAAACGAAATTAAATGAAATCGTAAGAGTAAAAAGTGCTTTCCGAACTGTATCCAGCGAACAGCTGAAGTCCTGGCTAATATGCCGCCATAGCCAGAGTGACGAATTCACGAGATTATATGAACTATTAGCGCCAATTACTGAAATCCAAAAAGGAAAGAGAGAAATAATAGCATAATTATATTCCAGCAATGGCGGCAAACCTCAACCAAAGGACGGTGGACACACAGCCTTATAGCTGACATCCATACATGGATGACTAGACAACATAGAGACCTGGATTTTCACCTGCCTCAAATATTAAGAGGGCATGGGTGCTTCAGAGGCTATCTGTACAAATTTCAAAATGACGTTTGTCCATATTGATGTGCACGGAGTCCATAGAATACTTTGAATACGTGTTTTAGGTTTAGCGGGCTGAGCTTCCGATGCTTCTCCTGACTATCAAAAAAAATTATTATTGAAGTCCATAATCTCTCATTATCATTTATCTTTTTCACCTTCACGTGGGGGCACTGTTGACCCCGATTGGAGATTAGGTACTGAACCCAAATGAAAAAAAGAATGAAAAAAAAGGCGATCTGATCTTCTTATAAGGAATCAGTGAAACCAATGGATTAAAGGTTTTAAGCATAAAAAAAATCTATGCTAGAGATATTCAAGAGTTTCCGGTAAAAACTCAGTATTTCGAAACTTAGCCTATTTACTTTTATTCTATCATATATTAAATTACAGGTATTAAAATTCACTGTTCACTGATCTTTTTCCTTAACGTTACCAAAATCAAAACCAGAAATTTTGCCAGATTGTCATCGACTCAAAAAGTTCCATATTTTCTTCATAGAAGAATGCACTTTGTTACAGTTGGTTGTTGGTTGTTGTAGTTGTTAGTTATTGTTTGAGTGGCTATTTTGCTGCTGTTCTACTTGGTGTTGCAACATTTGTTTATTCTACCTTGTTATATGAGTAAGCTATTGCCGTTGTTAGCCACACTAAATGTATTTGTATGTGAGTTTGTGTGTGTGTGAATGTGAGTGAGCATAAAAAAGTATTATGTTCAGTAACCGCTGTGGCTACCAGCATTTTCTCGCTCCATTTCATTTTTAAACCATGACGCAAATTTGTTTGTGCTAGTGCACGGTGCTTCCTCATGGCAGCAACAGCCCCCAGCCACAGCGGCAGTTCACGGCAGCATTAGCAGTAACTCCGGCAGCAGCAATAACAACGACAGCAGCAGCAGAGCCACGAAGAATATCTGCAACATTTGTGCAAACGGTCACTGGCAGGGCACTCGCGCAATTTAATTCAAGACAGGCCACAGTAGGCAGGCAGCAAGGCAGCGTGGCAGCAGTGTGGCACGTAGCAACTGCAACAGCAGCCAGAGAGAGTGCAATGGCCTCCAGAAGCAACAGCAACTGGCGACAACAACAAATCGTTCGGTTGTTAGTAATGTTGGCAATATTGTTGTTGTTGCCTTAGCGCTTGTTTTGAAAAGAGAGAAAGAAGAAGAAAAAGGAGCGAAGTAAGGAGACGCCGAAGGCAGGAAAGCGCACTGGAGAGAGTGTGTGCCAAATGGCCAAATCAACCAAAGCAACCGTGAATAACCAATTCAGAGAGATTTAAACAGCGGTGGTCGTTGTTGTAATCCACGTCTTTGTTGTTTTGTTATTATTATTGCAGTTGCTGCCACAAACCGAAAGCATAGGAATAACAATGCATAGAGCAGCTAAAGGAAATAAGTTCGCACATCTTACTGCTGCGGGCTACGCACCATAAGAATGGGCACAGCTGAAGACGGCGCTGCAGTTGTAGACGAAGCTGAAGACGGGAGTTTCAGTATGCCGTAAAGTTAAAGCGAACGAACGACCTCGCATCATTAGAAGTGGTACTCAAATGCCCTCCGCACATCCACCAAACAACCAAGCTCGCGCACACAACTATCTATGTTACAACAAACACTCAAGCTGAGTGTGGCAGGAAGACGGAAAAGAGGCAGAGAAAGGTGGACAAGTGGTTGCTGAGTGTTCTTTAATGCAAACATTCATACACACATGCATATGCATACGAAGTTATATATTTTGTTGTTGTTACTTTTGTCCTCACTACGCGCAAACCAGGCAGCGTCGTCAGCGTTGTTGTGAACTAGCAGCATTGTTGACACAGAATTAGGCGCGGAGGAAAAGTTTGCTGGTTCAATACAGCGACGGTAGAAGCACTTACATAATAACAACAATAGAAACAACAAATAATGGATTCTAATTTGGCCAAAATCTGGTATGTTATATTCCAACTGTGTTATATCATAAGGCTGTATATAGTGAAATGCTCATACAAAGGTTCATTTATTTATTGAAAACTAATTTAAATTTGAAGGTTATGTTTTGATGAAATAAACCTAAATATTTTAGAGCAGTCCAACTTAATATTTAAGCACCGTCTGTAATCGTTTTCGTTTCACCTCTATGACACAGCCAGCAACGAAACTACCTAAAGGGCCAAACCAAATGAACTGTTTGGAGCGAACTCCAAGGGCTAACTACTCCCCGTGGTACCAGATTTAAGCCTACGGTTAGACTTGGCAGCTGTTTTGCTACCAGTTGACAACCCACCAAACTCAATGACTGGTGACGTTTGTTGCTTCGAACTTCAAATGTCCTTTCATTAGAAGGACATCCATTCAAAAATCTATAATATCAGTACAACCTGAGTAATATAGCTATTTCTGACAAGATTACGCTAAAATTTTGAGTCAAGCCAAAAAGAGACATAGTGCATTTTGTATTTTAGTCATTTATTTTAGGCATATTTCTTCTTCTTCTTTTTATTTACTGACGTAGACACCGCTTACATGATTATGACCGAGTTAAGAACAGTTAGTCATGTAGCCAGGTCCTTCTCTACATGATCTTTCTAACTGAGTAGAAGACCTCTACTTCATCTCTTTCCCCCGGCGGGTATTACGTCGCATAAATTCAGAGCTGGAGTGTCTTTGTCCATCCGGACCACATGACTTAGCCAGCGTAGCCGCTGTTTTTTAATTCCCTGAACTACATCAATGGCGCCGTATATCTTTTACAGCGCATAATTCCATCGAATGCGATATTCGGCGTAACCAACGCGCAAAGGACCATAAATCTTTAGCAGAACCTTTCTCTCGAACACTCACAACGTCGACTCATCAGTTGCTGTCATCGTCCAAGTCTCCTGCATCATATAGCAGGACGGAGATAATGAATGACTTATAGAGTATGGTTTTTGTTCATCGAGTGAGGACTTTATTTACCTACGCTGTCCGAAGTAGCACCTGTTGGCAAGAGTTATTCTGCGTTGGATTTCGAAGCTGACGTTGTTGTTGGTGTTAATACTGGTTCCAAGAAAGACGAAAATAACTACGATTTCGAAGGTATGATTTTCTAAATGGGAACCAAGTCGCGAGTGAGATGACTGTTTGTTTAATTACAAATAGATATAGAAGATCTTTCGTCTTGCTCTCGTTCAATTCCAGAACCGTTTCTTTGCCTTGTTTATCAAACTTGAAATAAGCAGAACTAACGGTTATTATGGCCAATGATTTCGAAGTCATCACGGCTGGCGTACTGAAGAAGTCGCACGATAGGGAATCACTCTGTCTCAAACCTCGTTTCGTACCGAATGACTCGGAGAGGTCCTTCCTAATCCTGACGAAGCTGTTGGTATTGCTCAACGTCTAATTTGTTAAGGTCTAAAGAAAACAACTGGCTCGACTCGAATCGTCACTCTGATCATTTATATATGTATGTGGCAACACCACAAGCTTATAAAATTTATATTTCGCAAATACAACCATGCGCATTTATTTCGCAAATGCAACCATGGGCATTCTATTCGCTTTTAACTTGTATTCGCTTTAGGTTAGTTTAAGAAAATAAAAACGCCTATCGGCTTTTCTCTTTTTGGTTTCTGAAGAACACAAACGTTTTTTTATTTCGCTCGCAATCTCCATAATTGGTGACCCTTGACGGTAAGTGAGATGTCGCTCAACGATAGCCTGGCGGTTACTGCTGGTCCAAGCCACGGGGAATTCAACGCTACAACACCAATTTTTCCACGCATCCCGCTGCCATTGATGTCAGAAGACAACATTGAGGCTTATTTCTACTCGTTAGATTTTTGGTTTGAGGCATCTGGCGTTACAACCGACTCGGCAAAGTTTAATATCGTAGCGGCCAGTATACCGCGGGTAAAGTTAATGGAGTTGCGCTCCATAATAGATGCTGCGCCCACGTCTGCGCGCTATCAATTCATTCGTACCAAATTGATAGAAAATTTCACTGAGAGCCAGCAACGCCGCCTACAACGTGTATTGCGCGACATGCCATTGGGCGACCGCCGCCCGAGCGATCTGTTTAATGAAATGAAGCGCGCTGCTGGTTCCGCTCTAAACGAAAGCATTTTGCATGATTTGTGGGTTAGTCGCTTGCCACCATATGCGCAAGCAGCAATTATAGCAACCAATGTACCTATTGTCGACAAATTAAAAATCGCCGACTCAATAGTGGAGACGATGCAAATGCGTGAAGTTCGTATCCACGAGGTATCCGCATCGAGTCATACCACAGACACCGACCTGAGGACCGAAATAGCAGAACTGAAACAGCGTTTTGATAGAGTTACGAGCAGCGAGAAAACACGTGCGCGTTCCAGATCGAAAACGCCAGTGCGCCCTCATAATATCAATTCAGGCGAAATGTGCTGGTATCACGCCAAGTTTGGACCAAACGCTAAGAAGTGTCGCCAACCTTGTAAGTTCGCTCAATCTGCTTCGCCAAATGGCAAACAATAGGGGTGCTCTGCCAGCAGTATCTCAGGGATAGGCAGACGCTCTGAGATGCCTTCGAACTGCCGCCTACGTATATTCGACACATCAACTAATATAACATTTCTTATCGACTCCGGCGCTGATGTGTCGGTACTTCCGAAGCATTCGAAATTGGCACGAGTCAACCCATCGGATATGCAATTGTTTGCCGCTAATAGTTCACCGATTACGGTTTTTGGAGAAGTCATACTTCGCCTTAACCTCAACTTACGCAGGGATTTTGTTTGGAGCTTTGTGATTGCAGACGTAACCCAAGCAATCATTGGAGCAGATTTTTTATCACATTACGACCTTTTACCTGATCTTAATGGACGATGTCTGCTCGACCGCAAAACAGCAGTTAAATCAGTTTGCACAGTAGCGCGAATCAATGTATCAAACATTTCAACCATAAGTTCAGCTCGAGATTTTTCAAACTTGCTGCGAGAGTTTAGTGACGTAACGCGACCAGCTGCTCCGGATTCTACAACGAAGTCCACTGTGGTTCACCGGATTATTACAAACGGTCAACCAATTTTTTCCCGGCCAAGACGGCTGTCGCCTGAAAAGCTGACGGCAGCGCGCGCTGAATTCGAGCTGTTGATGAAATTGGGCATATGTCGGCCATCCAGCAGCAATTGGGCTAGCCCATTACATATGGTGCGTAAGGCCGACGGGTCATGGAGACCGTGTGGAGACTACCGCGCGCTTAACGCGGTAACCGTTCCCGACAAATACCCTCTGCCGTTCCTGCACGATTTCAGTAATATTTTTGCTGGAAATTCAATATTTTCAAAAATCGATCTACAGAAGGCCTTTCACCAGATCCCAATCGATCCCAATGACGTTTGTAAAACTGCCATCACAACTCCTTTTGGGTTGTACGAATTCACGCACATGACCTTTGGGGTTTCGCAACGCGGCACAAACATTCCAAAGAGTCATCAACGAAGTTTTCCGCGGCATAGATAATGTGTTCACCTACCTGGACGACATATGCGTCGCCTCACGCTCCCCAGAAGAACATCGCGCACATCTTCGTATAGTTTTTCAACGATTACGCCAACACAACTTAACAATAAACGTTGCCAAATCAGTGCTTGGTGTATCAGAGCTGCATTTCCTAGGGCATTTAATCACGAAGGATGGAATCAAGCCGCTGCCTAGCCGCATTGAAGCGATTCGCTTATTCAAACTTCCTACGATTGCAAAGGATCTTAAACGATTTCTCGCTATGATCAATTTTTATAGATCGCTGCTTCCAAACCCCCTTGCGCACCAAGCACCTCTTTTCAAAATGTGTTCTGGAAACAAGCGCAACGACAAAACGCCACTGAACTGGACAAACGACAACATAAGGCACTTTGAGGCTTGCAAAGAGGACCTCGCTAATTGCGCGCTTGTGGCGCACCCGCTCCCGAACGCTCCTCTTTCATTATGGGTCGACGCATCTGACTACGCTGCAGGCGCCGCTCTACATCAAATTACCAATGGATCACTTCAACCTTTAGGTTTTTTCCAGCGCCTTTTTACAAAAGCTGAGCAGCGTTACAGTACCTACGATAGAGAATTAACTGCGATATTTCTCTCCGTCCGTCATTTTCGCTTCATGCTTGAAGGAAGAAATTGCCACGTTTACACCGACCACAAGCCGCTAATCTATGCTTTTCGGCAACGACTAGAAAAAGCATCTGATCGTCAGGCACGTCAATTGGATTTTATTGCGCAGATCACGACAGACATTCGTCACGTACCAGGGGTACAAAATGTTACAGCAGATCTGCTTTCTCGAATCCAAGCCATAACAACTGATCCAATAAATTTTGATGACTTGGCTGAAGATCAGAAAAACGACGACGAGTTAAAGTCATACTTAGAAGGTAAAATTAGTCATTCGCTTCTACTAACCAGTATTATTATCCCCTCTAGTACTAAGAAAGTCTATTGCGATACTTCAACTGGGCGACTACGCCCGTTCATAACAAAACGATTCCGACAAACAGTTCTTTGCTCAACACACAACATATCTCACCCAGGCACGAGAGTAACTGCAAAACTGATGACTGAACGCTTTGTTTGGCCTGGAATACAGAAAGATAGCCGGGAATTCGCCAAGCAATGCATCCAGTGCCAACGCAACAAAGTCATCCGGCACAACTCTTCACTCTTTCAACGCCGCGCATGCCCCGGACAGCGGTTTTCACACCTACATATCGACATTGTCGGACCCTTCCCACTTTCCGACGGCAACCGCTATTGTCTCACGGTCATCGATCGTTTCACACGTTGGCCCGATGCATGTGCTATCCCAGATATCACCGCAGAAACAGTATCCAAGGCATTAATAAGCTGTTGGATATCGCGATTCGGCGTTCCTGTTGACATAACTTCGGACCTGGGCCGGCAATTTGAAAGTAAACTTTTCGATCAACTCATGCAATGCCTAGGGGTCAGGCATCTTCGGACGACCGGTTATCATCCACAGACGAATGGCATGGTCGAACGATGGCACCGAACGCTTAAGTCAGCAATATTGTGCCACAATCACAATCAATGGACCTCGTCGCTGCCACTAATCCTGTTGGGGCTTCGTAGTTCTTTTAAGGCCGACATAAATGCTTGTCCAGCTGAACTAGTTTACGGGACTACCTTGCGTTTGCCTTCTGAGTTTTTCGTGGATAGTGGTCCATCAACTACTGAAGTGGAGACCGTAGCACATTTACGCCGCGTCATGCGAGACTTACGCTCCATAGATACCGCTTGGCATACCAAGCAGAAGTCATTTATACACGCAGACCTTCAAAAATGCGAACAGGTGTTTGTACGAGATCTATCAGTCAAGCCATCATTGTCACCGCCGTATAAAGGCCCGTACAAAGTATTGCATCGCCATTCAAAATATTTTGCTATCGACGTTAATCATCAAGCCGTGAATGTTTCGATTGATCGTTTGAAGCCAGCCTATACTGCCGTACCCTCTCTCTAAGAGGGGAGTACTGTGGCAACACCACAAGCTTATAAAATTTATATTTCGCAAATACAACCATGCGCATTTATTTCGCAAATGCAACCATGGGCATTCTATTCGCTTTTAACTTGTATTCGCTTTAGGTTAGTTTAAGAAAATAAAAACGCCTATCGGCTTTTCTCTTTTTGGATTCTGAAGAACACAAACGTATTTTTATTTCGCTCGCAATCTCCATATGTATTATATACAGATGTTAGAACTTTGTGCCAATCTTAATTTGTTCTCTTTTAGGAGGACTCGTATATTTTTGTATCAACGTCAGCTTCAGACTTTCTGACTATTGCGGTGTTTTTCATGCTAAGGTACTACCATGTAGATGGCGATAGACTTACTACTCCGGAGTGTAACCTCTTCAGGGAAATGACCATCCTCTCTGATAGTAATTCTAGTCTTGAGCACACTAACCGTGCGTTCAGAAGTGATTAAGGTATACTTAATCTCGTTATGAGTGACATTGAGTTACTTCGTGATAAGATTAATGAGAGTGCTAGGCTACAGGGTAATCACAGGTAACTGTAGAGCTGACGAGCTGGCAATAAACGGAAACAGCTTAGTGCTTCCCTTTTCTTGTGCTCTTCTCGTGCTACTACTGGAGAGCTGGGGTTCGTGACAGATTGGCCAGCGAAAAGCTGTGATCGGTTCACGCGATGTCTGAAGCTATTTTTTAGACATAATCTATAGTTATCGATCCAGTGAACTCTTTGTCTGTTGTAAATCAACATTGATTTTTAAGCTTTCTACGTTTCTAGCTCTGCTCGTTTTGAATTGCGAGCAATAGGACTTGACCACTGGGTTTATGACTTGCATAGTTATAGTTTTTTATAAGTTTCTAATAATTATCAATATATCCAAACTGATCGCTCAGATTGAAACTTCTCTAAAAGGCAGAGTCACTAATGCTCCAAGCAAAATCACTCCAAGTCAATTCAACAACTGTAGGCTCTCAAAAAACACTTTACTGGATCTCTAAAGCCACACTTTTTACTAAAATAAAGCCAGTGAGGAGTCTGCGTGCCTTCGAAAGTCCGCTATAGGTAAGCATTACTGCTCATTGCTGCCGTTTTAGAGATACACTGCCGCTGCAGCTGTTGTTGCTGATGCTGATGCCATGTGACGCTATGCAAAAGTGGATGCGACGCAATGGTTGTTGTGGCTCTGGACTCTGCATAGTGACTGCTGGAAATGATTCGTTGCCACGCAAACGTCAGTTTTACTGTCTAACAACCAACCGACAGCCGACGTACAACAACGCAACAGCAATAGAGCAACAACAGCAAAAAACAAAACAAAAACAACAAATCAGCAACAACAATGCTGCACACAACACGAATCTGCAGCAGCAATAACAGCACAAGACAGACGAAATTGCCAAGCAGCATAAAAGTTAACAACTATCGAGTTGTTCATTTGTTGTTGTTGACGTCGTAGACGTTGTTGTTGCTGTAGCTGTTAGCAGTTTGATGTTTGTCCATTGACTTTGAAATGGCCAACATGCATGTCTATAAACATATGTAACTACAAGTGCATGCTGCGGCTGTCTGTTTGTGCGCGCCTTTCGTTCACATATGTGAGTGTGGATGTGTGTATGCATGTTTGTGTGTCAGCACGTTAGTTTATGTCCGTAAGTAAAAGCTTGCATTCAAATAGCCTCACTAACTTGTAGTTAGAATGCGAGCGTGAAAAGGTTATTGCCACCGCTTCACACACACACACACTCACATGCTTTTGCGTTTACTTTCCTACAAATGTTTCTGCAAATATGTATGTATGTATGTTAATATGTTTGTCTGCAAGAATCCTACGTACAAATGCATTGAATTTTGTTATGTGTTGTTGTTGTTGCAAATAGACGATGGCGGAAATGGGTGAATAAGGTAAACAACTTAGGGCCACATGCAAGTTGGCTTGTAAACACGCAGCCGCACATATACATACTTACAAAATCCATAAGAAGCAATATGCATGGGGGTATAAATATGAATATTGATGGTTAGTTTGGTCAGCTGCAGCTCTTACTATACTATAATTCAAAGCATAGCGTATGCGACTATTTACGAGTATTAAATCAAATTGCAAACTGAGAACTGAAGATGCCATTTAGAAGTTTGCGTATAATAAAAAACTGACTAAACCCATTTGGTGACGTTTTCCAATGACTGATTTACCACGAAGTATTTGCCAACTCATTGGCATAATATTTACAAACCACTCAGCGGTTTTCTACGCGTCGTTACCACACGTCATAATCACTGAAGTCTTATTAAAATGGCATAAAAGGTGAAAAAAATTAGCTAAGTATTTATGTACATATCCTTAGAACTAAAAATTAAAGTTTAGAAATAGAAAAATGTAGATGCCGTTGCAAAATAAAAATGTTATGAATTCTAATAAATAAAAAAAATTATAAAAAATTAGATCTCAACCCTCTGTTTAAACTACTTTTTCTCGAAACAGGTTCTCTGTTGTTATTAGAAAAAAAACAGCGAATTTCATATTTCAGACGTGAGAAACTGCCTCTATGTTCATAGTTTATTTTTGTACAATTTGTTTATATTTCGAATATCTCTGAGCAAAAATTATGAGGTTTTTGAAAGCCAATTAATTTATACATATTCGCGTCCAAGATTCAAACGAATACGAATTTCTAAATTTTTATGATTTTTGTTAAGTTTTCTGAATAACTTGGATACAAGCAGTCCTTTTTGTTTCAAGTTCGTGAATAGTCAAAAATTTTACGATGTATCTAAACCCAACTCAACAAAAATATATCAGCCCAGATCTGGGTGGACGTCCAAGGAAATTTCACTGCAGCTCAATAGGTTTTTAAAGATTATAATATAGAACACAGTTTTGTTCAGTTGCGCCTTCGCAAAAAAAAAAAAAAAACGAGAAAAAATGTTAACTTCGGCTGCACCGAAACTAATATACCATTCACAGGTGCATTTCTTTTAGTTTCAGTTTGTATGGAAGCTATCTGCTGTAGTAATCCGATCTGAACAATTTTATCGGAGATAATATTGTTACTTTAAGCAATAATCCATGTCAAATTTCGTGAACATACCAATTCAAACGAGAAAGTTTTCCATACAAAAATTTGATTCCAATCGTTCGGTTTGTGTGGCAGCTATATGCTATAGTGAGCCGATCTGAACAACTTCAAACAGACTGACGGACATGCTTAAATCGACTCAGTTCAAATACTGATCATTTATATACATACTTTATAGGGTCTTCGACGCTTCCTTCTGGGTGTTACAAACTTCGTGGCAAACTTAATAAACCCGGTTCAGGGTATAAAAATCAAATTAGAACTTGATTTTGACTGGTCAGTTGGTATGGCAGCTAGAAGCTTCAACATATACCATAAATATTTTATAACATCTTCCATGTTGTTGTTGTGGTTGTTGTAACGGGTCCCTAATCCCCATTAGGATGGTGGAGATTAGACAAGCTGTCGTCGTCGTTATCCAAAGGTAGCCTCAGGAAACAAGCTATCTCGACGAGGTCGGACCAAAGGGAGAAGGATGTCAGATAAGTAGGGTTAGCAGGGCATGCAAAGAGATGGCCAGTGTCAGGCGAGAACTCATTGTACGCTGGACATATTTAAAGTATGTCAAGGTCTATTCTGGATAAGTTGGAGTTTAACCTGCTACAGTATCCAGAACGAAGTGCGCAAGTGTCACTCTCGTTTCTCTCGGCAATTCGAATACTTCGTCTGCAATGGTTGGTGGTTAGACTTGGAAGTGGACCATTCACTGCACGGGAATCGTTGAAGGTGTTAATGGCTCCTCTGTGGAATGGCGGTCAGGGCATGTCTAAAGTTTATTGCGTCCAAAGTTTGGGCGGCGTATTGTTTTATATCGTCGATGTAGTTGAGGAATAACCTCATGATGCTTTTAAAAGGCGGTTCCGCTCCTATCAGGTCAGGGAAAGTAGCAGGGAAAGTACTCCAGCAGAAACTGCTTGAAGAGGAGCTCATTATGCTCCTTAAATGGGAGCATATGGGCCTCACTGCGCAAGTGTTCGATGGGAGACATCAAGAGACAACCTGTTGTAGTCCGAAGTGTAGTGTTCTCACATATCCGTCACGTCTGCGCTTCACTACATCCAGGCGACTATTTTGGTGCAGCGTAGTTAAGGACCGGCCGCCCGATTACCTTGTATGTTGCCAACAACGTTTGTTTTGTCTTTTTCCCATGTGCTGCCGACTAGCGACTTGAGGATTTGATTGTAGCTCTGTACTTTGACAATAATTGCGGTCCTGTGAAGAGTGAAGCAGCGCAAGCTGTCGAGTTTCACACCTAAAATTTAAGGTTTATTAACAGTCGAAATCATAACACCATCAACTGCTTAAGGTCTAGTCTGTATTCTTTCGTCCAGTTTATGAATATGGTCGCTGTGAATTTAGTGGGGGAGAGTTTTCAGTTCCGAGAAGCGAGGAAGCGAGAAAGGTCAGAGAGGTAGCAGTTTATGTTTGAGCATTTGCCATCGATTCCACTGCTCGATGTCATTAACGTGCAATTTTTTTTTTTTTTTTTTTTTTTTTTTTTTTTTTTTTTTTTAAGTAGGGGGAAGCATCAAAAGCCGGAGTGCGGAACGTTAACCCGCTAAACCTAACCTACTCTCAGCTACAGAATCTCCCACGAAACCACCTTATTAAGTATTACTTCGTGGGAGTGATAAAACGTTTAAGTCTCTTCTATGGCACGAACTGACGGACGCCTACTCTGGTCTGTATGTCTCACTTTTGTCATGATTGAGGCTGCCGCTTCACTGACCGTTCTCCAGTTCTCAGTGAACTGACACATGAGTGTCGTCCACCGTAAAACTACCACCGAGTGAGTTCTAATTTTTCCCCTTGACTTATAAAGGGGGGATTGTATGTGTGCTCACTGGTAGTGCGTGTTTTCAAATCATTATAGTTTTTGCGAATTTTTTTCTACTTCAATGGTATTTCTGCAGTTGTACGCGTTTTGCTTTTGTTTTTGTTACTCTTTTATTTGTTTTTATTGCTTTCATTTGTTTGCCGGCGAAAAAATTTGCAATGTCAATTTTCTAGTCATTCGCTAGTGTGTCCATCAATACCGATGTATAGTATGTGCTCGTATGTTTATGTTGTTGTCATGCTAATTAGATATTCAAACATTAGCACAAACATCGCTGAAAATAGCTAAGGAGCATAATGCAAATAATTGAATGACAAATTTGTTGAAATTACCGCAAATTACATATTTGCATAGTGGCCTTGAAATTATTGGTAAAAATGTGGGCACTATACATATGTATTCAAATATATGGTATATAGATATGTATATATATATGTGACCTGGTCTACGAAAAGGGGGCTTAGGTGTAAAAAAAAAAATAAAAATAAAAATAAAAAAAAATACAAAAAAAATTTAAAAATTTAAAAAAAAAAAATAAAAAAAATTTATTTTTTGACACCTAAGCCCCCTTTTCGTAGACCGGGTCACATGTATATATCTCGAAATGTTTGAAAAATGCTTTGTTTTAATGTTGGCAAATGAGCTGTAGGTTAAGCGAATTTTTGTTTTGTCATTCTAGGGCCCCAATGGTTTGCTATATTATACCTTGCATTCTATGTTATCCAAAGTTCTTTAGTAGAGACTTGAAGTGGGCAAGACGTAGAAGTAATATTAATGTCCCCTTTTGTATGCAGATAAACGCTTTCGGGGGAAATAAAGGCGGATTGTCGATAGACTTTACACTTTACATATCCCTACAGGAAAAAGTGTAACGATGTGATATCATACGATCTTTGTGGCCAATCGATCGGCCTAAAACGTGATATTATCTGTTCACTGAAGTGTTCTCTCAATAATTCCATTGACTGATGCGACGTGTGGGAATTGACCAGGTCTTGTTGAAACCAATCGCCGAGATAATGAGCTTCAATTTCAGGCATAAAATTGTCACGGCTCGATAACAATAGAAGCATAATCCCACTTGAGCAGCTAGAGACGCCTGTCCGTTGTAATGCCCAGAACTCTTACGTATGAATCAAACATGCCGTCACATATCAACGTCCGTTTATAAAAAAAAAATGACAACCAAAAAGCTTTAACCGTAGTCTGGTAAAAGCTGGATAGGGGTGTGAAGAGTGTTTCGATATTTCTGGCGCATCTTCCTCTCAGCAACTTTGACAAGTTGAATCCACAAAAATCTAAAAAAAAGTGCTAGCAGTATAGTGGACCATTGACGTACCTTTTTGTCCAAAAGACTTTCTCAACTCCACAAGTGCTTGTTGCTGACCAACGCTTGCTGAGCTTACTCAAAGCCCTTAGATTCAACAACCGAATGCACGAATCCTGGTCAAGTTTGGTTCGCTCATAGCCTAATGAAAATTTTAATAAGAGTGCTTTTTTAACTCCACGTTCTTGCAAAATTCGACGACCCTGCTGACCAGGTACCCAGAAAATTTAAATAAAGAATTTGTTTGATACTACATGCACTCCTTAACTAGCTTTGAGCTCACTGCTGTTTAATCTGTGCTCTCTCCAGGGCTAAAAAGGTGAGTCTTGAATTTTTTGTGCGGTTAGCAATCAACCGTACTGTTTGGAAGACAAAACTCTTAAGTTAAGAAAAATAAAATAGGGGGTTCTTCAGGCTGTTGCCCTCTGACCGCTCATGTTTCTACATTTCAGAACTCTTTCAACTACCATAGGAAATTTTCATGACCTAACACGTAGATAATTATACGATATTGACGTCAGACAATGGACACTGACATGTACTCTAAAGTGAACAGCTAACTATACAATTATTCTCGCTTATTCGCTGCTTGACACTTTCCATCACTAAAACCACAGCAGCCATATGCAGTAATTGGCGAGGGAGTATACCTGACAACCTGTGCTCATTCAGTCCAACTCGACTCCTCAGTGAATGGGGTACTTGGAGTCAAACCACCACCAAAAGCAAACGAATAGCTTGAGTTGCTCCTATAATGTAGAATGACCCTTGCGTAACTTCATTTTTAATACCTGCTACAGGTTAAACTCCTAGTTATTCAGAATCGATTCAAAATCACCAAATATTTGTAAAATAAGCAATGAGTCCCCGCATGACTCTAAACACCTCTTGACATGCCTGCGAACTCCACACTTCTAACACCTTTCTCATTATGGTTCGAACCGTTGCAGCAGAACGTTTCCTAGGCCTAGCATTGGACGATTTCATGACAACCGACTTGAATCTTACTACTCAAGCGAGTAGATTTCTCGGTTTGTAGTTGAACCTTTTTCTCGTCCACAATAAATTAGGTAAGGTTAGGTTAAGTTGCTATGTCCAAGAAGAGTAGTAGGATGCCTGCGCTTGGCCAGAATTTAAACAGACTCTGTGGCCCCACTAACGATACCTCCTCCAGTGTATTATACCGTGGAGACCCCAGATGCTTAGAGCGTATTCTGGCCAATGCGGCGAAAGTGCACAAGAGATGCATTATTTCCATTATTTCCCTAGTGCCCTGCTCTACACATTAACTGCAGTCTATTCGTGTCATCCCCATCCTGCTGGCATGTGTCGCCACCAAAAAGTGACCACTTAGTATTTTCTTCATGTTCCTTTGAAGTTTTGTACCCAGATAGCTCGTTCCATCGGGTTTGGTTACAAGAAATCAACTCAACCACATCTTTTTCTTGTTCTTATCTGAAGAAATTGCTGTGACCAAAGTTTAAGTTATGACATTACCTGCAGATCCATAATTCAAAGAAGAGAAAGAGGGAGAAATATCCATGAAAATATTGCCAAAATTTTGAATGTAAAACAAATTTGATGCCGCCTCCGTGCCACCCACTAGGTCACTGAATTTACGACCACTCACAAACACATATTCGGCTGTTAGTTTGTATGTATGTATGTATTTTTAGAGGTGTGCATTTGTATGTATAAATATCTATGCTTGCATGACATGACCATTAAACTGTTTTGTGTTGCAAATAACATCAAATGCAACGAATGCTTACCGTAATCCTCGTACTTATTCGTTCAACAGCGAATTCGTGCGCAACCACTTCATACTGGGCCGTGAATGCGGCGACCTTAACCCTTTTATGTGTATGTGTGTGTGTGTGTTTTAGTGCACGTCGCAGTGTTATGTGTCTAAGGCCGCTAGTGTTGTCGCCGACGTTGATGACCAGCACCTCAGCGCAACAACAGCAATAAGACGTGTCCAACACAATGCTACGAAAACAACAGCAATAACAAGCAGCAGTCAGTATTCATCAGCAACGACACGAATGCCATCAAACTATATTACAGCTATTTGTGCCGCCAACAATACGGTATATGCGGGCCTGTTTGTGTGTCTATGGGTGTATGGCTTGATGTGCAAAGGCTGCATTACCGCTGGAGAGACAAAAATGCTGTGTTGCTGATAAATGTGGAAATTGAAATTATAACGGCATCGCGCGGCACCAATGAAAAATAATGCTTACACACTGAGTACCGTTAGTTAAGAAGTGTTGAATAAAGATTTTACACGAAAAGTCAGCGGAAACTCCCGGCGTGTAATAAGCGTAGAGAAATATGCTAAACTATTTTTATTATACTTTTTTACGGCGGCAAAACTCAAGTTTGACCCAATGCGGAAATGAAATCAAACCAAATTATACCATTAGCGCATACATATGTACATGTACAGCTATATTTTTGTTTAAGTAGGGGCGTCCTTTTGCATATGAAACTTGAAAACAGTTGTTATTGAAAATATAATGGTTAATAAGTTTGGCTATCCATAATTTGCCAACTTAGCAGGATTCGGTAAGCAATAAAGCTCAGAGTTTATTTCAACGAGTGTTTTCAACACAACTGAAACATGATCTATACATATTTTCGAGCCGAATCAGCTATATTACTTGGCAATACTAACGACTAAGGTTTAAGTGCTTGAATGCTAGTGACAAAGAGATATTCTATAAGAGGTTCCATTGGAGAATACCACATAGATTTCCCTTGGGGTATCGATAATCTTAAGTATATTAGTAAAGGGAGAAGAAAGAGGAAATTGGGATTAAAACTCTCCGACCACATCTATAAAATCAGTTCAGTTACAAAAAATTACTCACTACAAGCACTCATACGTACATCGCTAATGTAGTTTTCGCTGTAAATAAAATTGACTTGGCCAACTGTTGAAGGATTCGTAGCACCCACAAATGCCATAAAGCACAGTGGTTGTGTAAAAGCAACAATACCAAAGCACCAATAAGCACTAACTTGGACGATGTCTAAGCAGTGATTGAAAAAGGTTACACAAGTGCTCTTAAAGCTGATAGGAAATGCTCGCCGCTGTAGTTATTGCTTTCCAGTGCGAATTGGCAATAAAACTGCACTTTAAACTGGGCCAACAAAAATATCTACTTTAATAAATCAAATAAATACAAAGATTTCGGTTTATGTAACAGACGTCTTTTTATGTTGTGGTATTCTACAAGCAAAACCAAAAAGACTACAGTTGCACTGAAGCTATAAGCCATACATAAATATATAGATTCCATACAAGAGTTTGATTTACATGGCAGCCACAATTTCTTCGGAGTTTGTGTAGTTGCCTTATACAATATTCCATGCCAAATTGCGTGAAGATTTCTCTTCAAAAATAAAAAAGTTTTCCATACAAGAACTAGACTTAAACCGTTTGGTTTATATGGTAGCTATATGAATACTAGTCTGATCTGAATATTTCTTCATACTCAATACTAAAGCGTTGCTCTAAACACTAATCTCTACCAAATTTAGGGAAGATATCTTTTCAAATAAAAAGTTTTTTATATTAGAGCTTAATTTTGATCGATCAGTTTGTATGGCAACTGTATGCTATAGTGGTCCGATATCGGCGGTTTCGAGCAGTTTCCTGAGAGAATGAAGAATGCGTGTTTAGACAGGTAGACGGCTATACTGACAGAGAAACATAGCTTAATCTTCTTAACTCGTCATACTGATAATTTTTTTTTATATAAAAAATTATATGTCACGTGGTTTGTCCGCGATGGACTCCTAAACTACTGAACCGATTTTAGCAAAATTTAGCACACTGTGTTCAGTTTGAGCCAACTTAGAAGATAAGATAGTCAAAACAATTCATAAATAAGAAATATAGGGAAAGCTGTTTTGAATGGACATTTTATTAAGTGAACATCTCCAATAACATATTCAACACTTGGTTGATATTTATTAAGTACAATCTATTAAGCGTACAAATATAATAACTGGACAGAAAGGCTGTTTCGTCAGTGTCTGTGTATGGGATATTTCACTCATATCATATTCTTATTTTTAAGTATACGCATGTATTCACAACCCCCAAAAAAATAGAATACAGTCAAACTTCTATAACTCGAAGTTCTCCATAACTTGAACTCTTGAATTAGCAACAGAAGTCAAATTGCATACAAATTTCCTGCCATAACTCGAAGTTTTTTTGTGGATTATGGTGATTTAAGTTAGGAATATTCAACTGCAATTATAATTTCAGTAAAATGCCAAATCTTAAGGGCCATTTTCTCAATGTCTGTTTAGCAGCCATTTGTCAGTTAAGTGCTGGTAAACTTAACCAAGATTCCTTTTTTCGGTAAAGAACATTTTGAAACTTAAACTGACAGATGATTTATTATTAGTATGAACATATTCAAATTTAAACCTCAAGTACAAACCCCTGGATTCTTATACAAAAAAAAAAAACGTTTTCGTCTTTATTCGTAAATGAAATTTTCATTGTATTGTATAGTTTGTTATATGAATAATAGTATAAAATGTATATCACAAGAACGCGTGGCCAGATCCATTAGTTTATACATATGTATATAATATGGTCTCCTTCTGAATATTAAAAACTTCCTTGCATACTTAATATAACCTGTTCAGAGTATAAAGAAATTAACAAAACACACATTCATTACTACTGTTTAAAGCATTTTGCAAATTCAAGAAGTTAATACGCAAAAAAAAACCGAAACTTTTAACTTCAGTTTTTAAAAGATGCAAATGAATACATTTCTTACGTATTTATACAACTTTTGATACAAAAGGTTTTCCTTTAATAATTTCTTCCATTTTTATATTCTCCACAGGAACACTTTACTGCACGCACACTGTATGTAAGTGGTTGACAACATGACTAAAGCTTATAGTCAAGTTGCACACCACTAAGCTTAGCTTGCCGAGAGACAGGGTGTACCCGCTACATAATTTGTTCAAGACGGAACTAGTTGAGCAACGAACCTAAGACTCCGAAATTTTGTTAATAAAATCAAGTGTATAACTTAGTGATGATTTAAAATAATCGGTTGTATTAATATTTATTTATCGGACAATATTTAAATTGTTGAAGTTGTTTTAGCGGATTGTTAGCTAGTTTAATGCCATGATTGCCCTTTCAAATAAGATAGATAGTGCGCAGAAAAGTGAATATTCTAAGACTGTATGGCACTTTTACTTACAATTTCTATTCAGAATTTGTATCGGGGATAGTAATTTGTAGGTAAGAAACTTTGAAATTTTCTCAGTTTAACATTTATATTGAGATTTTGTAGAATTATTATCTATCTTCTGTAAGATAAATACAGGCTTTGTGTGAATAAATTGAGAGCTTTCAACGCTGCAGTTTATGTTTTCTTAAAAATACTAAGAGATTTCATATAGTATCGTAAAGTTATACGTTTTAAAACATCGAAAAAATAGAGTTAAGACTTGTGTTTCGTAAACTAATTTTTGTATGTAGTCCAACAACAGTTTTTTTAAACAATTTAAAAAAATTATGATTTTGTGGTTTTACAACAAGTTTTTGTCATAAGTTTTGAGTTCCTTTAATATATTAAAGCTTTCAAAAAGCTATTACGTGCCTAGAGCTTAAAGATAGACACATCTTTTTTAAATATCAAATAATATGAGAACAATTCTTTGAAGACTAAATTTGTATACTTACCTAAAAGTAGGCAACATTTTCGATATATAGTTTATATGTATATATTTTCCCGTAGTTCCCAGGTGCAACATAGGGCCCCTTTAACTAAGATCAGAGGCACTTTAAAGACTAATAATTCACTCGACATCACAAAAATTTAAAAACAATTGCACAACTTGCTTGAATAGAAACCTAATTGCGCCTTCATCATTTAGTAAGCACATTTAAAATCGGGCTCATACAAGTGTATTTGTTTGTGTAGACATAAGTACAACCATTCACGGCTACCGTCAGCAGGTGTGCAGGACAACTGAAATGCCAATGAAAGAGGGTTGCTGTTGTCGTAGTCCCTTTTATTGTTATTACCCTCACTTAATTATGCTTATAAAACAACAAGAATAATGTGGTACAACAAGTGCGACGCGCGAAGCTAAACAAAATCATAAAATAATGCAAAAAGTTAAAAGTGCGTAAAACAAAACAGCAAAAACATTAACAACAACAACTATAATTATGTTCGACACCGGAGCAATTCATTCAAATTAGCGTTAAAATAAATCATGACGGTCAAGAAGCATGGTCGTGATGGCTAAACGCCTAAAAGTATGCTAAATGAAAGGCCAAAATGTAGCGGCATATTTATAAGAATGTTATTCAAGTGAAAAACAGAAGAAAACAACAAGAAAAAGAAGAGAAAAAGAAGAGAAAAACTCATTGCAGCATGCATCTGATTGAAGGCAGGCACAGTAGAAAGCTACAACGCGAGAGAGCGAGAGGAATTTGAAATGTTTCTGCTTTGCTGCCTTTAAATGGCTTCCGCTGTGGAGTAGAAAAGTTTTTTTTGTGTAGGCGAAATTAAGATTGAAAGGTGGCACATAAAATTTATCATAATGGGAAAATGAGCAATGCGCGACGTGTAACGAGCAGCGGTACGCCTCGCCACGCATAGTTAGCGCCCACGGCGATTGAGGTGTGTCGAGGCGTTGAAATACTCGTACAACGCCACGCTACATTGCCGAGCGACTAAGTATGCCGAGCGACTAAGTATATCGTTGAATTGCCGAGACATTGCGCGTTGTCATCGTTATCGTTTGACTTTGGGGTGCTGGAGCGGTATTGTTGGTGTGAAGCATGCGTTGCAGGCTTTTCTTTTCAAAGTAAGCAGTGGCCAACGTCATTGATGAATATTAGACAATTTCCGCTGGAACTTGCAGGGTTTCCTTTTTCTTTTTTGCTGAAAGTACTCCTACTGAGGCTTTTATGTAGCTTCGCAGGCGAGTGCGACAAGAGTAGCTTAATGAGGCATTGAAGTGTGTGCTTATTAAAGGCGCTGTTGCTGGCGCGAATCGAACACTTAACTTGGTAACTATGGTTGTGAATATTAGTATGTTTGTGTGATGTGGTTTTTGAGTGTAATGGTAAATAGTTTGTTAATCATAGAAGGGTAGACGCTAAGAAAATGTTTACAATTACTATTGAGCATTGGGGTCAGAAATATTATAGTATGCTATTGTGTTGATTTTGGCTGGGTCGCAGTCACTGAAGATGAGAAGTAGTGATGTTTTTCACGGATAAATCGAAAATCCGATAGGAGAGGATGTAAAACCGACGAGTTTGCAATAAAAGACTTTTATACCCAAATATCATTATGGGACGAGCAGAAGTTTCCTTGTCTTCGGGCGCTGGATGTATGGACTACGCACGAGCTCAGCTGGCGATGGTCAGCAACCCTCACTTGTGGTGTGACGAAAGCTACTGAACACAGCCCCATTGGCACTATTGGATATTCCAAGTCTAGGTCCTTCTCCACCTGGCCTTTCCGATGTACTGGAGGCCTTCCTATTCCTCTTCCTTTGCTTCCCCCGTCCGGCACTGTGTCGAATACTCTAAGAGCTGGAGTGTTTTCATCCAATCGAACGACACGATCTAGCCAGCGTAGCCGCCGACTCTTAATTCGGCGAAATATATCAATGTCGTCGTATATCTCGTACGGCTCATCGTCCCATCGACTGCGTTATTCGTCGTTGGCAATGCGCAAAAAAACCATAAAATAATACAGGGTTAACGTATTATAAGCGACTTCTTGTCGTCACTCTGTGTACTACTGCGACCAAAAAATAAGGTGACATTGTATTTATTTTGAAAATTCTTTATTTATTCCTTAAAATCAATTTCATCCCCTTCAAAGTAATCCCCTCCCGTTGCAATGCACTTATGCCAACGGATTTTTCAATCTTCTAAACACTGGTTGTAGTCACTTTCCGGGATGGCCTTCAGTTCCGTCTTCGCTGCGGCTCGAATCTCCTCTATTGTATAAAAACGGTGTCCCCAGAGCGGTCTTTTGAGCTTGGTGAATAGCCAGAAGTCGCACGGCGCCAGATCAGGTGAATAAGGTTGTTGCGGAACGATATGGGTTGAGTTTTTGGCGAAATGATCACGAATTACGAGGGCAGTATGGGATGGAGCATTATTGTGGTGTAAAAAGAATTGTCTTTCCACACTTCCGGTCTTTTTAGGCGGATAGCGTTACGCAAACGGGGCATAATGTTCAAATAATATTCCTTGTTGATTGTTTGACCGGTTGGAAGGAATTCATAATGCACAACACCACGACTTTTGAGCGACTTTGGCGCGAATTTTTTGGCCTCGGCTCTCTTTTGGCACGATATTCGCTCGATTGATCGGTTGTTTCTGGGGTCGTAAGCATAGATCCAAGTCTCATCGCCAGTTATAATGCATTTCATGACACCCTGGTAGTCGGAAAGCATCACACATTTCAACGCGCCGCCTTTTTTCCAAAAAATTCAATGCTTTCGGTACCAGTCGAGATTTGACGCGCTTGAGGCTCAAAACATCCTTCAAAATGGTATTGGCTGAGCCTTTCGATATGTCAACTTTATCAGCAAGGTCTCTAATTGTTAGTCGACGGTTTTTCAACACGAAATCTTTGATTTGTTGAACGTGAGCTTCGTCGGTTGAGGTTGATGGTCGCCCTGGACGCTCTTCGTCTTCGACACGTTCACGGCCGGCTTGGAACTCACTATAGCACTTGTAAACACTTGTTTTAGACATAGCCTCATCACCAAAGGCTTTCTGCACTATCCTCAACGTATTCGCAGCAGAAAATTGATTCCGTAAACGAAATTTAATGCAAATTCTTTGCTCAACAAATTTCGACATCGCAAAACTCACTTTTAGCAGCTAACAAAACGACACGTATCTCAAACACTAATGAATATTTTGACATGAAATTTTACATAAATATGATTGACAGTACTACCAACCTAAAAAAAAATTAATTCTCCAAATCCTTCGATGCGCGCAGATTAAACTCAAATGTTTCAACCGAAATTAAATCTTCAAAATTATGATTTCCGCTTCTTACGCGCTTAAATTTTGTTTTAAAATGAGTTTTTGATTTTCTATCACAAATTAAAATCGAAATGCTTCCAATTCAATACATTCCTTCATTCATTCATTTTTTTTTGTGGTTTTTTGTTTTTGTTTTTACTCTTGCCATTCAAAAGTCTGCAGCAGCAATTAAGACAGTCACTGACCTGAAAATCCTTAAAACTCTGCTAATTTGTATAATTGGCCGCCTTTCTTTCAAACTGACGAGCGCATTATTGTTTTGTGAACAACAAAGGCAACAATTGCGTATGTAAAACTTTCACATCCTGACTGACACTCAACCACTCAGCAGCAGCCGAATTCGACAAACAGACAGACGAAAATCTTCTCAAGTGGAAACAACAATTCATTTGCATGCCATACGCTTTGAATGGCAACTTTGAGGCACAAAAGAAAAGCCAAAAAGACAAGCTAAGCGAAGGAGCACAAAAAATAATCCCACAAAGGCAGATTTATGATGAGCGACCTTTTTTTTAGTTTGGAGTAAAGTGAGCTCTTGCCAATTCGACAGTCATTTAATGATAAAAAAAATTTTTGGCCGAAGTGGAGCGCTGCATTTTTTTCATATTAATTGCTGCTATAACCGAAAATCTAGTTTGAGTGTGTATTCCTTGCCACATTTACTTAATTTTCGTACAATAATTCCAGAAACTCTTTTCGAACGATCTTTGCGATGTCTGTTTTATATGTATGTTTATAATATATGTATGTAAATATGTATAAGTATCTCTGCATTAAGTATTTATATACTATGTATACTTGCGCATTTCGCTGACTGTCATATAATTGAAAAAGTTTTCCAACTACGGCGAAATTTAATGTATTTGTGTTTAAGGTCATCACTCGTATTTTCAGCCAAATCAATTTTGATTGCGCTCCTACATTTGATTTTCCGGCGCAAACTCTCGAAAAGTTTCATTCGTATTAATTTCAAAATGTTTACTCTTCATTGCTCATTTAGCTCTCCAATTGAGTGTATATGCCTGAGTGTGCGTGTGTGTATGTGACTATGTTTGCAGTTTCCACAACTAAAAGTCAAACACCGAATTTATACGACGCATATACGAACATAAATTTGTACATGCAAACATACAAGCCTAGTCACATACACACCTATAGACTTACATAAATACTTACATACATACTTACTTACACTCATATATAAACACAATTCTGGTAGCTGGCGCTGATGTATTTGAAAAGGCGTTTTGAACTTTTGTGGCAATGAACTTGCGTTGCTGCAACATAAATGTGACCAGTGAGAAAAAAAATAATTTTAAAGCTTATACAATTTTTAGTAAAAAGTAAAATTTTTCCATGAAATCTCTATTCCATAGGTCGCGGTGGAAATCTCAAATAAAATTCTATTCTTGCTCTGTATCCAGCAGAGAAACCAACTTCTGTGAATTGAAGGTCGAAGCATTTCGATGAAGTTATTTAGAACTCGAAACTTAAGCACAGCACAGGTCGGATGAGCAGCCACGAAGACTGCATTTTTGCATTGAATAGGTCGCTTTGTCAAAAATACAACACTTCATCTAAATAAGCTTGCTCCGAGTCAACCTTGAATCCTCGTTAGGGCAAAAATATGTAATCTTGTAATCTTTCGAGACTTAAGACTTCAAACCCTTCCATATCGATTAAAAGAGGGTTTCCGTGCTAAAAATGGAAAATTCAGGGAAGACATTATTTTGGATTTGCTAAACCAAAAATTATACATACATTGTCACAAAACATGACCTGGAAATTGTAAATAATTCCAAAATATTTCCGTATTCATCAATATTCGATCGACTGAATACAGGTTCTACGGAGCGACAATTTCAGTTGGGGAACAAGAAATTACAAGGATCCAAATCTGAGAAATGCGGTGGTTTATCAATGTTACTTATTGTGTTTTTGGCTTTAAATTCGGTTACACTCTTGGCTCGATGCGATGGTGTATTATCATCGTGTAAAATCCCTTATTAACCTTCTATTCCTCCGAAACAAATTCATGATGCACCAAACTACGAA
This sequence comes from Bactrocera correcta, assembly GCA_027475135.1. Lineage (NCBI taxonomy): Eukaryota > Metazoa > Arthropoda > Insecta > Diptera > Tephritidae > Bactrocera > Bactrocera correcta. Next base: position 54,662,939 of record CM050323.1, read on the forward strand.
TATCCGAAAAAACACTGAACATTTCCTTGATTTTTGAACGGCTTTGGGCAGATTTTTTGGTTTCGGCTCGTTTTGTTTTCCTCCATTTCAATGATTTTTGACTTGTTTTCATGTCAAACTCATAAGCCTATGTTTCATCGGTAGTTATAATGCTCTCCATGAATGTAGGATCGAAACCCATCACCATCAAGCATGTCCAAAGAAACCGGTTTACGGTACTTCTTTTGAAAAAATTCTGCTTTATCGGGACAGGTTGAGCAAGAACGTGTTTCATACCCAAACTATCCATCAAAATCATTCGAATGGACTCGAGAGAGAGTCATCTCTCAAATACTTGGCTGATATCCTTCAATTTTTTAATATTTTCATCAGTTGAAAAGGTCGAATTGTCCAGAACGAGGCATGTCTCAACGATCTCTAGATCGTCTTTAAAGGCGTGGTACCACTCGTAGGATTGTATTTCTGACAAAACTAAAGCATCGTAAGCCTTTTTCAACATTCGGAACGATTCCGGGCAAAATTTGGTGAGAAGTATAAAATGCGTAATAAATTTTTTGGTCGATATTTTTATTCATTGTAAAAATCGCAACGCATTACTGAGGTTTACCGATTTAAGCAGATGTTGTAAAATAGTTGACAGAGCGCGCTAATAATTAAGGACAATCCTAACTTAGCAAAGACATTTTTTTTTAAATACCATTTACCTTGGGGATTTAATTTACAATTTCCTTTTCTGTCACAATGTACATATATTCACACTCTCTCTCTATATTCTCATATGAAATAAAGATATGTTTACTACACTGGGCTTCATTGAAGAGTCCCTAATAATATGGGAGAGTAATCTTTATAAGCGCACCAATTGGTTTATCGGAATCAAAAGCCGATCCTTTAGTTTCAATTATCTATTTATAGGTCGAGTTTGACTTCTTTGATCTGCTATAATCAATTTTAATGTAATAAACATTTTTTTTTTCATTTGAAGGCTGTCTGCTGGTTAAACTAAAGGTTTCGAACAAAGGCGAATTAATATAGACTATCTCTGACCAATCTAATCAATTGTTCAGTTTTTGGCCCACAGAAGACTCACTATTACTTTGTACCCTGATATGAAGAAGGCACATTATACATACATTTTATTAACTAAAACTAAGGTAAAGAGCAATCTAATCACTATGCTAGATGTCAGCGGTAGTGTAATTCATCGCTGTTTATTTTAAATACTACAGGTACCGCTACAAGTGCCTCTGGCAATGTCATTGCCGTTCTTGGACTCACTGACACTGCCTATTTATCTTATAAGCACTATTTTATAAAAGTTATCGCTTTGTCATTACATTACGACTCTTTACCGGTATATTTACTAACACTAGCTGTCACTTTCACTCTGTAACTCTCAAGGTTACAATCACTTTCCCTGTAGTGTTTTTTTCCTTCAATGATCTTATTTAACTTTATTTTTCTGCTTTACTCGCTTTCTAATCCCAACGGGGCTTTTTAAAATAACAGCCAAATAAATGTTTTATAAACCAGTGTGTGCATAAAAATATAAATATAGCTGAGAACTGAGTGTAAACCCTGTGTACAAATAACGGTAAACTAAAATAAACCCATACAAGGTAAACAGCGTGGCTATTATATTTTACTATGGCCTCCACAGTGTGCCACAAAAGTCTGGCAGCGCGGCGTAATTTCATAGAAACAAAGTTATATAAAAGAGTAAATACACACACATATACATAGATGTATGTTTACAAGCATTTACAGGTTTCTGTGCATTGAATTGAGTTAGTTCAAGTTTTACTGCGGGCGTTTATCTTCAAATAACGCTCAATTGGTCAATTGGTTTAGTGTGCTTTTCGGCGCAAATGACTTTGTTTTCTCTAATTTACCGACATTTCAATTTGTTTTCGATTTCGAGTAGAGAATGCGCCTTTTGGGGGTGTTCACGCCACTACGAATAGAGTAAATAAATAAACGCTAGGTGTATATGTATGTATATATATATAAACAAATGTACTCATTGTTTGTAAATATCGCATGAGTAGTCTGTCCGAAATGTGATTTTGATTGAGTTTCGAGAAATGTGATTGTGTTTACTATAAATACAAATGTTGTGTTTTGGAAGAGACACTTTCGATAATGTGTCTGTGAGTGCGAGTATTTTCAGTACAGGTACTAACCTCATATTCCAAATTCACATACATATATTATATATTGTAGAAGAAATAAAGTGTCTACCAGTCATCTATTTATAATTATATACAGCATCTACCAGTAAGGATAACAAGTCAGTATATTCAATAAGGTTTGACATTTCATTGTGTTATGCTTGGAAATTCTCCAAAAGTATTTAAGATGTAAATTCTCGTTATCCGATGGCTATTGTAATAGCTCTTCAGGTAAAACATGGTTCCCATAAAGCTTCCTCTGAGCGTGTTATTCAATACCTAATCGCATTATTCAAAATTATTATAATGTCAACGATAGTGTATCACCATCCCCTAGGAAATATCACCGCGTTCAGACTAGTCTTGAAGCCGATGTATTCGTATCAGTCGGTTCAACGTTGTTTTGCACAGTTGGGTCTTTCATGACAATATGGCGAATTTTGCGGTTGTATTTCACGATTCTCTACGAAAAATCATCTTCTCAGATGAAGCCCATTATTGACATAATGGTTTTGCCAACAAAAAAATCAAAAGTTTACGCCAATCCACGGGCGAGGAGCTCGAAAAAAACATTCAGCGCACTATAGCCCAAATTCCAGCTGAAATGCTGCACCGATTCATCGACGACAACAACAATTGAGGTAGTGTTATATTTCATTTTAATCACATATCATTCTTGTTGGTTGACCCTTTATATTTACTTCTAGTTTAAAACCACTCGCTTTTTATCAAGTCATAACTTGTTTCACTAACTTTGATTGCTTACTTTTACTATTTTGATTTGATTGGGATTTTATTGCTTGACATTAGTTTGATTTACACGTTTGGTGAACTGAAAGGTGGGTGTCATTAATCACCCAACGCATTTAATGGTTCGTAAATTATCATAGATTCGTCTATAACTGCGTAAGCGGTGTCTACGCCAATAAAAAAGAAGAAGAAAATATTTTAGCGTAGTAGAAAGAAGACCGTATTATCAGAGTTTTGAAGGTGTTAAAAGAAATGGTCACAGACTAAACATTTTTCGAAAAAAAAAGCAAGTAAGAAAGCGGTAAGTAGGAGACAGAATATTTCATACTCATCAAAGCCGTCCTGTTAAAATAAGGAAAATCCTTATAATATTAAATAATTTCAGATATTTTCGGCATTAAGCAATAGCGTAAAATTTTGATATCAGTTATATGGGGCTAGTTTTTACAATTTTAAGCATAAAAGGCATAAAGATACATTGTTATTAGAAAAACGCGCCCTCTGAATTCATTAAAATAACTAAAAACCGGTATAAAGTCAGCCTGAAGTTTATTGTATTAAGTTTATGGATACTGAGGGAATTACTAATCCGATTCATGCTATTTTTGGTATAGGAGCATATTATTATCACAGAAGGATTCTCTTTAAAAACCTGTAATATATCTTACAGATTCATTTGCAATAGGAACTGCGGTTCATATATTCGGTACTTGGGGGCTTGAAGAGTTTTATTTGGATTTGATTATTTTTTTGTACCGCATGTACCGATGGTGGCCCACGCTGGCCAAGCTTCCGTGAAGCCCAGTTATCTTGTAGTAGAACACAAGACGATACGGGAGCACCCATCTGCTCCCTTTCTATCGCCGCTTTGCTAAATGAGTGAATGGTCACTTCTCCGAAGAAGGCTGCAGTCCGGAGCAGCAGATCTACTGCTATCTTAATGTCTAAAACCTCGGCTTGGAAGACACAGCAATAGTCAGGAAGTCTGAAGTTGGAGTCGATAAAGAGTAAACCACTTCAACAACCTTCCCACAATTTCCTCGTTGTATTTGGGCAGAGAATTAACCGACAGAGTTGTGTTTGGCGACTCCATGATCCAAGTGATCCAGCATGAAGTCAAAGTGTCTGAGCATAACCGAATGTTCAGAAGTTCTTTTAACTTTCGCAGCCATACACCTTCCGACGATGTCTACGGGCGCTATGTACAGCTCTTCATTTCATAAAGACTCCATAGAGAAAAATAGGCTTGATTATGGTGTCGTAGAGCCAGAGAACCCCTAGTGGGATTCCCCTACTCACATTTCGTCGAGCGCGTGCATTGCCCCATTCCGTGTCAATCCCTCTGTCGTACAGAAGACTAAGAATGAGGTGTGTGAGATTTGATTCAACCCTATTGAATGCTACCTTAATATCAAGGAAGGTCCCAACAGCAAAATCCTTAACCCAATTGTTTTCCTCAAGCCATGACACGATAGTATGCTAGGCAATATTCACTGACTTGCGTTTACAATAAGCATGTTGCACTCCTGACAGATAGTTCCTCGGAATGCGCCGCCTTATGTATCAATACATCAATCATCCTAAAGTTGAGGAGCTGAGTAATGGAAATTTATTGATTTTCAACAGCGCTTTGTGGACGTGCCAGTTGTCTGATTACGTTTCATTTCGTATCGTCCCCACGATTTAGCTAAGGAATAAGTGTACCAAATTTCATTAAGATAATTGAATTTTTCCTCACGTTATAGCTTACATAGATAGTCAAACAGATGGACAGAGAGTCATTCGAAATTGAACTCGTCATCCTGATCATTTATGCAGATTTAATATTATATCTATCTCTTTTAGTTTTAGGCGATATAAATAATCGTTAGGTGAACGAAACTCACGTACTCTAAGTAACATGTTGCAAGGGTACGATGATGTCTCATCCTAAAAAGTTTTCGGTACAAAGTACTATATACAAATTTAATTTTAACGTCATTCAATAAGCAATCGTTTATATTATTATAAGTTTGGCTAATAGATTTAGAGCCTATTCGGAGTATTTTCTTTAAAATATATTAAAAATATGAGTATATGGTATACACTGAATTATCAGTAAAATTGATGTTAATGTTTTAAGAGATAGAGTAGGTAGAGTGTGAAAACATCAATAATGATACATGCGATAAATAGAGGAAGGGACGGTGGATATAAGTTTTATGTTTTTACTGATAAATTAGTTTTTTTAATAATATAATTTACTTACTCTTTTTAATCACAAGTCTTCCATGTTGAGACACTCGACAGTCCGAGATAGATGAGTGACTGAAAAGTCTTAGATACACTATATATACATAAATACAATAAACTGTTGAAAATCCTTGATATAAAAAATTCAAAAGTGGGACTAAGACACAATTAAAAATTACAGCTTTATTACAAATAAGTTACAGCTTAGCATTCCGCAAGTCAAAACAAAAGAAACGCTGTAAAACCAATCACCACAATTGGCACAAAGCGCAAATAAAATCAAAATCCAATCAAAACATAAAAATATTTTGTTACTGATTCGTGGGGGTAAGGGAAAATTTATGACCCCACGCGGACACGGCGATAAAACGCACGCATAAGCAAAGCGCAAATATTCAGTCCCACCAAACACACGCTACAAGTTATGTGGCGAAGGAAGCGGGCGTTATAAAAGAAGTCATTATTGCAACAATAGAATGATTATGCAATACATACACACATATATACATACTTATGTAAGTGTGTATATTAACATATACATACAATTGTACATAAAAGCAAGTTGGGGCACTGAGGAAATGGCTGATAATGTAAACATGCTGCTCGGCGATAACGTGTCGGTAATGGCGTCAAAACAGCTTTACTCGTTATAACTTTTTGTTGTGTTTAAATGTGGACAATAAAAATATACTACTAACTCAATAGAAGAATTTAATTGAAATTATGCTTTCGCTGACATAAACAGAAAATACGCATTTGCATATAAATTTAGGGATTACCATGAAGAGGCAGGGTTGCTTAACACAGCAGTGGTTATCACTTCTAAAAACCATAAAAAACTTTTTTTAGCATATTATGACAAATGTGGTTTCAGCTAATTCTGCTGAAAACGCCAGTGTGTTTCAATACCATAAATAAACCAATAAATAAGTAAAATAAACCATTTTCTACCCTCTTCAATATAAATATTTATTTGGACCATTAGAAACGTTAGTACTACAACACTTTCACCCCGGAGGCGTCTAAATAACGAAATACAAATAGCCTAATTAATAAAACCATACATCTACAATGAAATTACGCGCAAGCGAATTTATGTTTCTCATATTGTCGCTTGCTAGTGAGCGCAAATTAATAAAAACCGCATTTGCCACAAGTGCAGCATATAATGTGAATAAATGCATGGCAGGTTATGTAGTAGTGTAAGAAAATACTCTGTGAGAAATACTTAGCAGATATTACAAATTTATTTTCCTTATTTGAGACATCTCAGATGCTTCGTACAGACTTTATTTTTGTATAAACCAATCAGTGTCAATTGGATAAGGTCGGAAATGAGTTATGTATGTTTTTCAGTGATGAACCGGTCGCCAAATTCGAGGCTTCCAAAAATTTAAGATAATGACTCTGAAGAAAGCTAAAGAAGCGTCCACAAATAAGATAGAAGCTAGCCCTTACACCACTAGGTTGTTCACTTAACGTTTGGACGCATAAGATAAGTCCAGAGAATGTTTAAGCAAAGAAGCTAATGACTGTCAAAAGAATCCTCTAAATAAACGGTATTCATTTTACATTGGATATATGTATGCTTTAAATCAAGAGATGAGGAGAAGAGAACTAAAAGAACATGAAAATAAGTATAAAACAAAATAAGTTGAAAAAAGATTGGAATACCAATGTCTTCTGATTAATAGTGTATGAATTCTATTGTGAAAAGATTATCAAAATTTTTTAGCTGGGAGGATACCTCTGGCATCTCTGATGTACTGCGAACTATGCCAACAGGAACACTTAATGCCATTTAATAACACCCATGGACTAACTGGCAGCGGCATTGCCGCGAAGTGCGCTCTAAGACTCAAGAATGCTAGGCATATGAAGGAGTCCGAAGAAGGACATGCCAAAATGCTCTGCTACTTCAATTGCATTTCTAAAAACTTGGATCTCTACATCGCAGAAGCTATTCGTGGTGGCTTTTTCTCTGCTCACATACCGACGAGGGATATGTAGATGAAGAGAGGTCGCTTAAGATGAGGCGCAGTGGGTTTTGTCAAGTATGGGTCGAAGTTAGTAGTGAAATCAGTCTTAATTTTAGACTATCGGATCACAGTAGTATCTTTCAGGAAGAAGGGGGTGCTAGACCTACTGATAGGAAGTACAACCTTTTTCAGAGAGGTGAGCATTCACTCCAACAGCAGAGCGGCGATGTGAAACCAGCGCAGAGCTCGCTAACTGTGCGCTCAAAGCTTATTGAGGAATATGCAAGACGATCTATTATATAGTTAGATTTAATTTTAGTTAATGCAACGTACTGAGCAAGTGAGCTGCCTGTGAAGATCGACCTCGTAACCAATAAAAGGTGCTTAGTTGGAGTAATCTAAAAAAATTTCAACGACATCCATCCCTGCGTACAATTTTCTTTGATTCTTCTTTCTTTTAGGAACGAATTTTCTGTCCGAGGAACATTTTCTGTTGATATTGTGATCCAAAAAACATTAATAAGTAAATTAGAGCCCTTGCAATTCACGAAAATTTCCTCCATGACCTTCACCAACAGTAACAGTAACTGCATTGCAAATACGAAAAGCAACTGGAAGAGTAAAGCAGCTGGTAAAATATGCACAATAACATTTGAATAAGTCTACCCAGTTCGTTCGTCCTTGGTTGTGGTCGTAACTACTCGTATTATTAAATTTCATATTTCACTGCTTACGACTTCATCGACGAGACTCAATTTGCTGCTTTTGTGCTTTGGCGCACTTCATATTTGACTCAATATTTGCGAATGTCAAAAACCAATAAGCATAATTTTGTGCAAATACTCATTTGGGCGCTTGCATTATGTGGCAGTGAGGGAGCGTTTCGAATTTCCATATATGCATATGTATGCGTGCGAATATGTAAATGTGTATGTAAATGTAATAAACAAAGTTGGTCGATTTGCTGCACGTGCCAGAGCATGCATTTTTATTTGTGGCTTTCATTGTGTTTTTTTGGATGATGTGTGAGGGCGTTCGTGGAAATGGTGAGGTTTGACAAAAATGCTGTTTTATAAAGAATTTCGTTGGTATTAAAGATATTTCTATTGTACATATTGTCACCTAAAATGCAAAATAACGTAACATCACTTTTATAAGTTTACAGGCGAAGGAAAAATGATATAACAAAAACCTCTTATATTGAATAAAAAATTTAGTTTTGGTTATAAAATGGGTTATATATTGGTTATATATAGGTATATTGCTTATATATTGGTCATATGTTTGTTATATATTGGTTATACATTGGTTATGTATTGGTTATACATTTGTTATATATTGGTTATATCTGAGAGCGGAAGTTGAAAATATTATGCTACATATTTATGTGCAATTTTTTCATAACAAAATATTTCATATGCAAGTCTTAATATAAGCACGTGTTTCTAAGTTGCCACACTTACAAAAGAGCATGATTTATGTGCATACATAACAAAACGTACTCTACCCATGTTTTCATATATACATGAGTATATAGTATGTGTTAGAGTTGAAGCATTTTATATTTGTATAATTTTTCTTTCGTTTTGCCTACGCCTCTTGCATTTGTTTTATTTTACGAGCAAAGTTGGCAAATAACCAAAATGAATGAGATATTTGAGACACACACACTCACGTATAAATAAGTAGATCAGAAGTGTGTGTCCATAGAACCTGCAATCCAGTTAGGATTATTGGATTTCCTTTGTTTTTCTTCTCTGCCTCACACTTGCAGGAAATCGGTTGATGATTTAACAAACTTTGCACTTTTCGGCATTCACAACTTTTCGTACACAATCCAAATACGCTCGGCCTTGAATTGAGAGCAGACACGGTAATAACTTTCACACTTATGATTTCAAGTAGATATTTATGTATGTAGAATAAAACAAACACATGAGGATAAACGTATAACTTGCGTTCATATATCAGGTGCTTTAGTTCCAAAATTAAGGAAAATATATTATGATGTGAAGTTCAAAAGGCAGGTATTGTTTTAAAAAAGTCTTGAAAACTATTTATATTATTATATTCATTCTCTGAGGTGATAGTTTAACTGGTTGTTCACAAGGCGAATTGGTAAATTCTTAGCATTCTGAAAATGTCTCTATGTAGTAAAGCTTAAACTACCGCAAATATTACTTCAAACTCAAATTCGACCGAACATGTGTTGCTATCAACATTCGTTCATTCCTTTTAATGTTGCTGGCTACTCGCAACAAATAGTTTCCAGCTTACTAATAAAAATCTTTGCATAGTTTTAGGAGACTGTGAATTTGGAATCAACATTGCAATAGGCATGTTACAAGTGAATTCAGTGCATCGGGATAGTCGTAGCGAAAACAATGTGTGATGACGCGCTTTTCGCTTTTGTGTCGGTTTGTAAGAAAAGTGATTATAATTAATGTGATAAAATTAGTGAAAATAGTTTAAAATCGCGCATAAAATGAAAGTGTGTGTTAACTAATAAAATTCATTATGCTCTTGTGTGAAAAATGTGTTCTGTCTAAATTTAATAGCGCCGCCGATGTTGCTTTGCAAAATTTGTGTGAATAAGTACATATGTAAGTTAATAATATGAGGCAGGGCTGCAGTGCCTCTTTGAAATTCGCGAAATAGCTCATTATTGTTGTTGTTGCAATTTAAATGTTTTTTTTTATGAACATCTTAAATATGTACTTATGTATTTGTTCAAAAATTATAGTGATCATTCATGTTTTTGCGTGCAGCCATTTGTTCGTTCGCTTCGGTTCGCTTCGTCCGGTTCGTTATCGATCGCCTTGTTACATGTGCTCGCATTTGCATGTACGGGCATGTACGCGTTTGCACTAGTGCGGGTGGTGTTCCGTTCTTCGTGGTCGATTTTGATGAAAATGGGCTTGAAAATGAAAAAAAAGGCAATGAAATATGTAAATGAAGTAAAGTTTTAATAAAATCAGAGTATGAATAAATAAAAACAAATAATGTGAAAAATGTGTGTTAAAAATACGCTTGGGTAGAATGTGTGTAGCTTAATTCTAAATGTGAAAAATATGTGTAGAAAATTGAAAATTATAAAAAGTGTAAATTGTATAAGGTGAGAATTTGGAACAGTCTACCGAAATTAATGGGTAAGTTACAGCACATCTTCTCTAATACACTCTTATTTACATTTATTCAATATATGTATGTATGTATATGTACATATACGTATGTATATATATTTATATACATATACTTATTTATGATCACCCTCCTTCGGGAAGGATATCTCCGAACCTTTTGACACCAAACGAAGTTTCGAACAGTCAACGCTTAGCTCACATGTTACTATTGATAGTTATAACTTCGAAGTAGTAGATAATTTTTTTATCCACAATGACATCAACAAATGCTGACATTAACATTGAAATCCAACGCAGAATTACCCTTGACAGCAGAGCACACTTCAATTTTAATACTCGGGCATGTTTTACAAAGAAGCTGATGCATGCTCCTTATCGGTTCTTCGCCGCCGTGTTTGAATAGTTCGCCAGGCAATTCGTCGGCCCCGCCACTTTGTTGTTCTTCAAGTGGTTAATTTCTATTCGAAATTCTTTATGGTTGGGCAATGGCAATGGCATCATACTTTTACTGCCATTCAGAATTGCTTCATAATTTCTACAAGAGTATGGTCCGGTCTTAAAAGCTTCTGTTAGTCACCGCGTTTTTTCGTAGAATTTTCGAGCATTAACCTTGTCGGCTAGCTCTTCAAGCTCTTCGTACTTACCCACTTCGGCCTCTTTAAATCCAAAATAGTGAAATAAGAACACGACTGCCGCGTTGATTTTTAGATAGTCGCAAAAGCAGGAAAGTTATGAACACCTTTATTGATAATTATCGAAAAACTAATTTCATGCTTTTAAGTAACGACGATACAAGCAGCTATAGCAGGGAGGAGAAGCTGAAACCCCCATATCCTTCTGTCCAGCATTATCTGGAACTCATCTCAAATATCGAAGAGCTTCGCAGTTTAGGTGCATTTATGACGATATTTCATAACAGTCGGCCAGTATAACCTAACCTTTATTGAATCTTAAATAATTTGCTTAATTGAAAATCTTTAATGACTTAATAAAAAAGAAAAGTAATATTTGGGATACAGAATTTCTTGGAAATTAAGTTAGCTCTTGTAATTTTTTGACCCACTAACTTTACCATTTTCAAATCTGCTTTCTAATATTCAAATTGATAAAACCACAAAACACTGCATGCTTCCGCAAATTGATGCAAATATGCAGTCTAGTATTACACGCCACACGTGCCACCAACACTTTGTTGAACAAAATTCTACCAAAAATATGCCTTCCTTGACAACGGCAATAGCAAACTTGCCAAACTTGCCACTCAACTGAGTAATAAAAGCCAAAACAACTGACAACACAACAAACAAAAAATCTTGCAGACATAATAATAATAACAATGACAACAAACACATAACCGAAATGTGGAACAACCTCGAGCACAAAAGGCAATACGAAATTGCCCTGCCAGCCAGTCAGCCAGCTGAAGCGCATATGCTTTTTGCTGCCCAAATGTGTGATGCAACGCCGGCAGCGAGGCGGGCATATGTTGCCTATTTGGTTGACATTCAAACTATACAATCTACCAGCTAAGGGACGGACGACACATGCATACACATACATTTACTATATATGAATGTGAAGCAATATAGGCTAGTTACATGCTAGACGAATGGATGAGAACGACAAAGAGGCAGGAGGCCAAAACCAGACAGGACATAAGCATATGCTGCCCGGCGCTTGACACTCTGAAACAACAAAAGCAAAAAAAGATTGGTGAATGAGCAATCAGTGAATGATGCTCTGTAAAAGCGAAGAGCAACGACAACAATAATAACAACGATGATGCGAAAATATTGTCACAAATAAAATAGCTGTAGCGCCAGCGTAAAAGCGAGCAAAAACTAACAAGTAGACGACTAGCTGACGAGGCTACTAAAAGTTTGAAAGTAAAAAGTTAGCTCGAGAGGCTGCTCTCATTGACAATGCTTTCATACAAATAAATATACAGGCGCATATTTCTATAAACGCTTACACACACATACAAACATACATTCCTCCATGTGTGCCTTCATTTAAAGCAGTTGGACTTGCGTCCCTTCGTTGAAATTTCGTAAGAATATAAACAATTTTTTTTTGCTCGTTTTTGTTTTTGTTGACTGCACTCTGCTGCTTTTGCTATATTGCATGCAAATTTTCGAAAGCAGCCAGCCAGCACATTGACGTGGGTAAGTGTGTGCCCATGCCTTTCGAATCGCGCGGGTGCATATCCTGCATTACTTTGGTTAATATATGTATATATTTAATATGTTAGGGTGTTACTTAAAGTGTATATGAATATAAATATGCCTTACGGAAGGATAAATTTAAAAGATTGTATCAAGAAGTTTATCGCCTTTCACGATTTTGGAGCTATTCTATTAAAATATAAAAGGTTCATCGGTTTTTTGGAACAAATGAATATATTTCTTAATCGGATCAGTGTCAAAAAATCTCTTTCAAAAGTTAACAAACAAATTTTCCAAAAAAGGTATTGAATATATTTCTTCGCCCAATTGCAACTTATAAATTTGCCCATCTTAAAGCAAACAAAAGGGTATATTTTCAACAAATACTAAAAGACCTCATTACTGAAAGTTAACAACTGATTAGATTTTCCGATTTTTTTTTTTTTTTTTGAAATTTTAATTAAATCGAATTTGAGACTCTTTGAATGAAAAATGCGCTAAGCCTTTCTTCAGCGGTCTATTGTTAAGTTCATTCTGTTTAAATCAGCTGAGAAGAAGAAGAAACTTCTATGGCATCACAATCGTGTTTCTGTCTACATATAAAGCATAAAACCTCGCCAATTGTCTCTATTATTTGCGTGGTCACACCAGTTGTACATCCCAAGTACAGAAAGATGGCTATGCACTTGGTCTTCCCACTGGGTGTGTAGGCACCCTTGTTCCGTTGTTATCTTCCATGCGCACGACTTGGTCAAAGCATCGCGGAATTGTATGCGCTTGAAACTATATTCACATCGCCGTAGATCTCATACAATTCGTGCTTCCATCTTCTTCGATCATTTGCGAATACACTGGGTCGTCAACTTAGTAAAGTCATTATCTGAGGTTTTCATTTTCTTTTGACTGTTCGCGAGAAAGTTTCATTGTGCCCGTTTATATAGCGAGCCCGCTTTGCAGCTGTACCTCATGGTAAGCAGATGCTGCAACCTTTTCGAGCCCTTAAACCGACTACATCATCAAGGCTCTCTCACTCTAAGCCTTAGTTCGCAATTTACTCAAAGTTGTTCACGATACCCGAATGTTCGACACAGATGCACGAGTAGAGTCTCTCAATTATGACCGGGTACCCATAATAATACTTGATACATGAGAAAAGCTTCAGTTTTTTTTAAAGTCGAGTTAGCCTTTTAGATTATATACATATCTATAAAAGCTTTCTAAGATTCTTAGAAACACAAAAACAAATATTTTTTAAGAACTTAGGTGCTCGGTAAACACCACTTTCGATCCTCATCAAAGGGCGAAATTTTGTATTCAACCTGCTTATTAATAAAAACGATTTATTTATCACAAAAAGATCGCCCTAATGATCTTCCCGCTGTTTTGTAGACATGTACCGACCGTGTGTTGGCTATTGGCTGTCGTTGTGCCTCGCCCAACCAGGCACGTTTACCAATATATTTATGCACGTCCTGTTCGCGCTGCAAAGTCAGCCAGCAGCATCAATTTTAATATTAAAAACATTTTGTCGAAAAAATTTCTTGCTAGTTGACAATTCAATTGAAATGTGATGGAAATTCATTTCTAGGCGAAAACGTGCCAGCTCGAGTGAACTTTAGTTATGGCGCTGTGTACACCCATCTTATGTGATCAAGAAATGTGCATATACAAAATAAGCTTTATAAAATATTTACATATATTATTCCTGACAGTTCTCAACAATATTCAAAGGTGCGGTTTCCACTAACTATATGAATAAAATATAATTTCAAATTCATTGTGCGTTGCATGGCTGATAGTCCAGAACTTGAACGTATAGTATTATTATGATCTCTATAAATTCCTCAGTTTGCTAGTTTTATTGTCGACACTGTAAAAAAAAATAAAAATTCTTTCAGGAAGGGTTTCGGTTTGCATAAAATTCGGTGATTTTTTTATTATTTCTGTTTTTGTGGAAGTTGGGATCGGGACAACATCATTAATTGTGGAGATTTTGTAGCATCATTTAACCGTTTTTCTAAAGCCAGCTAAAAAAATTATATAAATTAAAACAATCTTCTTAGCATCTTTTTTAACATCTCTTCAACCATTTGGATTTCATACACTTGGTAAAAACTAAAGCACGTTTTATTTCAGAAATTTGTGCATCTAAGTGAGCAATAATAATAAAAAAACATAATAAATTTTTTCTCCACTTATTTCAATCCCCTTGATCCCGTTTTACTTTTCATAAGCAAAAAAACTAATATCACTTTAAATACATCTATTTATGCATGTTTATTTGTCAGTCTGCCTGCGTTTAAAAGTTAAGTGAACTTCTCAAGGGATGTAAGAGCGCTTCGCCACTACAGTTACTGCTTCAGTGGTGCCACCAACAAGATGCACATATACGCATGTGTCTGTGCACTCTCTAGACGAGCATAAACCAGCACTTAAGCACTCAATTTGTGTCCGAAGTGTGGTGTATTTATGTGGTTTAGTTTTAATACTTAAATTGCTACTTATTTACTTAAATAACAGCTTCGAAGTGCATTCACGGAAAACAAAAGCTTTAGTTAGAGAAAATTTATTAAATTGGGTCTTTATGACTTATGAATTTAATGGCTCGTGCATTTGTATGACATACAAGGGTAATGCAAGAAGTGGTGTGTTTCGGTGGCACCAGGCCTTTTTGGAGGGTCGGGAAAATGTCACTGAGGAAGACTGCCCAAAAAAGGGAAGAATTAGCAAATCCAAAGTGGAAACGATATTCATTGTCTTTTTGTCATCAAAAGCATCGTCTACCATTAATTTATTTCTCCTGGACAAACAGTCAACACCAAGTTTTGTGTGCAAGTCTTCAAGAGACTCAAACGAAAGGTCAATCGGCTCCGAGAAGACATCGCGGTCGATTGGACGTTGCACCACGACAACGCCCTGGCACACTAACTTTCTTGTAAACAGCTACCTAACCAAGACCGGTATTTCAACGCTTCAGCAGTAGCCCTACAACCCAGATGTACCCCTCCCGGATTTTTTTGTGTCCTTACCTGAAACTGCACTGCACTGCATCGACGCAGAAGGCGCCTATTTCGAAAGTTTTTAAACAAATGTAACGATCGGTTAAATAAATTTTTTTAAATCGACTCAGTCCGGACAAACCCTGTATATATTTACTTTATTGAATCTCATACGTTTCCTTCTGGATATTATAAACATTGTGGAAAACTTAATATACCAAGTTTAGTATGTAAAAATTAATACACTCTTTCATTTTGAAATTTTAATATATTTTTAAAAAATATTGCCTACATTTTGGCGCATTTAGCAAAGACACAAACTAAACAAATATTTACTATTTTTCTACAGTAACATTTTTTAAAATGTAAGAAGAATTTTCGTCAGTATGCAAGAAAAAAAATTGAGAGCAAAATTAGCTAAATAATAAAAATAAATTAAATAAAATATGCTAATCAAAAGGAAGACTGTCTTAAATTAATATTTTTATATTACTCAGTACATAATATAAAAAAATATATATCATTGCAGCGCCACTTTACTACCTCAAAAAATAAAAATACATCTTATTTCCTATATAACAAGCGCAGTCGTTATATTCACATCATTCACCTGGTGTGTCCACTAATAAATCATATTTTTCTCTTCACGCTCATATTTTGCAACTGGATTAAATTCCAAGCAATCTGGCTGAAAAATAAACAGAAGAATGAAATGTGTAAAAGGCTTGGCGAAAAGTATGAAAGAGGAGCGTGCGAAAATTATAGGCCCAAAGACGTTGGCAGGCCAAAACGTAAAGCGCAAATGCAATTGCAACGGCGCACAGCAAAAGCACACTGATTAATAAACATAAAAAATAAAATAAAAAATAAAAATGTAAAGCAAATAAATCTACTTTTTATGCCATTTCCTTACTTCCACTTTCTTCTGCTCATACTTAAATGTTGATAAATTGAAACGAAACTGCTTTACAGAAATTAAATGCAACGCAATGAAATGAAATTAAAAGTGTTGCCAACCAGCTCGACGCTTCGCTCATTTCGCCGCTAGCAGCGAGCAGAGCGATTAAATGCAAGTAAAGCTGGGCGCTTTAAAAGGAATTTCAATTAAATTGTTATAAAAAAGATAAAAATTGAAGATACGTTGGATTTTCGAGTTGAGCGCGGCTTAAGTGGTTACTTATGTGCGGATAAATGCTGAATACCATCATGCATTTAAGCGAAGGCCATCAATTCGAAACGAAAAATTACGCGTTGGCCAATGGTGACAGTGCGATGAAGGGGAAATTAAATATGAGTGCATTTCACTGTGAGTATTTGCGAATGCAGACGTTTCTTTAATTGAAATAAGTGCGCGGCAATGTTGAGTGATTATTATGTTATTATATATTTTCATGCATAATTTGTTTATGTACCAAATATTTAATGTGTGCGGGAATAAAGTGTTTGTTTATGATCGCTTGGGTTATTGCGATATTTTTTTACGGTAGACACATTTTTAATTTGTTCTCAGTTTATTTGCCGATTTCATTGCAGGCATATGAGTAAATATCAGTATACTTATAAAAATTATTATAACTAACACAATATAGAACTTATGGGTAATAAATTCGGTTCTAACAAAATATATTTGAAACAAACGTTCCTTCTTTCAATTAGAAAGTAATAATATGATTTTCTTAATATTTTAATTTACTTTTCGAATTTTTAACTTGATTTTATTTAATGCTTTATTTTTCTACAAAGTAAAAAATTATTTTTTATTTACAAAGAACTTGCACACGTTTTTTTAATTTAATTTAGTTTTTTATTTTATATTATTTTTTTTCTTTTATTAATTGGATTTAGTTAATCATAATTTTAATACTTTTGTTTTAAGTTATTAATACTTTTTAACTAAATTTAATTGTTCTGTTCTTTTTTTGTAGTTAAATTACTTTTTTTATATTTTACTAAAATTACTATTTTATTAAAACTCAATATTTTCGAAGCCATATTTTTGTTTTAATTTTTAATTAAACAAAAATAACTTGTTAAATTATCTCATTCACTTTTCGTATGTTTAATTTACTTAAATTTTTTACTGTTAAATTTTTCTCTAAATTTTTTTAAACTTTATTTAATTTTTGTATTTTATTAAGTTTTATTTTGTTTTAAAATTGAATCAAATAATTTTTTACTTAATGAATTTAATTTTTATTTAATTTAATTTTTTTGTTTTTTTTTTTAATTTATTTATGTTATTTTACAATTTGATTTTTACTTTTCAATTTATATAATTTTATTTATTTAAAATTGTGTTAATCTCGTGTTTGTTCTTGTTTCATTTTACTTACTTCTTTCAGCTTAATTATTTTTTTATTCATATAATATAATTTTTTTTTAATTATACAGGTAATTATATTTAATTTTGTATTAATATATATTATTAATTTTTTTTAGTTAGTGAATATGGTTTAAGGAAATTTAATTTATTTTAGCTTATTAATGCTTTTTTCTAATTTAATTAAGTTTTTCAATTTCATTATTTTTTTGTTTCATTTTAATTAATTTTAGAAAGCAATTTTAATTAATTTAATTTATTTCAATTATTTTTTATATAAATTAATTTATTTAAATTTTTTATTTATTTTCATTTAATTAATTTTTCTTTTCTTTTATTTTTTATTAATTTGAATTAATTTAATTTAATCTTTCTCCAAATTATATAAATTAACTTACTTATATTTTTTATTTATTTTCAATTTTTAAAATTTAATTTTTTTGATTTTAATTATACTTGCATATATAATTTAATTAATTTTTTTTTATTCCATTTATTTTAACTTTTTAATTTACTTCTGGCTTCTATTTTTATTTTAGTGTCTGCTGGTGTATTTTAGCTCATTAAATTTTATTATTTTATGTTTTATATATTTTAAATACTTTTTTCATTTTATCCATATATTTTTAGTTAATAAATTTTTTGTTTATTTCATTGCGTATTTTATTTGCTTTTCTTTGTCATATTTTTTAATTTTTTGTTAGTTTTTCGTTATATTTTATTTCACTTCATTTTATTTTATTAAATTATTCAATTTAGTAGTATTTTTATCTATTTTATTCTAAAAATAAGATAATTATTTATTATTTTCTTTATATTTTTTATGTTTCTTATATATTATGTTAGTTTTAATTAATTTATTTTATTTCATCTATTTTATATTTTATTATTAATTTTGATTTAACTTTTTGTTTCATTCTTCCTGCTGCTGGTTAAGGAATTTCATATTATTAAATGTCACAGCAGGAATTTAATATTTGCTTTTTATACCACATTTTTTGTTTTTTTTTTTGTAACTGTCAACCAAACTTTAACGGAAAACAAACAGCAATATGCAAATAACTCGCCTTAAATGCAATAAATGTTACAAATGTTACGTATACGCCAAGGTAACTGTGACATTAATTCACAAGCCGAAGGGGCGTAAGCAGAGAAATCACTTGCGGAATGTAAACAGTTTTGCTTGCAGCAACGACTCGCTTTAAGCGAAAATATGTATGTGCACATGTGTTGGTGCACTCACCAATATTCATATGAAATGTATGTGAAGGCGAGTGCATATTCTCATATGTACATATGTGGCGGCAGGTATGCTGGTGTGCAGTTTGTTCAGCATGCACGTGATGTATGTCACAGCACTTGCTTTGGTTAACAAGTTCACACCCCTTTGGACTAATTAAATTTTAATTACTTTTCATTACACATACACTCGTACAATGTCAACGATATGCTGCGTGGGCGATATGGTTTATATTGCATGTGTGTTTTTTTAATTTATTTTGGCTTTTGGGTTGTGTAATGAAAGTAGTAAGTTTGAAAATTAATACATGCACTTTAAATTACTTTTGATATGGTTGAATGTGCGTGCGGGTTTTGTCACTTTTGGCAGCGTAATTATAATAATATTGTGCAACCGTTTAACTTTGTGGTTTTTGTTTGTGGTTTACATGTGCGAGTAGTGTTATCGCAATTGGTATTGCCACTGGGGGCTCATTTCCAATGCAAGCAAATGCATGTAATGATGTTACTAGGTGTATTATATTTCGAACGATATCAAAATTTAAAATGTTATTTTATAAAAACTTTTAACCTTAACTAAATTAATTAAAATAGCAAAATAATATAATATAATTAAATAATATAAGAAAACGTAACATAAAGTGGTGTAACATAACATAACATAATAAAACATAAGAAAAAATTCCAATAACATAATATTACTTGATTTGACTTAACTTAACTAACGTTAACTTAACAAACTAGTAACAAATCATAAAATATAAAACATAACAAGTAATTGAAAAATAACATAATATTACTTAGGTTACTAACATAACTAACTAACATAACGTCAAAAACATAACTTTATGTAACATAACAAAATGAAACATAAAAGATAAACGTAACAAACCATAACTTAACGTTACTAACTAAAATGCTTACGAAAAGTGTACACCGAGTAGCCTAAATTACTCTTTTACCTAGACATTATTTCAGCTAACATTACTTAAAGCAACACTGTACTCAAGTATGACTATCCGATAACATAATATTATTGTTTTGATTACTTAACATAACGTAACGCATCATAACTTAACAACATAACAAATCATAAAATATCTTGACATAACATAACATGAGTAATTGAAGAGAATAACTTAATATTACTTAGCGTAACTTAACTAAACATAACGTAACATAACATAACGTAAATAGCATAATTTTCTTTACGTAAATTAAGTTAAAATTGCGTAAAATAAAAGAATATAACGTAACATACCTTAACTTAACGTTATTTAAACTAAAATGCTTACGGAAGTAAGTGATATCAGCCGAGTAGCCTTAAATTGATCTTCCTTTGTACCCTCACATGACATTATTTCAGCTAAACTGTATTAAAACGCACCACTGTCTTCAATATCCTTGACTACCCGATACTTATTCCAGCAATTAAGTTAGTTGTTTTATTATTATTATAGAAAATCCAATCAGACTGAAGGTTTCTCGCTAGAAACCGTCAAAAATATATATTTCGTAACCTTTGCGCACACACAATTAACTTAATTCTCACGCACACAAGTGCATTAAGAAAATAACCACAAAATGCAATATTTGTGGGTAGTGACTTAACGGTTGAAGAACGCGTGCAGCAGCTGCCGTCCAGGAGTGCAGAGTGCAGGCATTATTTGACACTTGAAATTGTACAAAAGTGTTGCCATTTTTATGGCTTCAACTTGACAATATTGCAAAGCGTTGCATAACAACGCGTCGTTCGAAAATATATAGCTGGAGCGCATTGAATTGAAAGTTTTTGCTGATTTCCTTTATAGCTCAGCAAATTTCCTGGGGAATACTTTGGTCATTTTTCACTAACGGTAGGGCCATAAAATGAGTGAAAAGTATGTGACACTAACAATTTGCATATAACGAGCAAGCAAATTATACGGTAATGGCTTTGCGAATTTTTGGCTATTTCAATTGTGTGGCACTTTTAGTGACATTGTAAGCTCCTTAAAATGAGTAGTTTAGTTTAGTTAGGTGCTTAGGTGAAAAATTTATAATGAAATAATTTTTGTTATCATGTAATTTTTTAAGAATATAAAGCTGACTCCAAAAAAATTAAATTTTATTAGACATCATAAGGGCTTTTATGCGTATAGCTGCTTTTTTTTAATTTCGTGGCTTTTTTGTACTTAACATAGGCGAATTTTAAGTATTTTTTCCAATATGCGAAAATAGTTTGTTATACCAACCGTACCTCACGCTTTTTCATAGAGGCGTCCAACAGTAATAATAGCAGGCGCAATACAAGCAGTAAGGCAGAAAAAAATCGGCATGAAAATCTGTATAAGTTTATATAATAGTGTTACGTCTATTTTATAAATTTATACCGACTTAACCATTAGATCAAATTTGACCCGGACTCAAAAAAAAAAAAAATAAATTTACTCGTAATTGAATTCAAGTTTTTGTTATGGCCATAAAATACCAACACTGGTGTTCCAAATTTCAATTCAATCTGCCATACACTTGTTACATGTCTCAGCTGGAATTACCTTTAGTGCCTGCCGAGTTGCGAAGTATCTCTTTTGTGACCTCTACTCGATGTTTCACGAACTTCACTGAATTTATATCACAAAACTGCTAGCAAAATTGTATTTGAAATGAAGAAAGAAGTGTTATGTCATTAGGACTGGATGTGGACTGCTAAAGTTTTTGATAGACAATAGGTCGCATCTAAGATTCCTATCTGTAAAACATATTTTTTTCGATATTAAAAGCTATAAAACTTTTACAATCATTCGGTTTTCTTTTATTAAGCTTGACAAAACATTAACCTAGCAATAACAACATCCAGAAAGTCACAAGTACCGGAACTCCAAAAATATATAGAAGAATTAGCGTGAAAACTAACATAAACACACCGTGTTACTCTAAAGGTCTTGGTATAAGAAATTGATGAATGATCACTGGCACTAAAGTGTTTCGGTTAGAATTGTCAGGAAGCACTTAAGAAACTCACAGAAAATTTAAATGTTGGTTAGTTAACCGGTGTCTGTTGAGTAAGGTAAAAGAGAAGGATAGTCAAGAAGTCCTTAAGAAACTTATAGAAACTTTAACAGAAGTTTTTGGTAGGGCTGTTGGTTAGTTAACCGGTAACTTAACCGATATGAGCCCCCAGAGGAAAAAGATCTGGTAAAGATATTTGCTCAATAAATAATAACTAATTTTAATGAACTTTAGCAATAAAAAAGATAAAGCATTGCATTTGATGCCCTTCACTTTCACCACTGGGTTAACTACGAACTACAATCATTTCACACACTAATGTTGCAATGGCAAAGTTCATATTATTGCTTTGCGTGTTGTTGCTTTGCTTTATTGCTTGCACTCGTGTCCATAGGAAGTAAGCAAGTAAGTGTAGTAAGTGCAGAAACAACGGGATTAGTGTCTGTGTGCATTGTAATGATAGTGAGTGCTTGCTGTAAGTGTTGTTAGGGCTCTTACTGCTATTGATGGTGTGCTTTGTTGTCTTCTTGTATTCTGTATGTGCCTTAATGTGTTCATTTTTATTGCTGTTTGTGCTGCTGTTTCTATTGTTCAACATCAATTGCAAGCTGCTGCAAATGCAAATGACGAACTCACACCCACACATGCACACATACACATGTGATGCCACAGAGTTGTATTGATGCGGTTAATATTTCCATATAAATGTGGGTATGTAGTGACAGCACATGAACAACACGGAACAACATGCAATGTTGCAAGTGTATACAGCATTTGAGGCCTTCACGGTAACACAAATTAATATATTCAAGTATTTTATGTGCTTCTATGTCTGTATATACCATATATGTATCTTCATGTTATTTTGGCTGAATTCAATTTCTTAATGTTCTAAAAATAGGACTAATTTATGTCAGTAAGTTGTTTTTGGTTTTTCTAAAATTATTTCAAGATCTTGGAAGCTCGGGTCACTAGTTGATATGTAAACTGATCAAACGCACTCTAGTCTTTGTATAAAAAACGAATCTATTTAGTAAGTATCGCTACAATTTTTGTATATATTGTTTGGATCGGACCTCTATAGCATATAGCTGTCATACAAACTGATCGTTCAAATTCAAGTTCTTATACGGAAAACATTTTTATTTGACAAGTTAACCTACCGAAAATTGACACATGTTATTATCTCTCACATTTCTATAATCTCTGAAAATATTGTTCACATCGGCTTACTATAGCATATATGTATGTAGCTGTCATGTAAACTTTCCGCCTAAAACCAAAATAAATATTTTTTATACCTTGTACGCTATAAAAAAATCCCATATTTGATGGTTATTTAGTTTCTATGCAGCTGTCGTTAATATGCTTTTTTTCATTTTCAACAAATTATCTCAAAATTGCCTAACCCCTCTCTGTACATTCTGAACTTATCCAAACCGCAGTCAAGATAACCACAAATATTGCCGAAGGCCATTTTCCCTGCACATTAACTAGGTGTAAACGAGCATATTTATTACTACTAACAAGAAAGAAATTAGCACAGGCAAATAGGTACAACAAATGCTTAAGGCGTTATAGCTAGTCGTGGCAAATTGGCAATTTCGAAAGGATAACGCTAGCATGTCCATTAAGCTTCAAGTTTATTAAAAATCATCAGAAAGTGGCAAAATTTTTTTCGTCGAACATAAAAGTCGAAAAAAAATTTGCTAGAAAAACCAAAATTCCTTTCATTTATTATTTAAGCAGCATATTTTTACAGAATTTCTACCAAAAAGTAATTCAAATTCAAATTATATTCTTTATGACGCGTTTATATTCACTGTCTAACAGTTTCATTCAAAATAATTGCAAACGTGTGAATGAAATTCTCCAAAGCGTAATTTCTTATGCAGATATTTTAATACTTTTATCTATGTGTACATGTTGTATATATGTATGTGTCCCATCACTGCAAGTTGAAAAAATATGCATTGTAAAACACTACTGCAAACTGAATAAAAGTATAGCAAAAAATCTGTGCAGAACTAAAATACAAATTACTCTGTTAATAAATATTTAAATGAAATAAAAAGTAAACACAAAAATTTAAAACATATAAAATTTGTGTTAATAAAAATTTCATCAACTCTCTCAAAAATTTATTATTTTTCTACAAAACAGCAATGCTCAATTATTTGATACTTTCTACCGATATCTGCTTATTTATTGAAACTGCATATGGATTATTGTAAAATAAATTAAAAACTTGAATGGGATAAAAATAAAAAAATATTTTTTTTTGCAATTTTATGCTATAAAAATTAAAATTTGATATGTTCGTTACTGCGAAGTGAATATTTTTTCTTATTTCTTACTAAATTTACAGTAAAACACTAAAATATATTCTGTCACACTTAGCACTTTTTAATAATAATATAAATTTTCTACAATTTACTCAAAATTTGCATACAAAGCAGTATTTTATATACTAAATCATCAACAGTTTTAAACTAACTTAACAGCGCACTGTCATAATCATTACTGAATAAAATGCTTCAGCAGCGGTTACTCATACGCACTGTATCACTTGTAATATACATACAGCACGCTGCTATGAAAAGTAAAAGTGTTCCAACAGTCTGTTAACAGCGCACTGTTACAATCGCTACTGAATAACTATGCTATGCAAAATAACATATTTCAGCAGTGGTCACTCATACGCACTGTGTCACTTTATTATACATAACGCTGTTATGAAAAGTAAAAGTGTTCCAACAGACTGTTAACCACAGTAGCTTGTGCGCAGCTGCCATTGAATGCTGCAAAAACAAAAACAAAACATACTTGCATGCAAAGCCATTAGCACAGCTGATATGTTGCGTACAAACAACCCCCCAGAAATACTAAACACACACGCAAGCTGGTTTTAGTATTTCTATACAGCTATGTGTGGCTGTGTATATGTTTGCATGCGCTGCATATATTTCGCTTCACGTTCATATCGTTAATGGGCTGTCTGTGCAATGCGGTCTGTTAGTCTCACGTGTGCGGCCAAAGCGTCAACAACTCGAAACGGAAAAAGTGAAAGCGTTGGCTGGGAAGTCAGTTAAATAATTAAAAATCACAAGCGAACACCCACGCGGGAATAATAAATGTTGAATTATTGTGCATGTAAAGTTGCTTGGTTGGAAAGTTTAAAAGTGGAATAAAAAGAAATTGAGAAAAAACAAAAAAAATATATACAAATAAATACAAATATATTCATATTGTAACGCCGCATACCTGAAATCGCAAAAAACGCCTAGCTTAGCTCCCCAAGCGGTAATTTTCACCTACTTATTATTATTTATTTATATCTCCCTTTGTTGTTGTGTAGTCGCTCCTGAGGACGACCTGTTGTGTTGACAAGTCTCCCATTTTTGAGGCACATACACCCGAAATAAACAAGCAAATACACGCTGGTGTTAAATAAATATGAGCAAGTGCGCAAATTAAGTGTAGAAACATAAAAATAAAAGAAGATAAGTCAAACGACAACAGTCAACTGTCGCACAAATGAAGCTATAAAAATGTATGTGTGTGTGTGGCGTGCATGTGACAAAATTAGTGGCGTATAATTTTTGCTGCCAGCAAGCGCGGGGCGAGCGGCGAGCGCTGTGCGTGACATTTCGTGTCTCTTCTGGCAAATTATCCACGTGAAGCCCCAACGCCGCATATCATCTAGAAATAGATAAGCAGCAAAAACGCAAAATGCATGTGTATATGTGTGTGCAAACACGTTGACAATACATACGCAAGCAGATACAGTTTCACCTACTCTGCGACAAAAACAAAAACGCCATTAAATAACAAAACGTGTAAGAAATAAAACTGTGTGCGCCGGAAATGTAGCATAAATGAGACAGTTAGCAAAGACAAAGCGTTGCATAAAAGTACAAAAAAAAAAACAACAACTGAAAAGAATGTAAATAAAATGTATAAAAACAAACACACACTATGTGTCCTCAATATGTGAAAAAAAAAGAAATGAATTAAATGCGCAGCCCCCGCTGTTCAGGCGTCGCCTTCCTGCCAGCACGTGCATGTCGTCTCCAGTGACATGTATACGTATATCTGCTATATAACGGGTGATTTTTTTGAGGTTAGGATTTTCATGCAGTAGTATTTGACAGATCACGTGGGATGTCAGACATGGTGTCAAAGAGAAAGATGCTCAGTATGCTTTGACATTTCATCATGAATAGACTTACTAACGAGCAACGCTTGCAAATCATTGAATTTTATTACCAAAATCAGTGTTCGGTTCGAAATGTGTTTCGCGTCCGTGTCCGATGAGCGATGAGGCTCATTTCTGGTTGAATGGCTACGTAAATAAGCAAAATTGCCGCATTTGGGGTGAAGAGCAACCAGAAGCCGTTCAAGAACTGCCCATGCATCCCGAAAAATGCACTGTTTGGTGTGGTTTGTACGCTGGTGGAATCATTGGACCGTATTTTTTCAAAGATGCTGTTGGACGCAACGTTACGGTGAATGGCGATCGCTATCGTTCGATGCTAACAAACTTTTTGTTGCCAAAAATGGAAGAACTGAACTTGGTTGACATGTGGTTTCAACAAGATGGCGCTACATGCCACACAGCTCGCGATTCTATGGCCATTTTGAGGGAAAACTTCGGACAACAATTCATCTCAAGAAATGGACCCGTAAGTTGGCCACCAAGATCATGCGATTTAACGCCTTTAGACTATTTTTTGTGGGGCTACGTCAAGTCTAAAGTCTACAGAAATAAGCCAGCAACTATTCCAGCTTTGGAAGACAACATTTCCGAAGAAATTCGGGCTATTCCGGCCGAAATGCTCGAAAAAGTTGCCCAAAATTGGACTTTCCGAATGGACCACCTAAGACGCAGCCGCGGTCAACATTTAAATGAAATTATCTTCAAAAAGTAAATGTCATGAACCAATCTAACGTTTCAAATAAAGAACCGATGAGATTTTGCAAATTTTATGCGTTTTTTTTTTTAAAAAAGTTATCAAGCTCTTAAAAAATCACCCGTTATAAATACACATCAACACATTTATACATGCTTAGAATGTTTTATGCACCTTCGGAAATAGTTATCGCACATTTTTGGGCAAATTGCTAATTAAGTTGGCATAATTTGGTTTTGGAAATAATATACTTTTCGAGGCATTTTATGAGGAAAAGAAATTGAATAATTCAAGCACAAAGTTAATTAAGTTGAGTTTAAAAATAAAAAGGAAATTTCTAAAAAATATGAAGAAATAGATGTATGCCTCAGGCAATAACCCATGTCAAATTTGATGAAGACCTTTCGTCATATAAAAAAATATTTCCCTACAAGCACTTGATTCCAAAAGTTCCGTTTGTATGACAGCTATATGCTTTAATGGTTCGATACAAAACCTGTATTAAAATTACAGACCGAAATCTCAAAAACAAGTTCGAGTATATACGGGCAAATGTACTAGGCTACATGGATGTTGATTGTACAAAAATACCTTAAACGGTCTTCTATGTTTCAAAACTGTGTGGCATACTTCTCTGTTCAGGACATAAAAAATATAAAGAGCTAAGGCCTTAATTAAAGAACTTAAATGAGACATTTCAGTAGTTCATTTTCTTTAAGTTAAATCCTATTCCCGATGAGAAAATTGTTATACAAATTATATACCACACAAGTTACTCAGTATTACAAAAAAGGCGTTTGTCTTCGGTAATTCAGCCTAATTGTAGGCAAGACTTGTGTTTGACCCCACTATATTATTATTTCAATTATCTCAATAATCTTTTGTAAATTATATACTTTTTTAGATTGGAAATAATTTATTGAAGTAAGAACCTTATAGAAAGAGAAAAACTATAAAATATTTTTTTCTAAGTTATTTACTAATATTACAAAAAAGGTGTGCGTCTTCGATAAAACAAGCCAAAGGGTAGGCAACATTTGAGTTTGATCCCTCATTTTCCTTATATTGTTATTTGAATTATATCAGTTTGGTCCCTCTATATTACTATTTTAATTATCTAAATACAATTTTCCAAAATTTTCACCCCTTTTTGATTTATTATTTGTGCGTAGATAATATCATAAGAATAGAAGAAATTTAAAAATATGTCATATTGAAAGCCAAAATACTTTATCTCGAATATTTTTATTTTCCTCTTACTTTTTACATTTAGCCAATACTAAAATTATATATCTGGTTGTTATTCATTTTTATTTCTAAATCGAGTCAATTATCGCCTTTTCTTTCAAAGCGCCAAGCATCAACTACCCACCAGCCACTGCATTCCATATAAAAATAAACTGATTTTGTTATTTGCCAGTTGCTTTATTTGCTCTGTGACCATGAGCAATTATTTTGTTTTTCAATTTCGTTTTATATTCCGTTTGCCAGCACCCTATCCATGCATTTGTTTGCTTTGTTTGTTGCCAATTTGTTAGCTTGCATTGTCACAACCGTTAATTTGTACAAGATTTTCATTTGCTGTTTTTACCGTTTCCCCCACTCGTAAGCATATATGCATGTATGTACTTAATATAGACATACAGATTATTTCATTTTGCCTTCACGCTTGCCTGCACAGCTATTAAGCGGACAGCTCCTTCAGCTACCTTATCCACTCGCTCAGCCGTTGTCTAATATTTGCTTAGCTCGCACCTCGTCGGCTATTTGCCATATTCTTAATGTGTCGTGGGCATCGCCGTCAAGCTGCCAGGCAACTGGGCAGCCCGTCACTGATAGTCCCTAGTGAGTCTTTCACTTTGGGGCGCGCGCTGTCACCCGTGCCCATTACGCTGTGGTGGCCAGCAGTATCCTGCTATGTCAAGCTATGGCCTGTTTGGTTTATTGTTGTCATTTATTGTGCTGTAACTAAAACTAATTGAATCATTTCTTTGTTTGCTCGGTTGCATTATCTGTGTGCTTTACTCAGTTTAACTGCTAGTTTGCTGTTGCTTTTGCTGGTATTGTTGTTGTGTGTTATTTTCGTTCTGCTTTATTGCCATTTTGTAGCCATTCTATTGCTACCTAATTACACCAGCAACAATTCCGGCTGTCGTGCAAATGCGCGAGAAATTAAGACAACATTGCGTCGCAGGTTTTTATCGTTTTGCACTGGTGTTGCATAAACAAAGGCGTTGCCATTGCGCTCACCACCCCGCAAACATAGTAAATTGCTTTACGCATGTCTGGCTTCATATTTTAATCTTTATTTAATAACAAAACTCGTCTTAAGAGGCAAGGACAAATAAGAAAGTGTTGTCCTGTGCGCCTTTGTTTGCACTTAACTCACTTGGGCGGGCAGGATATCAAGTAAAATGGCTGTAAGTACGCAGCAGCGTTTGTGCACAGACTAAAGCTGAGCAATTTTTAGCTCAACTGCCATGGAAACGGGCACAATGTAGGCTACTCAAGTTCAGTTCAAAAGAAAGGAAAATATTGGAAGAAAGTTTCTAAATTAATATTTTAAATGATAAAGAGTTTATTTTATTAGTACATGGCCATGAATAGAGCACTCGAACTGATGGATTGTGTTTTATTTGATTTTAATAAGGAATATTTATAAATAGAAGAACTTGCACTTATAAGCAGGAACCCAATGAGGAATCAATTTGTTCGTAGAATCATATATTTGAATGGAAAAATAAATAAAACTGTCGCATTCACTAATGGTTGATTACTTCGAGGCCTAAAAATGGACGGGATGAACACTTAAGTGTAACTATTCAATCAAGAAACAAAAGTTATGTTGAGACCAAAACTATGCTATTTCTGATTATAGTTTGCAATTGTTTGTTCAAATATTCTGAAAGAACTTTGAGTTTTTAGTTGAGAATGAAAACGATGATGTTAAAGATAAAAACAGGCCTTACAATACAATAAAATTACGACGCATCAAATGGGTCCGAAATATCACGATTTTCATCCATGTTGTGCTGAATTAAATCATGTGTTTATTAGCTTCCAAGAAAAAGTGGTCAAGTTTACCTCTCTTACAAGTCTCTTACGTCCAAAAAGATTTATGGATCGAACAGAACATGAAATTGTTTCAATCTTACACATAATCACAGGATTATATTTTCGTTTTTTAAGCAGCAATAGAACGTGAGGAACGGGTGGAAACTGACTGAAACTTCTGAATGAGAAGCTTTATAATGGAGCACAAATAAAATAGTTATTTCTAAAGCTTCTCCCCAAAAAAGTTACTGAAATTGTTGCTACAACAGTTCTTCCGATCAACGAGTTTGGATAAGCCCATTTCATCTGCTAATGTAATATAAACTTAAAGGCAGCATTTATTCAACTTAACAACAGACTAAAAGCTTGCAAGAAATAAAATAAAAATATTATAAAATCTGATCTCTTAATAATAATATTAAGAGGGGACCATTCCTTGCCTTCTTTCATTGAACGGTTTAAAAATACAATAATATGTCATAATTTCAAACATTGAAAACTGTAATTATGAATATTTTCAGAATGGTTCCATGCTTAAAAAATTTTTCAGAAGTTTTGTACGATTACTAAAAATTAAAAGTTGACAAAGGTTAGGTTAGGTTAGGGTAACCGAGTAGGCCAATAAGCCGCACATAGACCAGCTTTGGTACTTTGCGAAACCAGATGAAGTTCTACCTGCCTGCGCTTGACACGAATGCGGCCTCACTACCGATACCTCCTTCTCTGGAGACTCCGCATATTTACAGCGTAATCTTGCCAATGCGGGACAAGTGCACAAGAGGTGTTCCATTGTTTCCCTGGTGCCTTGCTCTTGACATTGCGGGCGTGTATCGCCACCAGACAGTGACCAGTTAGAATTTCCCATCATGTTTATACAGTCTCTTCCATCGAGTGCCAATATGAATTTTGTGTACTTTCAGTCTACCATTTATGTTGATCACGTTTTCAGATGTTAGCCGCACGTAATTCTTGGCAATCTCGTCCACTATTTCAATACTCTCGATGCTTTTGTGGCCTAGCACCGAGTAGAGGTGAATTTGCTTACATTTGGCAACACTTTCCACTTTTGCCATGCGTCCCAAGACATTTCCGGCCGATATGCGGTACGAAGTTATTGCCTCAATCGCTGCTTGGCTATCTATGTACCTACATGTTGACTCTAGAATTGCCTACAGGAGCATTAGAGGCCAGCCCCGCAGATTTCAAAATAGCAAAGACCTCAGCTTGAAATATGCAGCTGTGGTCCGGTAACTTAAGAGATTACTTTATGCCTAACTATGAACAGTTTATTCCCGCACCAACTCCATCGTCCATTTTCGAGCCAGCCAAATAGATGTTTAGAGCGTTGCGCGTAGCTAACATACCTTTGCGCTAGGCATTTTTTTTTTATTTTTACTTCAAACATTCTTTCCGAATTGAAAAGTGAAGTCGTGTGGTCGGTGTTTGCCGAGCTATACCCGAAGGTTCTATATGTAAATTCTCCTGCAGCCAGTTCTCGGGCACCGATTTTGTTGCGCGGTTTTCAGCGAAGAGATCTATAGGCTTAGTCGAGTTCAAGAGCCTTCACTGTAGTTTTTCTTAAAGCTCCCGTTGTGCATAGCGCAGCGAGTCTCTGAACTCTTTCCATTGGCGCCCGATAGGAAAAATTTACAAAACGAAAGCATTTAAAAAATTTGAATTTTGTGTAGATACAAAATTTTGGTCGTTTTTTGGCGTGTCAAAATTAAATCTTTGATTGGATGAAAAGGTAGAATTAAATACAGAACAAGCAGGAACAAAATTCCATGATAATCGGATAATTTGTCTTTGAGTTAACTCTGAAGTAAATATGAAAAATGAAGTGGCTACACTTTAAATGGCTGTAACTCAAAATATATTTGAGATATCAGTTGGAGCTTTTAGAGCATTATTTTTAAAGATATAAACTATAAAAATACCAAAAATTTATTTTTTAAATTTTTAATCCTAGGCGTGCACTTTAAATCTGCAATTTATTTTTTCTTCTCGTCAAAAATACTTTTAGATTTAAGTAGGATGCTTGAAACTAAAAATAATTTGTTTTAGGAATTTCTTAATATTAGCTTTTTAATTGCCTCCTTTAACTTGTTTGCTCATTCTTAAATCTAAAATGAATTGCTGCACACAAGTTTCTCAGAATGGTATGCCACAAATCGATTTAGTTTTTTATCAACCACAATTCATTCTTAATATTTCTGTATAATAAATATTAATAGACTGTCTCTTTAAATTAAATGCATATCTCCAGCTATTTATTATCATATCAAAGTTTTTGTTTTTGTATTTCGATATGACTTCTGCGGCTTAAATCCACGTGGTGTTAAGATGTCACAAAATGACTTTTGAGCTGGAAAATAAATATAATTTTATGTGGAAAACAAATTTAAAATGAAACGAATGAATAATAAATTGTATCAATGCATTTCAAATGACAACATCAAATCTGCATATCTAACTGTATTATATATGAACACATAATGCAATTGAGTTGGTGCAACAAATAACAAAACACCCACGTGGTTACATACATGTATATGTGTATGTGTGCTCATATGCCAATACTTTTATGTGGGTGCATATGTCTGTTTATTAATGTGATTATTTGCGTAGGCCATGGAGATCAATGATGAGAATAAAGCATACTTGTATATATTATTTTTATATGGCATTAGAAAATAACAGATTTCTAATCTTTTTTTTATAGAAGTAAGTCAATTTAATTAGAAATTGAACAAATTGACAATTCGTTTTCTGTTGCCTATCAGTTTTGCGCTGGCACTGTTTTCGAAAAAAATAATGAATGAAAAATATATTTTTTTCTAACTAATTTTCCATTTATGCGTATTATGTATGCAAGTTTTTTAATGCTCAGGCAAAAAAATTTAATATTTAAATAAGTAGTAAGGAGCAGTTCTATTCGAACGAAACCAAATATTTAATGTCAAAAAACAATAAAATTTATATAAATGATCAGCTTTATAAGCTGAGTCGATTTAGCTATGTCTCTCTGTCTTTAAATACGCGAGTGCGCCCTCAGTTCTTCAGACATCGGTCTGAAATTTTGCACTTGTCATTTTCTCTCATGAAAATTTCTTATTTGCCGAAACCGCTGATATCAAACCACTCTAGTATATAGCTGCCATATAATCTGAACGATCGGAATAAAGTGCTTGTTTGCAAAGCCTTTTCGTCTGACGAGATATATTGAAGAAGTTTGGCATAGGTTACAGCTTACGGCAACACTGCAATCTCTAAAAAAATTGTTCAGATCTAGACCCTATTCCTAAGACCTCATATAGTGAAGGATAGTGTGGCTTCAATGCAATCGAAATTGGGTTGTTTTCTGCTTACATATAAATTTAAAGTCCTTACAAAAAACATAATATCAACAAAGTAATTACACCCGTGCAGCATGTCGCATGGTGTATAGCAATGCACACAGCCTGCAGTCACAATAAAAGTATGAAGCAAAGTGTGAATGAAATGCCATTATTTTTGTTGCGGTTTTTTATGCCATTTACTGATTGGAAATTTTTTTTAAAGCTCCACAACTCATAGTGCTAATAATAATTTTGATTGCAACGCTTTTGATGTGCGTAGTGTTGTGGCGCGCTGAATGCAATGTGGATTTATTGGATTGTTGCAGCTTAAAACCTTAAACTAGCGCAATATTCCAGCAAAAATAAGATTTAAAATTAAATGCTCCTGCATTTCTTATGCACTTTATACAAACAATTGATTAAAAAGTGTAAAATGCGTTTATTTGCTTTGCGGAGATTAATAGTATTTTATAGCTCTTATTAATTGTTTCAAAAACATAAACATATTAAAAGATTTGTAGCAATTTATTTATTTGGTTTTAGTAATTGATTTTATTTATCACATAAATATTTGCACAATTTGGTTTTGTTTTATGTTAAATCAATTAACATTCTTGGCCATGGCGTATACGTAACTTTTATGTGCTTATAATATTTACATTGATGTTGTCGTTGTCGCGATTTCCACCTTTGTGATCATTTCAAAAATGAAACAAATCAGTGATAATCAGTCTAATTAGTACAAATGCGTTTTTTTTTTTTTTAATTTTTGAACTTTCACAATTTTTTTTTTAAATATTGCGAATT
Organism: Bactrocera correcta; assembly: GCA_027475135.1. Lineage (NCBI taxonomy): Eukaryota > Metazoa > Arthropoda > Insecta > Diptera > Tephritidae > Bactrocera > Bactrocera correcta. The sequence continues at coordinate 54,697,040 of CM050323.1, forward strand.
ATAAATATTTTTTTAAGACTAGAACAAATAAGGGACGGATAAGATCGGTTGTAACTGAACATTTTATTCTCTCGCAACTACCAAAGAGAAATACTTTAAGGTGTTGGTAGTATTTTGCTTATATTAAACTCGGAGAGCATTGCCCTATTTGCATGCATTTTAGGCAAGAAGACACGCATTTATTAGGAAGAAGTTCTCCCTTTAGAGATTCCAAGTGTAGCCACCAGGTTCTTCTCCAACTTGTCGTCGTACAACTCGTACAGCTTATTGGTCCATCGAATGTGATACATCTTCCGCAGAACCTTTCTCTCGAAAACTCTCAAGGCGAACTCATCCATTTTGTCATTGTCCATACCTATGCATCATATAACAGATCAAAGATGTTGTGCGACTAGCAGAGGTTGGTCTTGATCGCTGAGAGAGGACTTTACTTCTCGATTGCCTACTCAGTCGGAAGTATCACTTGTTGGCAAGAGTTATTCTGCGTTGAATTTCAAGGATGACGTTGTTATTGGGGGTAGTTCGTGTTTTAGGATAGACGAAATTATCCAGGATTTGGAAGTTATGACTGTCGACGATTGTTTGTTTGATGGCAGGAGATATATATACGTATCAATATCATCGGCGTACACCAGCAGCTGTTCAGGCAGGCTCCTTTCTCTGCTATCAAAAGCAGCTTTGAAATCGACGGACAGGTGGTATCTGTCCTCTTTTCACGACTCTTTTCCAAGATTTGGCGCAAGGTGAATATCGGTTGTTGATTTGCCAGGCCAAAAGCCACACTGATAAGGTCCAATCAGTTTGTTGACGGTAGGCTTTAATCTTTCACACAATACGCTCGATAGAACTTTGTATGCGATGTTGAGGAGGCTTAGCCCACGGTAGTTGGCGCAGATTGTGGGGTTTCTCTTTTTGAGGATTGGGCAGATCACACTTGAACTCCAATCTTCGGGCAAGCTTTCGTCTGACCATACTTTACAAAGAAGTTGAAACTTATCAGTATATTTTTTAAGGCCTCTGGTAATAAGCAAAACAATGTGAAAGAATTAAAAGTCACAATAGGCCTATGACCGGGCTACATATCCCCCAAATCTATCTATCTATATTTAAACGAATAAGATACGAAGGATAACTTCACTGGTCCCTTAATATGAATTGAGTAATCCTCTGAATCGCTTTCACAGGAGTGCTTAGTAGCCCGCAATTCACTCAAAAATTTTACCAAACTCAAACGCCGTTAGATATTACCAAGCAGTAATGTGTTTCTATTAATATGGCAACTCTTGTCAAACATATATAAAATTGCTAATGTGATTGACTAGAACACACGAAGATTAGAATATGAATAAGAAAATTTTATTGAAACTACAATGAAATACATAATCATAAATATCTGTCTGCTGCTTCAAAAGCAAATACCTTAAGGTATTTGTAAATAATTTGTTATTAACATTGAGAGCGCACACTTTCGAAATCTTACACACAGTTACAATAACAAATATAAATACATGCATCAAACTAAAATAAAGTATTGTGCTGACCACAAGGAAGCAATGTGCAGCTATCGTATTATTAATACTGATACCACAAATATACTGTTATGCTGCAAGTAACAATTAGTGTAGTGTTGGTGACATTGCCAACTATCTCATCTTTCGTTTTACCTTAAACACCTACGTTGTGGCTTGCAGCTCCCTTTGTTTTATGTAAGTAATTTAATTTACTAATTAAGAGAGAATATTCGTACAACTTAACCGCAGGGGAACCGGCCACCGGTTACAGAGTCCATTAATGGCTAGCAACTTTGCTCCCGTGCCGAAGCATAAGTAAAATGTTCCATGTCCGTATGTATGTATATATGACTGTGTGTATTTATGCTTATGGTTGTTTGTTGTTGTTCAATGCCAGGTGAGGGAATTCGAAATAATGAAATATAAAAGAATTATTAATTCAACCACAAAATGACGCAGTGTGACCTTTTGCGGCTGCATTGTTTCGCTGTGCGTATGAAAGGGCGCAAAAGTATTAAAATAATATGGAACGAAATAAAATATAAAAAGCGTGAACAAAAGAACTTCCGCTAAAAGAGTTGCTGAAATTTTAATGAGCACAATGGGAACAAAAAAACAAAAAAAAAAAACAAAAAACAATAAAAACAATAGAAACGAAATGAGTAATATTTATATATGCGAATGCAAATATGGGTGCTTAATTATGATGGCCGCTGGGGAAAACACATTCGTGTTCACATTGAAAAAAGTAACAAAGCAAATAATGAGTGTGTGACAATTATACAGGGTGAGGGAAGGAAGGTTATTACTAAAAACGTCCAAAGTCTCCAGTTTGAAATTCAAATCTTTATAACGAAATTTGAAAGGGACCCTCAAACATTTGGATGACCAAAATTTAATGCAAAATAAAAAAATATATTAACTTCGGCTTCACTGAAGCAAGGATACCCTTCACAGATACTTTTTTTTACACAAAATGAGGTAAAAAGGTAATCGTTCCGTTTGTAGGGCAGCTTTATAACATTGACCGATCTTATCAAGTTCTTCGAATATTGTAGCGCTGTCTTAGGTTATGATCTATGTCTAGTTTTGTAAAGAAATCTTATCAAATAAGGAAGTTTTTCATACAAAAACTTGAGCTTGATCAGTCAGTTAGTATGACAGCTATATAATATAGTGAACCGATATCGACGATTCTAACAAATAAGCAGCTTTTTTGGGAGAAATAGACCTGTGCAGAAACTCATAGCGATATCTCAAAAACTGAGGAACTAGTTCGCATATATTCAATCACGTGACTGAATCGATCCAACTCATCACGTTGTTCATTTACATACATGTATATTATATATAATATGTATGGTATCAGACGTTTACTTTTCACAAATATCGTGGCAAACTTGTCATATCCTGTTGGGGATATACATACATATACTTCATGTAAGACATTAACTTGTAAGGCTCTGTTATGGCAACCTAATAAACGGTTACCTAAGCTCTATAAGGATCTCACATACTAAATATATGATATTTAAAGATTCTTGATTTCGTAAGTGAAATCTCTATACTTTTCTATAGGCTTGTCGACGTTACTTTACTCTACGAGCCTGTAAGCTGACGTCTATCATTCTACATATATTGTTTTGTTGGAGCCGGCAATTTTGTTCAAAGAATTTTGAGAAAGCCAGCCAACTTGACAGTCCTTGGCCGATTATAAGTCCTGGTCCGTTCAGGTTACACTGATCCGACTGAGGTCCTTTATTATTTTCAAGGCTACTAGGATAGCGTTAAACTTTTGTAGAAATCCCAGATCAATTTCTGTATTAATTTCTGCTTAATCGTATAAAACTACGCGGCACTTGAATGTATAGCAACTTTCTTTAAACACCAAGCAAATTTCTTCAAAATTCTCATTAAATGACAGTAGTTGCATATCGAGTAAGATAGAAGCAGCAAAGAGACGGGTTAAACCTCTAACTGGTTTTATTGATTGAGGTTCGGCTTTAATCATAGCTGTACGCCGCCTTTTCAAACATTTTCTTATATATATTATTATATTAAAAGTTGAGCCTAAAGCCTCTGCACTCCTCTTTCTCTCCCTTCGCCTCATTTACGCTACGTACAGCAAATATTTGGAGTAGTGAATCCTCGTTATGCTTCGTTGCGCACGTTCAAATTCAATTATCTTGCGTCAATAAGTGAAATTATTATTATAGGTCTGTGTTCAGCTCAACATTCTAGGGTCACTTATTATATACCCTCTCACAAGTAACAAAAATATTCATGTAACTAGAATGGGGTTAATACAATATAAGCGGACTCGTGCGTGCGTGTGTGTGTTCTTTTCAACTATTTTATTTATTTGTAACAAAAAAGCTGATATGCATACACATAACGAATAACATTCTTACAGAGATTTTTATCATATACATATATACATACAGTATGCATTAACATTCAACAGAGTAACCAAGCCAATTCACCCAAAACGATTTCACTTTATTTTATTTCCCGTTTACTTTATGAGTTTGTTAGCAGGGAATATATATATATCATGTATACATATACATAAATATATATGTATATATGATATAAACATGAATATATATGTATAATTGAAATCTTTTTATAATATATATATATATATATATACATATGTATATGTCTACATACATATGCATATAATAAACTTAATAACATGAGTAAATACAGTACATTCGTGTATCCTGTTGTCATAAGTACCGCTTTATATTAATTCTCAAATTCCTACTATGTACATATGTATTTAACATAACAATGCCTAGAAATCTATTAAATCGGATTTTTATTGATTACTCGTATACGATTTTTACTATTTGTACGAAAATGTTCATCAGATTTCCTAACCAGCTTGAGTATGTTTACATTGCTTATTTCTAACATATTTATAATTCTCCCTTGTATATAAAGGGTGTAAGGGTAAAGGGTGTCACTTTTACATAATAATTTTCATAATAAAATGTTTTCTTCTATCCTCCCCTCCAATAAATGACTTTTTCTATAGTTTTTATTACCTCGCATGGATCCATATCGTCTCTCAATAATTCGCACCGGCTGTCAGTGGCTCCCTCGGACTCTGACGAACACTTGCCCACTCTTACTCGTTCTCACTAACTCATCATCCTTATCGGCTCTCAATGATGCTCACCAGCTGTTAATGGTTTTCTTTTAGGCTTTTATTGGTTGTCGCCGGATCTATCACATTATCCCTTCATCACACTAATTTTCACCAACTATGTATCGATGAATTTCACTGACTCTCCCGATTTCCTAATAGCTAACTTAGGCTTTCACTGGCTTAGGCTTTCACTGGCTGTTATCCGGCTCTAGCGGACTCTCGATGGTATTCTGGGGTTTTCACAAGCTTGGAAAAATGTCTATTGAAAACATTTTTCCCGTCTTTCACCATTGAACGCCATACTTTATTACTGGCTCTGTTGTGAATGTTCACAAGCTTTCAGATGTTTCCTTCAGCTCTCAGTGGATCACTTGGGTTTTCAGTGCTTCCTTTGGGGCTCTATCTGCTTTTTGATGGTTTTTTGATCTTCACAAGCTCGTGGTGAGGATTAACGCCTATTTTCCATAGACTATCAATGATTCCCACTCAATTTTACTGTCTCTTACTAACTTTTTCAAGCTTTCACTAGATATTTGACGTGTTTTTTTATCATTGATCGCCTTATTTTCAGGTTCTTACTGGCTCTTGCTCGTTCTCATCGGTGCTCATGACGGCCAATTCTTACTATACAATCGTTTTGTTGACATGAGGGTATTATACCTCTTTCATATACTCGTAGCTTCGAAAATCTATAATTTCAAATTTACTATTTTTTTGGATGGGAAGTGGTGATTAAATTAAAGAATTAATATTGGGATTAATCGATGCTCTTCTCGCTGAACTTTGTTTAAAAGACTCTTGCAAATAAAATAATTAACCTGCAACTTTTATGCCTTCACTTAGCCAAAACAACGTAAAACGAACTGAAAAAAATTACAAATTCCTCAATTTTTGCATCTGCTCAATGCCATCTAATATTTTTTATTTCATAGTATTCTATTGCTTTATTTCATCACTAATTTTTTGCATGATTTATTGTTGTTCATGTAAGTTCCGACGTAGGTCCTGTGCGTGGGCAAATTAGGCGTGCTCGTATATACCATATTTATAAGCACAAATGTATATATTATATATAGAAATGTATGTTTGTACTGTTATGTGCATTAGGTTTTCAACAAATTGGCCATACTTTAGCTTCCGACAGTTTCCGGCTGCGTTTTGGGCTTTGACTTCGGCTTTCGCTAACGAACTGAGAATAGCATTGTCTCCACATGCGAAATGCTTAAATGCATACTTAACGGTATTAGGCAAGATTTATGCATACACCCCAAGCACGAAGCTGCCGTGTAGCTTAGTTGGCTGCTCTAACAAATTTTTTTTTTGTTTTTTCCTACAAAATTGTTGAGTGTGTGCAAATTCCTTGTTACGCCGCACAGCCACAGTTGTAAATCAGCGAATGTGTTTGGGTTTAAGCGCATGCATGCGTTTGAGAGTGTGTGTGCGTGTGCGAGTTTGCCTGTTTGTTGGTGTTAGAACGACATTCTCAAGTACTGTGGGTGCATGAGCAGCGCTTAAAAGCTGATATCTCTAGAGATATTTGCAGGCATTACCATGGCATTCGTTCATGTATATGTGTGTGTATGTGTGTGACTTAGCATTCATAGAAATTGTGTGCAAATCCATATAAATACTTGCATATATTATATTTATAGCATATCTGTATTACTTCCGTTTTGCTAAGCGTTCGCTTTGTCTGTCTGCCTCTGTCTCTGCTCTATAGCACTTGCTGCCCACATTCGTTTTGCCACTTTCAACAAATACAAGTGAAATAAATTTCTTCGAGTCTCTTGTGGTAATACCCACTTGACACATTGAGTTTAGCGAAATTTCTGAATTTGCGGTTTTGCCACACAATATACTTATTTAGTTGCTAAAAAAATATATATAAATATTTGTGTGTTGCAAAAATAGTAGTGCTGCTAGCTTTGTTATATGCACCTATTTGGTTCCATATCTGTATTGAGTTTGCAAAGTTAAACTGTCGGTGGTTTTACATATGAAATTTTTTTGGTTTTTTCGAAACTCATACATTTCATATAAACAGAGCCGCTTGATTACCCATAACCAAAGCATAAACCAGGTGTATTTTTATGGACAATAACTTAAAGTTGCCTTTGCTTTGGACAAGTTGAGTCAGGTCATAGTTGTGGCTGCCTAATATATCATTTTAATATTTTTTAAAAATATTTTTCAGGTATTCGTTTAATATTTATGTATTTCATAATTATTTTTCGGATAGTGCAATATAAAAAAAAATTAGAGAACATAATGGAAGATAAAAAATTTAAAAAATTTAATGTTGTTACAAAGAGTCCCTTTCTGTGTCACCCTGAAATTTTGCACACGTTCTTTTCTGACGAAAAAGCTGCTCTTTTCCCGGAATCGCCGACATTGGTGTAATATAGCGCATGGCTGTCATACAAACTGAACGATCACAATCAAGAGCTTGTATGGGAAACTTTTTCATTTGAAGAGATATAATTAAAAAATTTAATATGATTGCTTATTGGAGGCAATTATGTTATATCCAAAGAAATTATTCAGGTGGCAACATTATAACATATAGCTGACATACAAACTGACCAATCATATACCAGTAATTGTATAGAAAAGTTTTTTATTTGACACAGTATCTTCACAAAATTTGACACATATTATTATTTTATATATCGCCATAATCTCCAAAGAAATTGTTCATATCGGACCACTACAGCATATATGTAGCTGCTATACAAATAGAACGATCGAAATCAAGCTAAAATTATTTTAATACTCTTTTAAGCTATAAGAATGCATCTGTGAAATGTATTATTGCCATATTTAACATTTCTTTGTATTAAATCCACCTAGGAACCTGTTTGTCATACCAATATTTTCAGCGAAGAATATTATCAGGTTACATTTATATTGCGACTATCTCATAAATTACATAATTATTTAAAATAGTCAAAGCAAGTTTCCAATATTGATCAGACACATTTCTTTAATGAAATATTCGTACATATTTAGTTGCAATATCAAAGTATATTATAATTATTAATTATTGCCTATTTGCCGATTTTTTAAATTATTGCTGAAAGCATACTTTCATCAGATCTCCCTTTATTTATTACCCATATATAAACATTAAAGCCATAACAATTAAATAATTGGTTAATTACCACCTTAAACACATTAAAAAATATCTATAATCAACATTATGCAGTGAGAAGTATTCTGCGCATTCAGCAATTGAAATGGCCACCACTGCGTATGAGCAACCTTAATTAAGTATTATCCACTGTAAGCACTATTCATGCCCACAACTGCATTTATGCGCACATAATTGAATTATTTGCATATTTTTCATACACACACACAAACACGCACATACATGCACACTCGTTAAACGCTCTAACAACTATAGTTTTATTATGAGTTTATAATGGCAATTGCGGTTTGCATTAAAAATAACAGAACAAAAGCGCGCTCGCCTTTCCTGCATGCAATTTATGCCCATGAGCCATGTGCATTTGCGCTGTGCGCTTGTGTTTCTGCATATAATAAGTTAATTTTCATTTAAATGGCTATTATATGTACATATAGTATGTGTACAGTGTGGTTTGTTTGTGCGTGTGTCCTTGAATGTGAGTAGATGGAATTTCTCTTTTATGCACACCTTTGTAATTAGGTAATGAATAGGTGTGCTTTAATTTTATGCTGGATATGCACGTTTTGATTACGACCACCACATACATATGTGGCTATGTTCGTGTGCGCTTGCCGAGGCATGAAAATATCACATAAATATTTGTATAGAAACCAACTGGAAATTATGCGTGATATGTCACAGAGACCACAGGTTTAATTTACTCGTTTGTTATGGAGTTACTGCCGATGCAATGAAAACTTGGATGAACAGTGAAGGTTTATTTGTAGAAATTAGATTTTGTTTGAAATAAAGAATAATTTCGCCGCAAAATTATTTATCTACATTGTAAACTTTTCAAAAAAAAAAAAAAAATGTTAAAAATATGTTGAAAACATGTAAACTTATTGAACTCTTTAATAAGTTTTAGTTCGACACGTCCTTTGCGACAGAACGGAGAAGTTCTCAGTTGTATATCAAAAAGTAAATAGGGTCACATCGCAAGGTGGCGTTCTTTCCCCATTGCTCCGGGTCCGAGTGGAAAACGACCTTTTGAAGGAAGGAATTACGCTGACGATCTACCTCGTTGTAAAAATTCCTGAACATCATTTTCGATCTACGTGAAGAGTACCTATTTTAAATGTGATAACCAAGTTTGCCGAGAGAAATGGATTAACCACAAATCCAAATAAAACTGAAGTAGTTTTATTCACTTGAAGATACAAAATCTCTAATGTCACTCTACCCACGAGGGGTTGTATTCTTTAACCGGTGAACAAGTATTACTTGGCTTATACTTGAAAGGAAGCTGTTATGAAAACCAAACATTGATGAGAAATTGTTGCAGAGTAGCAATCCGGAGTCCTCAAAAGTTGATGTTCTGTCTCAATTAGGTCGTATTAATCGTATAATGGCTCTCAATGATATTATACACCTGTAGGTATAGCTACAAGGTTCTTGGCAACGAAGACTGGTATTAGATTTAAGGAAAGATATATGTACATCATAGGCTACGGGCACTTATTGCAATTTTGATAACAGCATTCCAGCCTTTTTAGCCGGATCCTTCCCAGCTCCGAGCAGCATCATTTAAAGAGGTTTTTCTCCGATTGTTCAGTGGCTATTGACTTTGAGCTTTCTTTCTATCGGACTTGTACGGTTACACGGTCCTAGCAGAATTCCCGGAAACTGATAAGCTTGGTAGAGAGGACACTTTTTCCACATTTTAATCCGATTAAAAGCGAGTCACTTATCCTTCAGCAAAATAAATGTCTTTGGATATCGTTTTCATGACCTTGTGGGGATCCTCATGGTATTTCAATAATCCCCACCAGCTATCAGTCGTTCCCACCATTTCTATCAGGTTCTCATTTCATCTCACTAATTTTCACAAATTATATATCGATGAACTTCACTTCCTCTCCCGAATTTCTGCTAGCTATAGTTTTCACTGCTTTTATGGTTCTCACTAGCTCTTAGTGGATATCTCGGCCTCTCACTGATTCTGATCGTCTCTCAATAATTCTTACCGGCTTTTGTGGTTTTCTCGAAATCTGGCCGGCTTTCAGTGATTCTCTCGGACTCTCACCGGCGTTATTGTACTCTCACTCACAATCATTGGTTCTTACTAACTCTCGCAGATGTTCATCCGCTATTGACAATTCTCACAAGCATTCAAAGGCTCTCTGCAGCTGTCAATAGGTCCTTTAGGATTTCGCTGGTTCCTATCAGGCAATAGTTGTATCTTGAAATAAGCTTTTTTTTATTAATTTTTTTTTTAAGGTGCTAGCACTGTTTTATATAATTGAAAATAATAATAGTAGAAAGAAATGTGAACATAAATCTACGGACATTTTTTTCTATACTTTCCTTTGATGCTAAAATACTTAGAATTGTAAATATTTTTCAGCTATCAATAGTAGTTTACTAAGCATTAATTTTTCTCGGCACTGTATGAATGAAATAACTGTAAATACCACATTGATGAAGCTGACTCGCTTAGTTAGGGCAGTGGCGAAAACCAGTCGAATTCCGCAATGAGCAAGCATTTCGACAGTCATACCCACACACATTCAACCGCACATAACCGCAATGGCGAGCAAACTGCAAAGAATTCATATGCGCCACACACATTTATAGTACATATATATGTACATATGTAATGATATTGCAATGTGTGTGCATGTATGTATTTACAGTTATGCTTAAATACTAGTGCCTTACAGCATATGTAACTACGAGCGTTGCGGTTGACAAGCGACCATTTATCGTTGACTCCTTGACATGCATGCACTCGCCCCCCGCCATACATGTTGCACTTACTCGTACATATGTTATATGTATGTGTGTGTGCATGCGTGCCACATGAAGTGCACTCGTCAGCTGCCGACATTTTGCCGCAAATAATTCAACAAAAACAAGCATTTATTATGTTTAGCTCGAATGCAACCGCTCTTTCATGTTATTTCATTTTATTTCATTTTGTTTTATCTTTTGCAGTGCATTTGCTGCTCGTGCCGGCATCCTGACAACCACCAGCGCTCATGTGAATGCGTGTGTGTGCGTGCAAGTGCAACGTTGCTGCCAGAATATCCGTTATGCTGACAATGCAATTTGCGAAAAGACTGTTTGTGCACAAATAAGCTCTAAAATCTTTGTTGTGATAAATAATAATAATATTATTATTACCCGATGCGAGATTATGTGAAATATTTTGAGAGCTGTGTAAATAAAGTGAGAGTGTTGTGAGTTTTATTTACGACTAAATAAATATAAAACGAGTGTGCATTGAATTATTGTTGGCACAAAACAACGGTACAACGTAAGCGTGTAGAAAAGCTCTTAGCAACATGTTGACAACACATCATTTGCCACATTTGCATCATCATCGTGGCAGCACAGCAGTGGAATTTCATACAGTCACAAATCCGAGTACGGTGAGTACTAAGTGTAATTCATATTTATTTTTAATAAATATTAAATTTATTAGTTTTTATTTTACTTTGATTGAAATTGGGGAGATTTCTCATAACAAATAATGGTCGGTTGAAATAGATTTGATATGTAAATACTGGGCCATATATAATTTCAAGGCACGAAAATCTGAGTTGAACCAAAAATTTTATCTTGGCCGAAGCTATTGTCAATTTGTTGTTGTAGTACTGGTATTTGTGTTACTAAAAAACTTGAAAAATAGCTTCATTCAATGTTAAATTTTTGTTCTAATTACGAATCTAATTGATTTTTAAGCCTTGAAGTTCATTGCCCGAAATTCATATTTTTAAAATTCATAGAAATTCTATGTAAAAAGCCAAAAGGGAAAATTTAAATTTATTGTCAATATTTTGGCTGGTATAGCCCGAGCTTTCTTATTCAGTACTCAAGTGAATTCTAGACGAATGGCAATATTTTTCCCTGTTAACCATTTTTCCATAGTCGTCGAGCAGCTGCTTTTATTTACGTGAACTAGTCCCTCAGTGTTTGTGATATCGGTCTGAAACTTTGAAACAGGGAAACGACTTATTAGGCATATACAAAGCTGCCATACAAATTGAACGATTAGAATCATTACCCTTGTATCGAAAAGTTTTTTATTTAACAATAAGTATATCTTTACGATATTCAGTACAAATTAATACTTAAAGTAACAGCATAATCTCTGAAGAATATGTTGAGATCGGATTTTATTTCATTTACAAAACCAAAGAAACGGATCAATAAACAAGTCCTTGTCTCAGTCCTTGTATAGAAAACTTATTTGACTAAATACCCTTTACAAAATTTTTGCATGGTTTCTTGTAAAAGATAAAGGAATAATTTTCGAAAAAAATTTCAAATCGGAAGCCTATAGCATACAGCTCCCATACAAGCTGATCAAGATATAGATCACTTAATATCCTTTAACACTATAAGATATGCTCTTGTAAAGGGTATTTGAGCTTTGGTGCACCCGAAGTTAAGGTTTTTTCTAGTTTACTCCGTTTTTCACTCCTACTCCTTCCTTATACGAGTATCCTCAACAAAGCTCAAAATGTCAATATCCAAGTGGAGAGATCAAGTTGATATATCACTAATACACAAAAAGCGATAACCAAATCATAGGACGATTTCTGGGTTTACTAAAGTGGTGTCAGAAAGCCCGGAGGGTATCTTTAGAAGTACTTGGACTCCAACTGCAACGATTTAAAAATAAAAATATGCCTCGCCGCTAAGTTCTTCTTCTTCTTTGGCACACAAAACCGTGGGTCGGTCTGGGCGAAAATACAAAAATTCGCCAGTTGCCTCTTTTCTTTACGAGTTAATGCCAGTTGGGCATGCCTAGTGTTGACAGTTTCTTATGCACTTGGTCCTTCCATTGGATGCTTCCGTTGGCTTCAAGTTGAAGAAGCTTTTCGCTAAAGCATCTTTTTCCTTGCGAATGACATGAGCTACACCAGCGCATATTCTTATAGGACATCAGTTTGGTAAACAAATTTACATGTTTTTCTTTATTTTTCCAGTGGAATCTTTGCACTTTCGGGAAATATATTGAGCTTAAATATCCAACTCATGGGTCTGCTTTGCTAGCAGGCATAATAGACCTCCATCAAGGGAATGTTAACCAAAAGCTTGCTCTGACATCGAAATCTTAATCGCAGCTTGAGTTTTTAATTAGAAAATCCGAAATTGCTTACTTGATAGAAATATTAAGTTATAGTCTCAAAGTTCCCAATTAAAAGCAGAACTTTAAGAAAATAAAAAAAATGTAAGGAAAATATTTGTCTAATCTCTCTATATCTTACATACTCTTGGCAACAGGTAACAGTTATATGAAAACAGAGTTTTATTTGAAAAGAGAGCGGAAAAAATCACTAGAAATAGAGCCCAGAAAAAGAGCTTAGCTATGGTAGTTTGGAGGGAGCAATCTTCTCGTTGGACGTGCTTCTAAAAAGTTTATTTAACAACATGCTAAAAAGAACTCCAAAATAATGATATCTATGGTCAGTTCCAAATAAACAAAATTGTTTTCTATCACACGTCACTGAAGAGAGTATGCACCACATATGACATGCTACTTCCTTAACAATCTGAACTTCCGCCTTTGCTTGAATCACACAAAAATAAACATTCCGGTATGCAATATCTTCAACAACATATTCTTAAAAGCACTCTTTGTTTTCTGTAACATTCGCTGGCAATTCTTTTAATGAAAAAATCCATACCCCAGCATCCGAGTACATTGCAATCATTTTACATTTTTAATGGCGCATAGTAAAAATATTAAAAGGAACAATTTCGCTAAAAGCACCAAACGAAAACACACATACACACACACACTCACAAATGCCCACAGCACAACCGCAGCATACAAAATATCACAAAGTTATGACATATGCCACAACCATTGCCACATTCCCAGCCGCTTCCGCTGTGACTGCTGCTTCCTTTCACGCTCTCGCAAAACAATTCAAGTCAAGCGAAGTCGCGTTAAATTCGCTACTCAATTCAGCTGCCATTACCGCACATGTACACATATGTGCTCGTAAGAAATGTTTACGCCGCACATTTGTCGCAATAAAAATTCAAGAATTCGCAAGTGTGCAGCAGTGGCAAGCATCCTAAGTAGAAGCTTCACTGGGGCATGCGTTCATCATTGACATTTTAGCTGAGTAAATGGTAATCGATAAAGAGTCTTACAGTTGTCAGGCGTTGTGCTTCCTCAGCTTTGTGTTGATTGACAAGCCTTCAATTGGAATGACAGCTCTGAGTGCTGCCGTTGATAGAAAGAAAATCGAACAAAGTAAGCAATTTCAAAATGGAAAGAAGCACAAAAACTGCTCCATGAAATGGCGGTGAAACAATCGAATTGTAAATATTTGTATGTGGTAAAAAACCAAAAAAGCAAACATCAAAATAAAAAGGCAGGCGGTGGAGTCTACCAGAAAGTGCAAAAATCAAACATGAAGAAATTTAAAATAAAAGTGCCGAAATCTGTCGATAAACGCCTACATGCAAATAATGGCGTATACTATGTATGTCAGCGTTGTCATTAAACTCGCATTCTATCTTATAAATACACACAGCATATGTATGTATTTATGAAGGTATTTTATAAGTACATACCATACTTACATGCATATGTATGTGTATATATATATTATTGCGTTCTTCTCAATTTGAGTCGCACAGTGACCTAAATAAAAGAAAACACTATCATTTTCATTATGACTACACCGATATGCTTATTCCTTTATCCTCTTCTATATCCTTAAAATCATACTTATCGTTATTATTATCCTCTTTGCGCTTATTTTTTTACTTATCCTTATCCTTATCTTTATCCGTTACATCATTTTTAACTTTATCCATAATCTTATTCTCTTATCCTCTTCTTTATCCTTATACTTATAGTTATCATTATTATTATACTTATCCTCACCCTTACCTTATTCTTGTTCATAATCTTATTCGTATTCCTATCCTTATTGTCACCTTTACCTAAATCCTTATCCTAAGCTTTATCCTTACTTGGATATCTATTTTTATCCACAACTTTATTCGCATCTTTATCCATATTCTCACCTTTATCTTTATACTTAACATACCAACGATCTTATCCTTTTTCTTATTTTTATACATTTTCTTATCCTTATCTACAACCTTATTGTCAGCCTTATCTTTATCCTTAACTTAAGCCTTATCCTTATTCTTGTGTATGTAAGTGTAAAATCTATATCCCTATGATACGGATAAAAATATGGATCAGGATAATGGCAAAGATAAAGGTAAGAAAAAGTTGGTGCTGATAATCATACAAATAAGGTTTTGGAAAGGGATAAGGATATATCCTCATCCGTACTTTTATCCGTATTATAGGGATATACATTTTTTCTTTTTATCATTATCACTATATGATCTTTAACTCTATTCTCTTCTTTATCCATAATCGTATCCGTTTTTTTGTCATTATAACTTTTTATCCTTATCCGTATCCATAAACATATTTTTAACCCAATTATTTTTCTCATTCCCACCTTTATTTTTATCCTTGTCCCTATCCTTATCCATAACATTATCCATAATTTTATTCCTGTCCTTATTCTCATCACCAACCATATCTTTTTGTTTATCCTTGCTTCATCCATAATTTTATCCCCATTCCTGTCTACATCTTTATCCAGAACCGTTTTCGTTTTCGTATACTATACTTATCCTTCGCCTTATCCACATCTTCATCTCTTTTTTTTGTCTCAACATTTTCGCATTTCATTCCACTGTTGCGCATATTTGCCAACATTGAAAACTTTTCATCTTTCATTGCTGCAATGTCTTCAATTTACTGCTGCAAACAAGCTACACGCCGTCGTCACAGCATCCTACGAACGAACGACGGATGAGCGAGCGCGTGCGACCAAACCATTCAAAAGTCATTCAAAGCCCATAAAATAAGGGACCATACGCTAGGCAGCGTAACAAAATGGCAAATTCTGCTGCCAAATGACAGGATGTACGATGAGTACATTGGCAGCAGACAGCAGGCAGGACGTTGGCATCTGCGAGTGGTCGAAGGCGGTGTGCATGAAGGGCGGCATTTTTGGCATTGATGGCTGCCAGGGCTGATGAAGCGCGTAATGGTGAAGTGTCAATGAAGCAAGGGCGAGGAGTATTCAAAGTGATATAAGGGTCGATGAATGTGTACCCAACGGATAAGGAGCTGGCGGGTGGGCTCAGTTAAAGGCGCGTGTATTTTCACTCGCCACAATTACAGCCGAATTTTATAAACGCGCGTTGCCTGCGTTTCGCACTGTCCTGATGCTCGTGTAGGCCGCGGCGAGTGTGAGACTAAAAGTGATGAATTATTTTCGATGCAGTTCTCTGTGTAACTGTATATATATTTGCCACCAGTTTTGATTATATTTGCACACTGTGTTGAAGGAGGGAGGAGGCTTTGTTGCAAAACGGCTTTCCACTTGAAGTAAGTTCAAACAAAGGAATTCCTTCCCCCAAAAAGTTCCGCGGAACTCTGAAGAAAACAAATATACGAAAATCAGAATGCGCAAATCCCGTTACGATAGCGGAAATTGTTGAATTTTCAAACGGAAATCTGTGGAAAACACTCGCCAAAATGAATCGCTAGCTGGTACGAGCGCCGTCGATGCTACCGGACAGCATAAAAATTAATGAGCTCGATAATGCGGCGATTTTCAGCGCGCAAAGCGCGAAAACTTTAAAATTCCAACAAAACAACTGGGTTTATTCATTAATATTTTTTCTTGTTGTAATTTGTTTCCTTTTTTCATGCTTCTCTCACTATCAAGTGCTTGCGAGCAGCTGCTAATCGCTTCGACGCTCATGAATGCCAACTGCGACGTTGAGCGCTTTCTAAATGATTGCTCATTAATTTGCTGCGATGTCGGACGTCATTGGCGGTACCGTTATGATGCGCGACGCGCATTGGCACTGTTATTATATAAAACAGTTGAAATCCTCTTAAGTTCAAGGTTGTGCGCACTTACTTACGTAAGCGTTTGTTTACGATTTGTAATTTCATTAATGCTTTCACTTACACGTAATTACAAATTAATTTAATGTTTCCCGCCCATTCAACTGGGGAAACAGATTTACTTAAATTTTTTAAATTTTGCATTATTTTGATCCTTAAAAAGTCGCCAATCAGACACTTGCTGATATCGGTGATTTGTGGTAACTATGCTAAATCATATTAAATCGACCGATGATGCATTTTCTTCGCTCCCCTAAAGCTTTCTAAGTTTTCTGAAGGCCCTGTAAAGTGGGCTTCCGTGGTGATGAAAAGCTTTCCCCGTTCGACACAAATTACTATCTGGTCAGTGAATTTTTAAAATTTGATCAGAAGAAGAAGTCGCACGGAGACAAATCCTGAGATTACGGTGAAAGGTATAGAAATTTGTAACTTTTTCAAAATGCGCTTTTTCATCGACTTGGCCCAATAATTTAGCACATTTTAGTTTTTTTGACCGTTTACTCTTTATCCAGATAGTCGGTGTGGATCACAGCTAAGTTTAAGTAAATAGACCGATTACTCATGAGCTCGCAAATAACTCTATTTAGACTGCTGGAGGCGTTTGTCTGTTTGAATGCTCAGAACTCGTAGGTATCGAACAAAATTACCGTCACATATCGACAAAACGCCTAGAGCCAGCCATAAATTTATTGAATATACTTATATCTATTCCAGCCAATTTGCAGAATTTGAAAGAAGTATGGTATACCAAGACGCTTCAACCTTAGTCAAGCGAAAACTTTACAGTGGAGGAGACTGTATATAGATGTTTTCACCACATTGCAACTTTTAGTTCAAGTTTTCAGTTGCATCCTCCTCCTTAGCTTCACCCTTTGTGTGCCAATGGGACAGTGTCCGTTTAGGATACCAGTAGTTTAATGGCCCGGGTTTTGTCCCACTCTGGTACCCGAAAACTTTCGCAATTTCCCCAAAACTGGTTGTCGAACCAACGCTTGCTGAGCTTTCCCGCAAAGCCCATAGATACCCGCCACCGAATGCATGAAGACAGAGGAATCCCTGCTCTTCCCAGATAGAATTTAGGAATGGATGTTTTTTCTTATAAGGTCATTTGCTTTACAATTTCCTACGATTCCGATGTGGCCAAGCTGCCTGTTAGCGAGTTCAAGACCTGTATAGAAATTTTGCTTTCGGAGTGGATGTATACCACCCTAAAAGAAGCCTAACTTGCTGCTATCTTGACGGCTGCTCCTTCTGCTTGAAAGACAGCACAGCGGTCTAGCAGTCTGAAACAAGAGTTATTTGATAGCTCTCTACAGAATATTTCCCCCTTTCCCTCCTTCCATTTCAGCTTCGATCTCTCTGTGAAAAATGTAACTTCGTCATCGTCATCGACTCCGCCCCAACTACATATTACTCGGAAATTTATAGATTCCGGAAGTTTTGGAATGAAGTCGAAGTTTAGAGATGATTTCGAACCATTCCTCCCTGGTACCCTTAATGTGGGACTAATTTCTCGGAGTCTGATAACAACCATCGTCTTCTAGATCACACCTAATGAGTCCTAGAAAATGGTGTTTTTTACCGTTCTATTCGAAAAGATAGTCTACGTTCTTCAAAGCATGAAAGTCGGGGAAAGTTCACTATTTCTTGGTCTCCGATATGTACTTAAACAGTATCCAAAGCGCCGACGGCTGTCGCTGTCTTATATTTCAATTATGAATTTTCTCAAGCAATATAAAATATTTCGTTCAAGCCCTTGTATGTTACATCTCTAAGATCTGGGTAAAGTAAAATTTCATTAAGACCAGTTTACCTGTAGAGCATGTAGACAATATTTCTAAGAAGCTATAGAACTAACTAAGCAATAAAAATCTTTTTTTTTTCAAAACAGGAAACCCAAGTAACCCTTTTATATTGAATAGCACCATGCAGCCACTCAAATCATTCTAACCTATACCAACCTATTGATTCTCATACATATTGGGATAAAGTCCTTTACCTAATACCCCTTACACATTTTCAAGGTAACCCAATACTTAATTACTCTGAATATTTTTGCAAAATACCAATGTGTTTCTTTGGAAATTTTAAGCTGTGAACGGCGAGCAATTTCGTGTTTGCATATGCTATTATTTTCGTTAGTGCCACAATTTTGCTAAAAGCACGAAGCCAAATATATGTGCCACCCACCAGTACTGAGAGTGCCATACTGAGGTAAATTATATTTATTTGCATTGCAAGCATGCTCCTAAAGCTATATTTGCAGCAACTAACGCCGGCGGGTGTGGCTGGCAAATAACGGCGTTACATAGCACTTAGTTTGCTTTGACGCGCCAAGCGAAGGCGTTAAAAAGGCGCAACGATGCCAGCGGTTCAAAAATAAACAAGAATTTCGCTTTGCTCTGCACATAAATAAAACATTTGCGTTTATGGTATATGTAATGCAATGAAAATGCAACGAATTGTAAATTAGAAAAAATACTTGTAACTGTTTGCTCAAGGAAACCCTGCAGACCCACTTTACGTATTGATATGCACATAAAGGCCACGCTAGCCAGTGAGCTTTCGCACGCCAAACAATAGAGAATTCAGTTGCAAAACAGAGAGTGTGAAAATCTCGCCGCGCTCGAGAGTTTCGCTAAAATGCCGGAAATATTGTATTAAATAAAATAAATCACAGCCAACGCAAACATTAAAAAATAAGCATTTCAATGCAACATTCCGTGGGCTGTGCGCCAAGAGCTTGCAACCGAACAGCTCCAGACATTTCGCAACTATGCTTGAACACCCACAAAAGCTACAGTGATGTTCATGGAAATAGTAGCAGCACATTAAATATTAAAAAGTGCCTGTTTTTGTTGTAGCTGCAGAATTCTACCGAGTTCGCAGGATAAAAAATCCGGCTCCGTTTTGGTTGCGTAGACCCGATTATCATGGGAATTGTACAAAATGTCTCTAAAGTATTAACAGATGAGCTGACAAGTTCTTATTTGCATAGGCAAAAGCATACATTTTTTGAGTGAAAATTCGATTATTTCGATTCTTCATTATACTTACTACTTGTTAGACCCCTTTTTTGAATGAAAATTCGATTATTTCGATTTCGATTCTTCATTATACTTACCACTGGTTAGACCGCTTTACAATCTTTCCACAAACATTTTTTCTGTTTTTTCTCTTCATAGTCGCAAATTTTTTTTAAGGAAATTTTATTGTGTGACCTTTTTGACATACAATCATATCGGTAACTTGAAATATTCATCTCGGCAAAAGATTGAATTAAATCACGAGTATTTTCAAGTGATTATTTTTTACAACTTCCGACGTATATTAACTCAATAAAAGCATATCGATGAACTTAATTAAATTTTTAGCAGTGAAGTTCCATCAAGGACTAGCGTTTATCGGCGGTATGATAATTTCAATCGATGTCGTAAGTCACTTCAAAACAAATTACGTGAAGGTCGTCCAAAATCAGTTGTTGCTCCGGAAGTTATTGATGATGTGCGTAAAATGATATTGCAAGATGGTCATATGACCTATCGTTAGATTGAGACAACTATAGATATTAATGAAACTATTTAATATTCCATGACCATTCGACCGTGACAAAATATGTTCACGTTGGTCAATGTCAATCGCTCAAAAAAAGCTTGTGTTGATTGGTTGGGAGAAAAGTTTAAAAAATACGACAGAGGTGCTTCGAAACAAGCATATGACATCGGGACAAGTGGTGAAACGTGGATTTACGCGTATGAGCCCGTAAGTAAACATCAGTCGACTGTATGGGCTGTATGCTTCCAGATGAGACGAATACAATAAAAGGGTTTCGCGCACGAAGCATTTCCAACCAAATTTTTTTTTGGCAAAACTGTACTTGGAAACTATACCACTGTAACCGGAAACAGTATACAACCTTTTGTATGCAAATTGGCTTTCTAGAAATCAGAAAAACCGTCTTACACAGAACACTCTTCATCACAATAATGCGAGCTCTCAAACACTAACTGAAACAATTGAAATTTTGAGCATACAAACCGTCGCTTTGATGAGTCCTCCACCATATAGTTCTAACATGGCAACGAATGGCTTCTTTTTATTCCCTAATGTAAAACATAAAGTAAGAAGTCAACATTTTTCGACACCTAAACGGGTGGTTGAGGCATTCTGAACCCGTGTTATGGAATTAACTCAATTAGAGTGCCAAAAGTGCTTCATCAGTTGAATCTTAATGGAAAATCTTAAAAAAAAAAAAAAAAAACAAGAAAAAAACGTTAACTTCGGTTGCACCGAAGCTAAATACCCTTCACAGGTGCTTTTCTGTTAGTAACTATGTGTCCAGTTTGTATGGAAGCTATATGCTATAGTAACCCGTTCTGAACAAGTTTTTTCAGAGATTACATTGTTGCCTTAGAAAATAATATATACCAAACTTCGTGAATATATCTTGTCAAATGTGAAAGTTGTCCGATCTGAACAATTTTCTCGGATATTACATTTTTGCCCTAGAAAACAATTTATACCAAATTTGGTGAAGATACGTTGTCAAATGCGAAAGTTTTCCATATGAGAACTTGATTCCGATCGTTCAGTTTATATGGCAGCTATATGTTATAGTGGTCCGATATCGGCCGTTCCGACAAATGAGCAGCTTCTTGAAGAGAAAATGTTATTTCCAAATTTCAAAAGGATATCTTAAAAACTGAGGGACTAGTTCGTATATATTCAGACAGACGGACATGGCTAAATCGACTCAGTTCAACATACTGATCATTTATATATACTTTATAGGGTCTCCGACGCTTCCTTCTGGGTGTTACAAACATCGTGACAAACTTAATATACCCTGTTCAGGGTATAACAAAGAAGCGATATTCAGTATTTAATGTTTTTGTATTTTGTGCTCCCGAAATATACATAGAAGGAATCTTAAACTTATGACAAAAAACGTTGCTATTTTTCTGCCCACCACTGTATCTGCTATATATATTTATCTTGCCACAAATAATGCTGAAAATTGTTGCAGCGCTCGGCAAATATTCAATACAATCGTGTATATATAAATTTCTTGTGCTTGCATTTTATTATCATTTTTTACTTGTGTCCATTGTTTTGTGCTCGTATTCCATTATTTATGGCAATTTTTTTATATTTTCAATATTTTCCTTCTAGTTTTATTTCTATTGTTTAGCAAATATTTCCTTTCGCGCTTTTGCTAACAGTAAACAAGGCCGTTGTGGCATTGCTATTTTTGTTGTTTTTTTTTTTTTTTTATTTTTGTGAGTCCGACAATCTTCTTGCCACTCTGAGGCTTTGCCACTTGGCTCTGTGAAAACTTTTGTTTTACATATACCCATATATTTTATTTATAATAATTTTGCTTAGTTCGTGGAAGTCGTATCGCTACTTTTTAACTTGTGCACACTGACTGACCTCTAGTAGATACTTCGCGCGCATAATTGAAGCACTTTGCTCTTAGAAAATTTTCAACTTTGCATATCTCTGATTTAGTGTGTAAACTTTGCAATTTTTAAGTTAACTAAATCATTTAACATTAAAGAAATGCCGCATGTTTAAAGAGTATATAATTTTGCGCATTAAAGTTTGTCTTCTATACAAGTATAGCTATGAAATAATGTTCTTACCGGTCCTAAGTGGGTTGAAAAGTAGAAAATCAGAAAAAATCGAGTCCATGAAACGCCTTTTCACATATCGCCTAATAGAGGGTTTGTAGGCTTTATTACCAGCTTTGAACTCTGCTCCATAACTACTGCATGTTTCACTCTTTCCCATACTCTGGGATATTGTAGTAAGTGTTGAATTTCTTGTCTCTAAACCTTTAAGCTGTAATCCACTTTGTTCTAAAAATTATATTTAAATATTTTACTTCTTTGATATTCTCTTCTATAGAAATATGTGTCCAATTCTTCAAAATTATTTAAAAATATGACTTTAATGCAGACTTTGACAAACTGTTGCTTCTATGTGGTGCGCAACAGTACTTAGAAACGACAGATATCAATTTCGGCCGTACAATTTCAAAGTTAATGAGAAATGCTATTTTAATATTAACGCAAGAACAGTCTAAAGCATTCAATATTAATTCCAAGTATACTCAAAATAACCGCAGAGTCGTGAATCGTGAGATACTTAGAATATTTGCGATGAGTTACACTTATCAATTCAGTGTAATTTTTGATTAAATCTGCTTCAGTATTGTTGTTGTTGTGAGTGAGACGCAAATTCTTCCAACCAAAGGGCTTCAAAAAGTATATTAAATAGTGAATAATACAAGGAAAGGCACAAACAGTTTTTACTGGTGCCAAAACGGTAGATATTCGTTGAAATATGGTGTAAAGCTTAAATCTTTGATTGTTAAAGTACAACTTAGAATCGTGCTTGAATACACAAGTCCACAACGTTTGGTATACTTTCTCTGTAGTCGAGTTAGCAGACGTTAAAATGATCGTTTTTACGATTTCTGATCTATTTTTAAAAGTAATTTTGAGAGCTTTTTTGGAAAACATTTTAAAGGTTATAAAATTTTGTTGCTTTGTGGTTGAAATAAATTTCTGTCTCTGATAAAGGTTTGAAAAATATTTTGAAATTTTTTGAGCTTATAAAATATTATTGCTTTGAGGCTGAAATAAGTTTCTGTTACTGAGGCAGGATGAAAACTTTTTTAGAGCTTTTTAGGCAAAACTTTATAAGCTTAAGGTTTTTGGTAATTTCGAGGTCGAATACAGTTTTTGAATATGTTCCAGGTATCAATAATACTATTTTCAGAGTTTTTAAAAAAGCCTTATTAGATTTTGTTATATTAAAAAGCTTATTACCTTACATTGTTGGTTTCAAAAAGTTTTTTGTTTCTATGGGTTTAAAAACATTAAGAGAGCTTTTTAGGCAAAGCTTTCAAATTCTGTTTTTTTAAGGAAGAAAAAAGTTTCAGATCTAAGTATCAAAAATGTTTTGAAAGCTTTTCAAGCAAAGCTATCATATTTTAATGTTTCAAAGACGAAATAAATATGTTCTGGATGGTTAAAAAATATTTAGATAGTTTTTTAGGAAAAAATGTTTAAGCTTTTTAAATGTTGTTGTTTTAAGGCCGAAAGAAATTTCTGTTTCTGATCAAGGTTTTAAAACTATTTTGGGAGCTTTTTAGGAAAAACTTTATAGGCTTTTCAAATTTTGTTGTTAGTAGGTTGAAATATGTTACTGTTTCCGATCAAGGTTTTAAAAATATTTCGAAATTTTTTTAGGAAAAACTTTTCAAGTTTTGTTGTTTCGAAAACGAAATCAATTCTATTTCTGGTATATTATTATTATTAGAATAACTTACACTAATGCTCTTATATATCTTCTCAATAAATCTGTGGAAAAACTTGTGACTGATTTGTTAAGATGCATTTGAAGATGTCTTGATTACGAATTTGAGTTCAAAAATTTCCCACCATGTATAATTAATTGTTATTTGTAGTTGTTTGACCCCTACTCCACTTGACCACAATCACACAAAACTCCTACGTGTTAGAAAATTTGTACTATAATTTTCGGTTTTAGCAAACCAAAATTAGCAAGAAACATTCACTAAATTCTCATTCTTTAGAAGCTCATGCTCAGGGTTTTCCTTAGAAACAAAGATCTTTGAGGCCAATTTGAATACTTTCAGATTACTTTACCTCTTAGCTTTATAAAACTATAATTACTTTGCGTTGTAAGCATTTAACCCTAATTATAAGTCACTTAAAGTGAACTTGTTGAAAGTTTGTTGAAAAAAAATTAATTGCGCCAAAAGCAAGTGCAAGGCAAATAAAAGTTTTGCCAAAACGATTCTGCAAACATTTGCAAGGAAACAGTAAATATATCTATATATATACACAAATATAAATATGTATATTTACCGTAAAAAAGTACTTATCATTTAGCGCCGAAAAACCGCGTTTAATCCGCTACAAAAGCCAGTAAGTATCACCACACAACAGCGAGGCTTGTTTTCCTCCATTTTTTCCACGCATAAATCTCCATTAAAGCGTGCGTTGCCATGTACTTGAGAAACATTTCGCCTTCCGTTTGGGACAAAAACAAAAGCGTGGAAAAAATGTGTAATGAAATGATATACAGCCAACAAATGAGCATATCCGGTTATGCCCACACACATACACACGAATATAGCACGACGGACAGAGATAAGACGGACGTAGCATCGTGATGATACACGCGCGTGCTTAAATGGACTCGCATTTAGACGAAAGGCACTTAAATGTTTGCTTTTATTTCGTTACTTTTCCATTCTCAGTACATTTGGTTTTTTGGTTATTTCTCTGCGTCACTTAGGACGGACGCGGTGCTTATGTCTACTGCAAACAATTTGTGAACGCTTCATTATGCACACTTCAAAAAAACGAAAAAAACAGCAAACATAAAATGAAATAACAAAAAGGAGGTGAATTCGTAAATGAGAAAAATGTGAAAATAGAATTGGGCCTAGGCCTTTGGCAGCAATAAATATAAGGCAGACAGTTAATGCGGTATAAATAGCGCAATGCGGCTGCAGCTCTTTGGCGTGAGAGCACAACAAGCATTAGCAAACACAAAAAAAAAAAAAAAAAGAAAAATAGCAAAAAAAGGCAAAAGACAAACGTGAAATAAAATTACAGCCAACCAAGCAAAAGTAAAAGCAATTTCTACAAATGGAAACACATTATCTATGAAACAGCAATTTCGTCTGCGGTCAGTAATAATGCCGTTGGCCCTACAATACTAACACTCCCGCGCTCAGCCGCTTAGCTTGTCGCTTGTCAATACTCTTTGATATGCTCGGCGCGTTTATTCTAGCGAATAGTCTAACGCTTTATAACTACATTTGTATGTATGTGTGTATGTATTAGACTCATTGCCATTAAATTTCGAAATACCGCCAGCAATGGCAATGAATTTACCACAATAGTGTTTACAATTTCGTAGCATATCCGCAGGCGCACGCAATGCATTTGAACAGATAGAGCTATAGAAACAAATAAGGAAAGACTAAACTCGTTGGAAGTGCGCATCAGTTGCTTTCCGGTATATGTTGTATACTATCAAAAGAATAAACGATGGTTGTTATCATTTAGCGAAGCGTCATAAAGCTATTGAGTGACTGAAGATAGCCTTAACTGGGCAAATTACTGTCGATCGCTAATAGGTTCGAACTCCGCACAAGGCAAAACTTACAATTTTTAAATACAAAATAATTGGTATCGACCATGGTGTTCTTTAGTTGCTTTAGCCATTTTCGTGCTGCTTTATTATACGCTTGACGCTTCCATTGTAGTGAATACCTGACTTTCTGGATCATGAAAAAATCATAAGCAAGCCAATATGACCATTAAACTTTCTGAACTGTGAGATTAGTTAGTGATGATGCTTTTTCAAAAAAAGCTTTTACCAAACTTTGATGATGTTGTTTCATAAAATATTTTGAAAGTCTCAAAAAAGCCATATAACGTCTTTAGTTTATGAAGTTGCTGAAGTTAGTACAGCCTTCTTTTTTTCTCGTTTCTAATAGCCTAAGTTTCGAATATGAGCTTAAACGGAACTTAACTAATAGGTAGGTAGTTGGGAGAGTGGATGTCTGACGAACCATCTAGGACTTTGAAAAGTCTAATGTGAACAAGAAGAAATTAAAATTCCCTGACTCAATTTTGTCCTCTCTGAAGCACTTAGGGATCCGAATGAAGCTCATCAGCATTAAAAGTTCTATTTCTACAATCTCTGAGACATCGTCAAGAAACCTTCGGCCAATAGTTGCGATTCTACTCTTGTACTGAGCTTTGCATTCATATAGAAGATGTTCAATAGTATCTTTTTCCTGTACCTTCTGATGTCGTCAACAATAGTCATTGTAGGGCATACCCTATTTGACTTAACTATTTTTTCGCTAGTAATGGACAGGAGCGATATCTAACGGGTTTATGTTTCAAAAAACTCTTCGGGTTACCAAAAGAAATCTAATTTTTTGGTTTCACCTAAGTCTACAAAATAGTTCTATTTAAATGTCTTTGAGCGAAATAAACTCATAAGCGGTTTTTGCGACCTCAAATATGGTCTTGACAGTATGCAATTAACTTGAAACCAGGCACACACTTCAAGGTTCCAGTAAAAAATTATATTGCAGGTTCACGACGATTTCTGCAAATGAGGAAATAGTAAGATGTTCTCAAGGTATGAAGTCATTTCCTTTGCTAATTGCTTGGTAATACCTTACCAGCAATTAAGTATAAATAAGGCTTTCAGGCTAGAAGGGTATTTACATTCAAAATGTCGGTAATCAATTAATTTTGATAATTTAGAGAGGTCTAGGAGGTGGAGCCTTACTCACTATTTCATTCTGCTTTGGTACTTAGGCCAGATGTTTTTAAAAAGATATGGAGATCGTTGAGATGCCGGTAATTATCTGGAAATAAGCAACTTAGGAGAGCTTCACACACAGATAACAGACAGTAAAGAAAGCAAATTTTGAACCCAGAATCTAGCTTTTAATTCATATCAAGTACCCTTAAGCCTTTCTAAATTTTAAAACACTGTGAAGTACTTTAGTCATTAATCATTTCTTGTATAACTCAGAGAAGACCGTTCAAAATGTGCACCAAATCAAATAATTTTTGTGTTCAGTATTTTTCAATTACCGCTAAAGCTCTCGAAAGTAAGTACAGTATACAAGAACAACAGCACTGTCCATCACCAGCAGCCAAAATCAATTTCTCTTTATACTCGTCAATACACTGTGCCTGACTACATGAAAGGCAGACCGACGACGGGTTATCAGCTTATGATTGAGCAACCCAATCTATAAGTTAACCTCATTGAATGACCATCAACTGGCCGGCCTTTCCATGCTTTCCCGGACAATTTGAACATGATTAGAGGATGGCCTACACGCAACATGAGCACAAATAAAATAGCAGCATATACCGTATACTGCTTTGGTTGTGCATGTGTGTGTTCATAGTTGAACTTGAGCTTTTGTGTGTTCTGCATGACGAAGGATGAGTTGGGTTAATTTAATGTTTGCAAAGGTACTTAGCCGGCTAAATATGTGCGTATGAGTGCTTGTAAAGATGTGTGGATGCATTTGTATCTGTTTGTGCGTGTGTAATAGGATTGAGTATGCTCTGAGGGTATACTTTAGGTTGTAAATGATGCCAAAATTACTTCAAATGTCGGAAGATAATGCGTGTTTGTTCTTGCATTAATATGTATGTGTGTGTGTTTACATTCACATATGAGTGCTTGTCCCTCAATGCGGGTGATTAATAATGTATATATACTCTCCTATTCATAACATTTTGTGCAGTCGTAGATAGCAATACAAACGGCTCATTGAAAGCCTTAACCACTACATATGCGCTTATCAATGCTCATTGTGTATTTACTGTTATTGAAACCGCACTTATCTGCAAATCGAATGCGTAATGCGACTGGTCCAAGCTATGGTAAAATATAAGCGCCTACTAAATGACAATCGCACTTAGGGCCCTAACGGCAATAGCTTAAAGGCAGCTAACAGCGCTAAGCTTTAATAATACGCAGTATATATGCCGTAAAGTACTTTTTAAGCTGCTGCAACAACAGCAAATACAACAAATTGTAATAAAATGGGCACAATTGAAACACACAGCGCTCTCCTATTCACCCATCCACCTCATCAACCCGAGGCATTCAGCGCTTGCTTTGTGCGCGCACTTTTGCTGGCCAAACGGACGAGTGGTCAGCGCCGCACGCAAGGATATTCCCGATACCCTCTCTAAAACTTTGGGAAAACTAAACTAATGTAATTGTAGATTTGTGCATGCGCCATTGTGCGGCACTCGGCGTTTCAATGCGAGTTTTAGAAAGGATATGAAAATATTGAAAGCGTGAGCCCTTGTGTCGTGTGTAGAATAATAGATATTTAGCTTAGCTTGGTCCCCTGCCATTCACGCATTGTTTGCGCTTTCGATATAATCACAACTTGTTCGAAGTTTTGCAAAATATTTTCAATTTCAATGAAGTTTCGTTCGATTTTGTTTCATTTAAAGTGGTAACAATGGCAATGTGGGCCAGTACTATTGAAATATATGGCCCTGCGTAGTGTGTTTTTTTTTTTTTTTTTTTTCTTATAGTAGGGGGAAGCATCGAAAGCCGGAGTGCGTAGTGTTGGCGTCAGGAAGTGTTGATAAGGAGGATGTTAATGGCTTACAGATTTTCAATTCGATGTTAAATATGTGTTGATGTGTTGTTTAATGAGATGTACTTTTCTTTATGAAATAAATTTTCGTTAGGAGGGCAAACTCAGCCATAAATATAACATTACGCAACACAACATAGCATAACATAACATATCGAAATGCTGAACAGTATTTCCATAAATAGTTAAACTTTTAACAGTTAAACATAATTAACTTAACGTAACATAACACAAATCAACTTAACGTAACAGAAAATAACATAACACTTCAAAATAGAAAATTGGTTACCACTGTATAAGTAAAATAATGTTTCGAATTTAACTTTACATAGTAAAACGTAACGTAACATAGTGTGACATAATAGAACATAACTAATGCAACGTAACATAACAACCGGAAATGTTAAAAAAATATCACTGCACATTTCAATTAATAAAGAGCTTAACATAGCATATGTACATAGCATAAGATAACATAACATAAGCACTATAACACAGCAACTCGAGGTTTGAAATAGTATAGTACCTCCCAATTTAATTAATAAAATATTTAACAGAACGTAGCATAACATAACCCAACATAACATAGCAGAAATTATAAACAAGTTTAACACTGCAAAATTTAATTAAAATGAAATTACAAATTCAACTTAACATAACATAGCCTAACATAACATATAATTTTTCATGGCAGCTGGTACATAAGATAATGTTATATAAAATAGAAAAAAAAGTAACTCAACATAAAAAATATAAAATAATTTAGCACTGTAATATAACATAACATAAGACAACATTGAATAGAGCAACATAACATAAAATCTCGATGTGGCAAATACAATAATATACCACTGCACAGTGTAATTAATAAAAAGTTGAACATAACGTAACATGACATAACGTAGCGTGACTTAACGTAACGTAACTTAACGCAGCAGATTTTTTGCGGTCGTATATAAAACAGGTTATCACTGCACAAATTAATTAATAATAAACTTTAACATAACATAACATAACGTAACGTAATAACATAGAATAACGTCACGTAATTTAACATAAAATAACATAATATAAAATATCTTAACATATCCTGCCTCTTTAATAAAAGAAATTAACAAAGCTTAGCCGAACTTAACATTACATATCTTAACAGAACATAAATAACAGAAAGCGTATAACAACTGTATTTAATATTATATGTACAGAGCTACAACTCATTTGCCATATTTTTTTTTACGATTGCTACAGACATTCAATCATTTTAAAATTCCAGCTTTATATTCACCACCTGCACTTGCTGGTATGCATATTCTATGAAGACATAACCTCGCTGCTCTACAAATGCTCCCGCTGCAATAATCCACCTGCATTTGAATTTAAGCAGTGATGGCGATAATTTATGCACGACAACGCCACTTTTCAGCGGAAAATCTAATTTTCACTATTTCTCTCGGAAAGAGCGATAACAGCTGACAGCCACTCACAACGCCGTGGCACGGATGAAATGGCATGCAGCGCGGAAACATGACAACACGCACATAAATTGCACATACATATAACTTTTTAGCGACTAATGCTAATGCGTCGACGATAATCTGTGGCGCTGATACCGATGGCATTAAAGCAAACTCAAAGTAATACACACACACTATATACTCACATACGCATACATATACTTGTTTGTGTATGCAAGCGCTTTCAATGCCACGCGAAGCATATAAAAAGCAGAGTCATAAAATTTACACCACCCTGTATGTGTGTTTGCCTGTGTGGTTGGGCACATATGTGCCTTTGTGTGTGTGTGTGTGTTGAAAAGCCAGAGATTTGCATTGATGATGATGATGGCATACAAACAGGCGCGAATGCCAACACACTGTCAACGGCAGCCAAAACCAGCGCCAACTTACTGCGGTGGCATGCAAATATGTTTGCGTGAGTTTGAGTGACGGACTAACGGACACACTGACTGTGATCTAATGTTGCGCGTAGGTGTTGAATTTAGCGCGCTGCTTTCGCTGGCATATGCAAATCGCACATGATGCGAATGCATGTATATTTGCGTGTGTGTGTGTTGGAGTGCCGCTCTTACACGTACATATTTTGCATATGCTCATCTAGCAGCTGAAATGTGCTCGTATGCATCCGTTGCTGCTGCGAGATTACCGATTTTTTCGCTCGTATGTTATGAATTTTTAATTTTCTTTTGGAAAAAAGCCACGTAACGTCACGTAAGCTGCTTACATTGTAGCGGCAGGAGTGGTGTGTGGAAAAACAAAAAAATCCAAAAACAAAGTAAAAAAAAACTAAAACAGCAAAAAAAAAAAAAAACAAAAAAAAAACGCTCAATTTGGTTTCACCGATACTCTAATACCCTTCTCAAATACAAAAGATTCCATATAAGAACTTTATTTTAATCTGTCAATTTGTATGGCAGCTATAAGATATAGTGCTCCGATCTAGATAATTTCTTGAGATATTTTAGCGTTGCCTTGGGTAGTAATTCACGCAAAATTTCGTCAAGATATTTTGTCAAATAAAAAAGTTTTTCATATAGGCTTGACTCTGATAGTACATTTTGTATGACAGCTATATGATATAATGATCTGATCGGAACAATTTCTTGGAATATTATAGAGTTGTTATGTAAAATAATCTGTGCAAAATTTTGTAACGAAATCTTGTAAAATTAAAAATTTTTCCATACAAGTACTTGACCGTGCTCGTTCACTTTATATGGCAGCTATATGATATAATGATCTGATATGAACAAATTCTTCGGGGTATTATAGGGTTGTCTTGGTTTATAATCCGTGCCAAATTTCTTGAAGATATCTTGTCAAATGAAAAAGTTTTTCATATAAGAACTTGACTCTGATCGTTCAGTTTGTATGGCAGCTATATAAAATAGTGATCTGATTTTAACAAGTTCTTAGTATAGTATAGGGTTGTCTTGGAAAATAACTCATGCAAAATTTTATTACGATATCTTGTCAAATGAAAAAGTTTGCTATACAAGCACTTTATTCCGATCGTTCAGTTTGTATGCCAGCTATTTGATATAGTGGCTCTATATCGACTATTCCAACAAATCGGTAACTTCATGGGGAGAAAATCATTTGCGCAAAATTACGGCTCGATATCGCAAAAACTGAGGGACTAGTTCGCCTATAAGCAGATAGACGGGAGGACGAGTATAGAGGACATGGCTGAATCGACTCAGCTCTTCACTCCGATAATTTTTATATATAGCTTACAGGGTTTCTGACGTTTCCTTCTGGGTGTTTCAAACTATTGGCAAACATAATATATCCTGTTCAGGGTATAAAAAACCAAAAAATGAACTGGAAGTACGAGAATGTGTGACAGCGGGAACTTTTGTTTACTAACTTTCGCTGCCGCTGCATTTTCATCCACTCGATTTTTACGAAACTTTACTCTCGACAAAAGACTTTTTTTTACTCAGGCGCACGTACAGGCAGCGATATGGCAACGCCAACGCCAACTGGCATAAAGTCGTATTTTCCCAAGGTTTAGCCAAGCACTTTCGCATATAAAATTTAGCAACTCTTGCAGCATTTCGGAAATGAACTTCTTAGAAGTGGAATCGCTTGAAATCCCCAAAGCAAGATGCATTTGCAACGAACTAAAGTATGTACACATGTATACTTACATATATGTATATGTACGTATGAGCTTAGTAATTGTTTGCCATATTCTTTACACAGTTCGCTTTTTTTTTTCTTTTTTTGTTGTGAAACACGAGAAGAGCATATATACTAAGCACACGACGAAAAAATGGTGGATATTGAAACTCGTACTTTCAATTTTCTACTTCAATTCCTTGCAACCGCCACAAAAGCTCTGCGCTTGTCATTGTGCACAGTTTCCTACACAATATACATACACATACATATGTGTTTATACGCAAGGCAATGTGGGCGTTTTGACAAAGCATTGCACAAATGAAAAACGTGCAACACAAGCCGGCGCCCTCATGCCACAATGCCACAATGCAGGCAGGTCGTCTTCATTGTAGTGGCATGCCACCTGCTCGGAAAACAATATAATTGTGTACACACGACCACACACATATAAAACGAAGCGCATAGCACAATTGTTGCATGCCACTGGTAGTGTGTTTGCATTTTTATGCTTGTAATCGTAACTCGATTACACTTGCTGCATTTAGTAGTTTACCTTACTCTTCACTTTCCCTATTGCCGTCAAACATCTAGTACTCACTTGCCACACAACAGCACACATCTATTTATCGGTTTTCGGCGCCACTTCCCCCATTTGCAATCTATTCACATCATCCGTTTTATGCGGGCACCTTGCCACAATCAGCATAGCCTTTGTTGTGGCTCTTCATGTGATCAGGTCTTACGCTTTTCAAGTGGAGCCGAACATTGTTGATTACATTTGTGTTTGTATGAATGTCCTCCACGAAAGCACTTCGTTACAGGTAGTAACGGTGATGTGTTTCTTATGACATTCTTATGACTTGGACACATACGAGCTTTGGAAAATAGTGACGAGTCGAAGATTGCTACTATCAGTTTTACTCATTCTTATTAACTCTTGAGAGCTCTCTTTCTCTTCCAAGCTGACTTCAGAAACAATATCATAAACTTTATTTGAAATAAATATTAAGTTTATTTGGTATTGTAGTGCAATCAGAAGAAAGCCACTGTCAGCTGCTTCGTTTCCTGTGGAAACTTCCTAGAAAGAATTCTATTAATTTCTGGACTATTGAAAAGCTTTGTAGCTGTCGTGAGAGCTTCGTGCCCACCCAGCTCCTATAAATATCCAAAAGAACTTTCTCAACTAATTGAATTTTTAAAGATCAGCGATGATATCATTTCTTTTTTAATTAGAAAACTCAGAAAAATCATTACAATTTGTAACATGCATAAATACAGGGTAGGCCATTTAAAGTTGACCCATCTGGCAACGCTGTAACTTTTAACAGCGCTGACAAATCGGCTAATGTCATACCGCGTTAGAAGCGTCATTCGAAGACAATTTATACCATGGGACAGTACACTCCAAAAAACGCGCTGAAATTGTTCAGCTTTATATTCAAAATAACTTTTCAATTGTGTTAACTCAACGTGCGTTTCGCAAAAAAAATAAAGTGAAAAGTGCTCCAGTTAAGAACACAATTAAGTCTTTATACGCAAAATTTGTGAACACCGGTAATCTCAGTAATGCCAGTCATGCATCCAGACAACGCACAAGACGTTCTGATGAAAATATCGAAGCTGTACGAGCCAGTATTGAGGAGACTCCATCGACATCGAGTTATCGCCGCTCTCAGGAATTAGACATCTCTCGCACCACTCTCCGACGCATAATTCATAAAGATTTGAAGATGTTTCCATATAAAATTCAAATGGCACAAAAACTAAACCCAGCTGATTATCCGCGACGCCTTAATTTTGGCAAATGGGCAAATGGGTCAACTTTAAATGGCCTACCCTGTATAACTCCCAAAAGAGCAACTGGTTCCAGGACAGAGTTAGAAATATTGAAACCGCGGCGGCACACATTTTATCGATTGGTCGGATGTTAATTTGAATTTATATTTATTCAATGAAGCTATGTATAAAGTAAAGTTACGGAAGACAGTCTATAATCAGAATTTCCTTGAGGGTTAACTAACCTAATGCCAAACAAGTACATTACAGACGCACACTTGAGCAAAGGTTTCAGCGATTAACTTCTTGTCTAAGTGGCAGGTAGGGGTATAGCCACTATGGAATCAATTCGCGCTGGATGTGCTATTTTGATGCACTATCATAGGATTGTGTGCATTTTTGCACTCAAATCGTTTGGTGCTGTCAATGAAACTGCTTATATTCGTTATTCTTTTTGTGACAGTCATTTAAGGTTTGGTGCCTAATGGGCTCTAAGTAGTTTGTGTCTAGAGTTGGGTAGAGTTGCAGTAGCTGTAAATCTGTATATACTATTTCTCAACCTATTTTATAAGTCCTTTCTTATATTCTGTAATACTTGCGCATTATCTGCTCTGTTATCTTGGAGTTTGTTAGTGATTTTCATCTGCTCTGAGCTATTTATTCAAAATGCATATAAAGCTATCCTTTGATCGTTCGTATTAACTCCGCCTGGGGTTTGGTTGGTAGCTGGCTTTGCCAACTTGCATTTTGTCACTGAAAATCTTGCTGTGACCGAGAACTCAAATTATGGACAAGTGAAGTTAACCTGCCAGTGAGCTTGAAGCATTCCTGCAATTGTTTACTCTAGTGAAATTAATTTGTTGTGTCGACAAGGCCAGTAATGCCAGAGCCTAGGTGTATATGGTTGCTTTCTGTATCCTCTCGTGGTTATTCAATAGAACTTCACAGGTCTTCTTAATACGCAGTACTTTCGTTTGGAAGATGCTGGCTGAGTTTGATATATGGATAGAAAGATAGAGTTAAAATCATTAGAGTATACATCACGCTACGCAGGCCATTTTGGACAAATCAATATACAAGGTGCGTTCCAAAGTAAACAGGCCATCGATATGTCGACTAATGCGTTAGAAACTGCTATCTTTATCAATTGTCCACTGAAATTTCATGACATTTCATGATTGGAAGGAAGTTATTGCGTTTTAAATGTCAGTATATTTGTGTTATCGGTGCGAAAATGAGCTTCGAACAAAGAGCCAACATTAAATTTTGTTTTAAATTGGTAAAACTTTTACCGAAATGTTTCAATTGATGAAGCAAGTTTATGGCGATGATTGCCTATGTGCACGAGTGGTTTCAACATTTTCAAAGTGGTCGTGAGGACATAAATGACGATTCAATCAAATGTGGCCAATCAAAATTCGTGATCACTGGAAAATCATCATTGAAATTCATGGAAATGAATTGAACATCTCCAAAACCGATTTATGCATTTTGACCGAACATTTGGGCTTACGAAAGGTGTGTCACGGTTTGTTCCGCACAAATTGACTGACGACCAAAATTGCTCAGAATCCAACATTCGAAGGACGATTATTTGACCAAAAATCACATTTTAACCATTAACCACTCCCCGTATTTACCTGATATGGCACCGTGCGACTTCCTACTTTTCGGAAAAATGCATTTTGCCATAAAAGAAAAGCGTTATGCAGACGTAGAGGCCATTCAAAAGGCTTGCACCGGCATACTGGCGACCATACCGGCTAATAAGCAAAACACTCGTTCGATATGCTTTTGGACCGTGCAAAAAGCTATATTAAAGCAGAAGGGGACTATTTTGAATAAAATAAATTGATTTTCTGAAAAAACATTTGTTCTGTTTTTTTAAGTCTTGTTTACTTTGGAAAGCACCTTGTAGATAGATATTGTACCCTTCTCTCCTAGCGAACCTTTTCTCTAATCACGTCTAGAAGGAATCTTAACCCGAAAGTGACTATAGAAATCTAAGCTTGGAAGGATGTAGTCTGATTTAGTTAGATTTAGCTCATTCAAGATGGTGCCATGTTTCCGTATGTTCCTTTCCTGTTCCAACCTCCTCATTCCTTTATTCTGCAAGCAGATTAATGCTACTTATTTACCTGGTAAACGCATCTATGATCACCTGATGCAGGAGCCAATTAAGCGCTCCTTCGAACATGACTTAATATCCCCGGTGTTCTCTGCACGGCCAGCTCTTTTTGCTCCATTTAGTCTCATAATCTTTAGTATTTCTTTAACGCTGGTCACGCAACCAGTGCTCCATAATCTGGATTGGCTAATAGGTGCTTTAAAAAAATACCGTATTTCGAACTAAGGCTCTCCAGTCGCTCTTTCATCTAGAAAAAGCTACCATATCGTATAGCGTAATTTGTGTAACGAAGGCCTTATACTCGTATGATTTTTGAGACTAAGCGTCAAATGACTAGCAAATTGTAGGTTCTATCTATTATCTAGGTACTAAAATATTTTTTTTTTTAATTAACCGAAGTTATTTCTTATGGAAAAAGCACAGAGTTCCATTACCATTTTTGCTTATTGTAATATATAAATTTATAGTAAAGAAATTCGACTGCTTAAAATATCGATTCGTTTTCTTGATCGTATTTATTAATCAAATGGTAACCCGGTAACCTGGAGTCAACATTTGTACACACCCACGTAGATTCTGCCAACAACACCTCCACGCAAATATTTGTGCATTTGCCTACGCGTTCCTTTAATAGATAGTTGGTTGAATGTAAAACCAACGCACGAATAAGTTATCCTTTTAGCCAGGTCATGAACAGGGGAAACCAACTCCCTTGTGAAGAGCAGACACGCTTTCTTAGTCTATTTCCGTTCTTTTCGCACATCTATGCATGCTTGTGTGTTGTGACCAGGACTAAAACCTCAAAAGCTCTCCAACAGCCAGCTACTTAATCACTAACCTTACTCTGTTACTTAGCAATGCAAACTACCGGCAAAAGCGGCACTTCTCAAGTTGCCCGGCGACACGACACGACACGACCTCCACGCCCGGCATTGGCTTAATGAAAAATGTTTGCAATGCTGCAAAGCGAAAGTAATAAATGTTGGAAATGTCAGTGCGTAAATGGCAAATGCTATATCACTACAAATCCACACACATATACCCTTCTAGACAGATACTTGGAGACACATACTCACACTCACAGTGGCCACCACGTGCGCGCTCAAGTGTCTTCATCAAAAGCCGCAAACCCTTTGGGAGGCGACGGCGGCAAGCGCTTGAAAAATTAAAATGTTACGCTTATCTAGCCGCTGCTCCGAGAAAATATAATTACAAGCGTGCGCACGCGCCGCCCTTTGCCGACAATTAAGTGTTGCTTGGTGCGCCGGCGGTGGGCGGTTGCGTTTCATGTTGCAGCGCAATAAAGTCTCGCAATGTCGTGAAGTAATTACACATTCTCGGCTTTATTTTGGCAATCAAATTTTTATATTCATATTTTAGTAGGCAATTATTGTGAACGATTGCAGACGAAATAAATTTGAAATGCAGACACTCAAAGTAGAAATATTAACGCTACTGGCTTTTCTGAATTATTGGAGATATATTGCTAATTTGTAGCGATAAAGGGCTTTAATTTGTAGTGGCGTGTTGCTAGGATGGCCCAACTACGAAAAACACAGTAAATCCTTTATTTTTATTGGACAGTAAACATTGATTGGATACACTGACTGTTGAAATATACCTTTTCCTTGGAGAACTTACTATGAAATTTAGTTGGTTGGTTGAAAAATGAGGCAAAACAGTTGGGCCGCACTAAGCCCTTATTGGGCGCATTGTACTGCCAACTGTGCGATATGATTTAAGTAGGAATATGGTGAGCCGTGGCAGATAACCCATCCCAATTGACTAACGGCTGGACATTCTCAGAGAAAAGTAGAAGATTTTTGGTCTGTAAGACCTTAATCATAGTTCCCTTGTGCTATTTTGCCTATAGGTAGTGTTCCGAGGCATGAGGGTTTCTTCTAGAGATCATTGTTTTAAGGAATATTTTAAGAAGCCGAATGGACTAGGAGAGCTCGACGAAACTGCTTTTCCCAATACACCCAAGTAGGACAACTTATCTGCGTTTTCATTTACTTTATATATATACCCAATCGGTGCTCATCGATTAATCATCATATGAATTGCTACAAGAGAAGCTAATGTTTCTGTCTCATTTTCTTTTATCCATCGCTGAACCAAAAATCAGTAATTGATATGGCTTGACGCTGAGCTGGTCTCCAATGAACTGGTATTTTGAGCAGGCTGGACATAAGAACTGCATTATTCACTAATATGACGGTCAGGCCTCTCCCATTATTCTAAGGCTCACGGATTCAACCTGTGAATCTGGTGGCATACCATACCCTGGGCTTATTCTTAATAGAAATCTTACATGGGGACCAAATATTGAGGGTACCCGTGGACATTGCTGCAAAGTGCGCCCTAAGGCTCAGGAAGTCTGACTTTATGAGGAGGCGCGCCAAATTCTCTCCTCTCCTTCTCTCTTCAACTGCGTCCAGAAAACTTGGACGGCTTTTTTCTGCTCACCTACTGACGGAGAGTATGTGTATGGGAAGGAGTAGCTGAATAAGAGGCGTTCTGAGCCTTTTCACAGATGGATCGAAGTTAGGAGGAGCAGTTTCCTG
The DNA here is from genome assembly GCA_027475135.1 of Bactrocera correcta. Lineage (NCBI taxonomy): Eukaryota > Metazoa > Arthropoda > Insecta > Diptera > Tephritidae > Bactrocera > Bactrocera correcta. Next base: position 54,736,141 of record CM050323.1, read on the forward strand.
TAAGAAACCCTCCATCTGTTTTAGTTTTACTCTGCCGCACCACTGTAGTGTCTTTCAGGCCACTGTAGTGCCTTTTAGGCAGAAGTGTTTGCTATTAAGGTGGAGGTTGACATGCTGTGATGAAGAGCAGTCGATTTCAGCCAAGAAAAACAGCCGAAACCGAAAATAGCCATCTCAACAAATTTGTGATAGGCTCAATGTTCTATATCGAGTTGTAAGGATTCTAAGATGTATTATATACGCGGTTTAGGTAGCACAATGGGTCGATGCTATAAGCTGTCCAAGTGAGATTTCGGTTAGAGTAGAGCTCTTAACCGAACCTTCCGCAAAAAGTTTACGTTAGGGCTTTGAAACTGGCATCCCCTGTTAGTTCGACAGTAATAGTCTTTGATTACCTGAACTTAGGGTTACATGGAGTCTGAAATCGTCTAAGCCACTATCAGGTTATTATTTAAGTAAGATACATGTAAAAGAAGAGGAGAACTGAATATCTAAACATCTACTGCATTAAAAAAGTTAAAAATTTCAGCGATTCATTTAAAAGCATTGATGTCTACATTACATCAAAACAGAAATTAATTAGTCAAAACTAATATTTCCCAAATTAATATTTCAAATTTTAATCAAAATTCGTAACGCTACTAGCTCAAAAGTTTCAATTTACATGCCGTAATATATTTTGCATTAAATTAGCAAATAATTTGCCGACTTAACCCAAATATTGCTTTTCCTCTCTGTCTCTCTTTGTGTCGCGCCCACAAACGGCCCACTGGGCTATGAGATTGTCATAAAAACTCACACACAAAGCATATAACGGGTTATAACTAAAAATCTGCACTAATTTTATTTCAACGTAACTTAAAATATACTATTAACAAAAAAGTAAGCTATTCTATGTAGTATAATTATATTATTTTAAAAACGAAAAAATTAATGAACTTCAAAATACGGTCCATAGTCAGCAACCCGTCTTAGTTTAGTCAGGATACATGAGCAAGCACGTTGTACACCGTTGGTATCAACTTCCTTAAGGCACTTCCGGATGCGACGTGTCAGCTGCTTCAAATTTTGAGCCCTCCAATCATTTTTATACACTAAAGCTTTGATTTCTCCAAAAAAATCCTCAATCGATGGGTCATTGTGGTAAGTTTGTCGGATTCTTTTCTTTAGGCCCAAAGTAGAGGTTTTTGTTGACCAAGAACTCCAGTGTCGCATTTGCATAATGAGAAGAGGCTTTGTCCGGCCAGAGTACGATTTCATCGTTTTTATGGTGTTTATGTATGAAAGGAACCAAAATTTTGTCCAAACTTTGATTAATGTACGTCTCATGACTTATTGTCAGTCCATTTGGCTTAAAGAATGGCTCAGAAATACCCTTAGGAGAAACTGCTATGTAGAGCATAACTTTGGACTAAAATTTTTTTTTTTGAATTTGTACTTTATCTCGGGAGGCGTTATAGACATATCGTCTGTGTAATAAACATCGTTGCCCGGCATTTGTGACCCGCTGAGTGTAAAGTAGTTCTCATCATCCAAAATGAATGATTTTCCACTAAAATTCTTGCACATCCACCGACATTGTGATTTAACTTGACTTATCTGCTCTTCGGTGTACCCTGGACAACGCTGCTTTTTTCTGGCTTTAATGTGAAGTCTATTTAACGTTTGGCAGATATATGGCTGTGAGCATTCGAATTTTCGTGCGACTTCTGTTTGACTTATGCAATCCTTATTGTTGAACAATGTCTTCAGCTTCCGAACGTTTTAGGGCGTCATAATAGTCGGCATTCTTCCAGAACCCGGTTGCCTTTCTATTTTTAGAGTACTTAATATTGAGTATATCGTCCTTCTAGAGACGTCTTCCACCATAAAATGCGCACACGTAAACTTTTTTCCGGCGGTTTCATGTTTTTTATAAAACTGTACAACGCGGTCGCGGAGGTGTTGCTGCTTAGAAGCCATTTTAAGCACTAATTGAATTTGTAAGCTGTTACAAATTACATGTCAAAAAGATGATGCAATCAGTTCCCCAATTGCGTAATATTAGCATTTGAAAACTAAAAATAACAAAACTGCAGGCTATTGAAATTAGTGCAGATTTTTAGTTATAACCCGTTATATTTTGCTCTTTGCCTAGGTCGAAATTAAGTTTTTGTCGTTTAAGCGCAAATAATTGCAGGCCGAATGAACGAATGAATGTAAATATTAAAACCACTCGGTTGGCACAGAAACAACAAGCCCGCCACAAAAGCGCCTAACCTTTGAGTGCTGCCACCACTCACCACTCGCCGCACTCATTTCTCTAACCCTTTGCCATTTGCACTGCTTGGCCTTTCTGTTGTGCTGTTGTTGTTGCTGTTGTTGACATTTACCCTTTTTGTCATTCCGAGAGTCCTGGCCACAGCCAGAATCTCTGGGGCACATTGTGGTTGCACCAATACACTTGCAATTTGTGTGCGCCAGCCGATTGTGTCGAGCTCGTTGTTGTGGTTGTTGCTTTTATTATTGTTGTTGTTATGTTTATTTAAGTTGGTAGTAGTTTCGGTAGCAAAATTACTACTTTGGAATGCTAATTTGACAGGTAGTAGCATCCGGGCAATTTCAAAAGCCAATTTAATTAATATTTAAATGACTTTAATGTTGGGCCTAATGCTGGAATTTGCGAGTTCATTTTTGTGTTTGATTAACTATTTATATGCCATGTACTCCTTTATGCCTGCCCATTCGCTTTGCCACCTCTCATTTAAATTATTCTTCTTCTTTTTCTTTGCTCATGTCAATTTCATTACAGCTCATTGTGGAAATCAACAGCCAAGTGGCGCTCTTCCGTGATATGCTAATACATGTGGGCCAAGCAAGGGACTGCCCCGAATTGCGGGAGAAAATTCGTAAATTGCGCCGAACCTGCGTGGAGGCGTGCAAGCACACGGGTCAGATAATCATACCGCAAGTGAAAAGGTGAGTGTTGCTCAAAACAAAATAATGAAAAGGGGGCTCGAGGGAATCAACTTGTTTGTGTGAAAAGTGGAAGTGGGAAATTGGCAATGGAAATGGTAGCTGGTAGATGGAAGCAATAACTTGAAATGAAATTTCTTGTTGACTTTTATAAATAATGAATTATTCATAGCGTTGATGTTGCCGGTTTATAGTTTACAGTTAATACAACAGCACTGGTAACGTTATCCGTATTCTAATCATTCAAGTACATATATAATGATATGCAATCCCGATTTTATTTATATAATCCCGGAATTTCGGGATTCTGAAATTTATACTCGATTTTGATAAATTTTGAAATCAGATGCTTATATATTCAAAATTTTTCCCCGAAATTTCGATATTACCAATTTCGGTATTCTGAAAATTTATTTGATTTTGGTCAATTTCGCAACCACGTGTTTATAACAATCTTATCATGTACCACGATATTCAAACCCGAAATTTTTTATATAGTCCCGAATTTCGGGAATCTGAAAATTATAATCGATTTTGATAAATTTTTTAAATAGCAGGATTTATATACCTAAGAGATATGTTTTATGTTTTGCAAAAAAAAATATTCAATCCCGAAATTTGTTTACATTACTTCGGGATTCTGAAAACTCGATTTTGATAAACTTTGTCCTTCTATGTCTAGAGATATATTTTAAGTTTTGGAAACAAACTTCATTTGTCTCGAAAGAAATTTCCATCTGTGAATTTCGAGACATATAGTACATACATATGTACATACATATCTGTATATGCTACACATTTAATTGATAGTGGCATCTACATATATTTTTCTTATACACGTCATGTGTTCACACCAATGCACAATCTTTTGATAAAAAAGTATTGCGATTTCAGATCCCTTACACAGCTAAATCACTGAAAAGGTTTTTCGTGACATTGAGTATCATGAATTTAAAATAATAATTTCGAAAATATGCTATCAAAAATCCTAATTAATCGCGAAAAAAATCTTACTCCCCCTTCGGGAATCCTTACGTTTCAGCAAATCCCGAAAATACTTTAAATTTGGAAATATAGTACTTCAGCATCACTTGTTTAAAGCGATAATTCAGAAAAGGCATTTCGAGTTGGAAATACTCAAGTAACAACAGTTTAAAATAATGTTCCCTGAGGAAATTTCAAAATTTGCTTATTAAGAGATTCTAAGGAACGTTTTTCCAATTCCTACCATTTGAAAATATATTAGTACACCTGTTTAATATAATAATCTCGAAAGTAGTATTTCAGATTCAAAATACTAGTATACCATCAATCTAAAGCAATACCCCGAAAAGGAATTTCGAGTTGTAAATAATAAGGGAATCTAAGTTTCACTTTCAGAGACACCTGTCTCAATAGTTTCACCTAAAAAGTTGCAAATTAGTTATAGTTTTATTGGACTGAAAATAGATGCATTGAATTTGGCGTTCAAATAGTTGGGTAGTCCCGAATTATCAGGATTCCGAAAGCTAATCCCGAAACTTCAAATTTTTTTAAAAATGCACGACAAGTCGCACTGTAACAATCATCACATTGTGCGCACCTATTTGATCCTCAGCGGACACCCCCGAAAGCCTCGGCACATATCCGACCAATAAATAAAATTCAATAATCACATATATTTCGGGATTAATTCGGGTTTAAAATTGAAATGGGTTAGAGATTTCTGAACACACATAAGTCAAGTTAGTGGTCAATGTCAATCCCGAAATTTCGGGATTCAAATTGTAATGATTACGAAATTCTAGATATTTCGCAAGTAAGCGGTCAATATCAATCCCGAAAGTCCCGGGATTTCACTTCGGGTTTAAAATTGTAACGGTTTGGGAATTTTCACGCGTTAATTATGTAATCTCTTTACTCTCTTCACTGCATATTTTTTCATCATTTCTTTAATCACTTTAACATCATCAATATTATCAAAAGTACTCTTTCAGTAGTTTTCTAAGTATGCCGGTTGTGCTTTGCGCCCTATTTGCAGCGGTATTGATTTTATTGTTGTCCACCAATTCAATAAAAATATGGGTAACGGTTTATTTCGGTCGCCTGCTTCACAAATATTCATACCTAATTGCCGTAATAAAGTTGTGTCCGGGCAACCATCAAATAACCAGTGCTTGAAATTTAATCCCATAAAGGGATCAGTTCAAGGAGTTCGAAGTAGTACGTAGCTGAAATATACTTACATATACACTCAAATGCTTAAGCATAGCTATTTTTCATTTAATTTTTTTGCATGACATCAAAAGTTTAAGCCATCAAGCATTTTTTCCCACTTATTTCCAGTAATCTACATGTAATTACATAACCAAGTTGACCATAGTAGCAAATATGTAATCAATATGAGAAAGTTTGAGATATTTTTTTTTTTGTTGGTTGGGGTTTGAAATATCAGCAACTTTTTCACATAAACTCACATACACATTCGGAAAATAAGCAGAATTTTTTTTATAGAAATGTTGTAGGGTTTTAGGGCTATGTTTTTTTTTGGTTAATTCTAGTGTAACTTTTGTTTTTAAAACAAGTAAAAAACATTTTTAATGGTTCGCCATTTGAAGCAATATATTAAAGGTTAAGTGTGGGAAGTTTTGATATATTGCAAGTGAACACTGCCACTTTAGGAGATCAAAGTAGTACAGTTTATCGAAATGAATGCTGTTCTGAGGACTCACGCGGAGGTTTTTGTGAATATATTTAGCTGCTATTTTTGTTTTTTTGATGAAGCCTTAATTGCCGAACCAACATTTATGCATTCTATTATAGCCCGCCTAAGTGTATGCTTTAGCATTCTTCGATAAAAATATCCCTATCAACAAATTTACTCTCCACATAAATGAAGAGCCCAAATCATGCTCATGAACATATTCAAATATGTTGATTTTGAGCTGAGAGTTAATAAATCGCAGCTCATAAATGTTTTGCAGTTGCACTAAAAACATTTACATATACTTCCCGCTATCAATTCATTAATTTCCCTGCAGTGCAGAATTTTGATTAAACTTTCCGCGTCAATAATATTCCATGCATGTTGTACGCATGAATAGTTGTATTTGTGCATTGAGTTTTCACTTTAAGCGCTAGCAGCGCGCCGCCATTATTAAATCACGTTTTAATCAACACCTCCACGCAGCAACGCTCATGAAATACATACTCGTACAGTTGATTGAATTTAATAATTAATATGGATGAGCCCAAAGCGGTAGGAAAGCAGAGCTCGCTCTCCGTAGTTATAGTATCTGCTAGAAGTGGCATTAATTCTGCATAAAACATGGAGAAGACCGCGCGAAAAGCTTGCATGTAAGCGCAGTGCGTACTCGAAACCGCAGTCATGCTGAGTGGACATAAAATTATTAAATTGAAATTTAAATAAGCACGCGGTGCAGCAGAGTGATTGCTTTCAATAAAAGGTGATTAAATGCGCTTAATGGATTGAAAGAGCCGTGGCTGTTTAATAATATTATGCAGATAATTATCAATTCCAATTTTTATCTCAAATTTATTTATACAAATAATCTGCAGTTATTTAAAACTATATCACATCATAACATGTGATGTGAGATCACTTTGTAGTGGACTACTTGGCACAGTAAGCGAGTTCATGAAAGCACATCACATTGCGGATTATATTCATAGTGTTTCCTTTAACTCCTGTTGGAACGTAGGGTCAAATGCATTGCAGACATTACTTCATATAATGCCATATCGCATCTAACACATCACATGTTTTCATTATATGAAAGATCAAATGATATCAAATACTTTGAATCAACTCCCTTCATATATTATTACCATTATACCACCAGTGCTTGCCAGATGAAGACAAATCGATCAAATGATATGAGATCAGAGATTTTAATGATATCATTTGGATGTAACATCACATCATATCAGCTCCCATATCACATAATATCGTTTTAAATCATATCACCTCACATCTTATTGCCGCAGAAGACAACAAGCGATATCATATAATTCAGCCACAACATAATGATGAGTATCATATATACCTGATGTTGTTATTTTACAATATCACTCCATAAGACCATATGTTGTCAGCTTCAAGTAATCAAATGATATAATATTAGTGTTATCAGATCACAACATTATATTAAATTGAGTTGTTATCAGATCACTTTATACAATGTCATATGATACCAAATCGGATCACTGCACATCAGATGTTTTAGACTACTAAAAATAATATTTCACCACATGATAGCATATGCTTTAAAAGATCACATACAATATCATCAACTTCTCATCAGATATCTCCCAAATACCAAATGGACTGATCACTTCATATCGTAAAATATCATATCATATGATACCAGATGAAATGCTATCAGTTGACTTCATCCAATGATACCAGACCAGAGATTATCAGATCACTTCATAAAATATCACATCAAATGTAACATATCACATCGAACATTATTATATCATACGATAAATGTTTCAGATGAGATGTGGACATCACATAATATCAGATAGGTGCTTTAAGATCACATCCATTACTGATAAAAGATCTGATATTATCAGATCACGTCGTACAATATCACCATATCACCCCATATATCTGATTATCATGTCAAAAGATATGTAACAAGAAAATACCATCCGCAGCCTCCACAGATGTAGAAAACCTAAAGCTGAGCACAAGGCAGATCAAGCAGAGGCGCATCCATTGGGGAAAAGAAATGGTGAGGGACTATGCTTTTGGACGTCAAACCCAAAAAATTTAAGATTTTCAATAAATTGCAGAAGAATTTACGAAGTAACATAAATATCAGTAAGAAATTCTGGTTCCAATAATAATATTTAGTAAGGAAGTAAAGTAAACCGTATGGAAGCTCCCACCTATCAAACAAGCAGTCAAAATGTGATTATTAAATGCAAATGAATATAAGTTCTTCATTTTTCTCCTGATTTTACCCACGCTTCTCTCTTCCTTTCACTGTACAGCTTCACCCAAACTACGCATCTGCCAAATAAAGTTCATTAATTTCATGAAAAACGAGCATATGAAAAAATACGAGTATGTAAGTGCGGAAACTTTCGTAAGACATATAGCTTACACTGTCGTTAATGATAATAGCATATGTGAAAAACATACAATCATATATGTGTACACTGACAACTGATAAGCACATTTTGACGCATTGAATTACCAATAATGCCAAAGGCAACAAAAAATTTTAATAAATGCTCCTGCAGTCATCTCCTGCTTGACAGTGTCCTCAGTAAATATGCTTTCAGCACTTAGCTTCCTCTGTCCTCGATCTGACTGCCGATACATCGAATCGTTTTAATATGAAATCTCAGCCACAGTGACAAGAAAATCCCGAACGCAAGTGCTACAAGTAATACTTACAAGCATACGCAGATAAACCTTGTATGGGTGTAGTAATGTTTGTTTGAATATATATATATAACTGTGTGTGCGTTGTAAGTAGCAAGTTTTTCCACTTCATATGCCATCCTTTATCCCGCACACAGCTGACACACTCAACTTTCAATGTGATTTATCATTTTCCAACAACAATAAATTGCTCATAAATGCATTGCGTATGTGTACAAATATGCGCGCATGCACACACACACACACGCAGGCAAGTTGCCTGTTCATACTTTGGCAGTGTTTGTCAACAGGAAATGAATGATGCTCGAATTGACGAAGTTTATTTATTTATTTTCGTAGTCGCGCTGATTTCAAGGCGATTTTTTGTCAACAGCACTTGGTACATACACATCCGCAAGCACAATAGCATACATACATACATATATACATTTTTAATGCGTCAAATATTGCTGCTACGAGTATCAGGTATGCACAGTTTATATTTACGCCGTATATTCCCAGTCTCCACACTTTTACGCGCGGCGCATTTGCTGCGTGTGTGTGTGTGTGCCTAACTGTCTCTTAACGCACGTTTTATGTATAAATATTGAATTTTGCGCCATCACTGACATGACACTGACACGAAAGAGTTAAAAACGCTGGATTTCTATTCAATTATTTTTAATTTTTTTTCAATGCACGTTTGGCTGAAATCTTGTTTTTGTTGTTGGCGCCAACTTGCAATCAATCATTGTTTGTCGGCTGCGCATTTTAGATTCGTTTTTAATTTCTACGATTGAAAATATTTATGAAAAATAAATATAGGACTGAAGAGTATGATTTTTATATTAAAAATTCAACAAATTTATAGTTTTTCCTAGACAAATTCTTTTAGTTATTTTACTAACATTTGTTCTGGAAATTATACGCTGAAACAAAAAACCTGTAAAAAATGACGATAAATCATTTCCAGTATTTCACACTGGCTTTGGTCTCAGTGTAAAAACAAGAGTATTAGACAAACAAACGCAAATATATGATTTAAATAAATAAAATATGTTTTTCGTTTAGAAAAAGACAAGAATTGAGAGAAAGATCGAAATATGTATCTACAGAGACTGAGAGAGAAAGAGAGAGAGAGAGATAGAAAGAAAGAGAGATATATAGAGGAGACAAAAGATAGCGAGAGAGTAAGTTAGAGATAGACTAGATGATAGTTGGAGAGGAGTAGAGAAAAATCTCGTTAGAAAATATTTACGTTGAGTGAAACACAAAGATAAATAGATAGAGAGAAAGATATGAACAGATATAAATGTATATGTAGACAGAGTGAGAGATATATAAAAGCGGAAAGTGATACTGTTATAGTGACTTAGAGATAGAAAAGATAAAAAAAAAAGAAAGAGAGGAGGAGAGATATACCTCGTCAAAAAGTAACTGATTTAATATTAAAATACTTAATATTAAAATACGAAAAGACTTTTTCGACCAATACTATACTGCTACACCAAACACTCATAATTTCTGTCTACATGACTAGTCGACTTCAATTAAATTACGCTTTAATGCAGTAATAAATTTTTGGATACGAAAAAAATTAATGCAGTTTTTCGCTGAACTTTTCCCCCAAAAAACCGCAATGCATTTAGATTGTATACTTCCTTCTTTTGACTGGCTGCCAGACTGCAGCGCAGTGCTACTCAATCCAGCCGCTCAACCAAATTTATCTACTTAATTACCAACTTAATTTATCAAAGCCAGTTTGGCACGCATTTGGCGCGAAGCTAAAGTTGCTGCCACAAAATAGCATCAATGCGACGCAATACGTTGGCATAGATTCCGCAAAAGTTTGCAGCAACCAATGCGGCACCGCAGCAATGACATTGTCAGAGATTACTCTTTTTGCGCTCGAGAAACCATATAATGTATGTATGTTATGCGGCAGCAAGATTGCCGCTCGTTTGGGGTTGCAAGTGGCAAAATAGTTTGATATAAAGAAAAAATGCGAAAAGAGACATGAAGGCAAATCGCTAACTAACCGGAAAACTTTCAAGGCGACTGACAAGTTCAATAGCAACAAGAGAAAGTGGTGAAAGTCACCAAGACGATGGTGATTCGTTGCAAGCGCACAGCAACCAGTAGCGAGTGTGGTGAGTGCAATAAAGATATGTCGATGTTTAAGTTGCAAACTTTTCGAGACGTTGCAGTAACTTTAAAGGAATTTCTAAGTCAAAGTATTTAGTAATTTAAATTGAACTGCGGCAAATGGAAGTCCATGGAAGTTTATAAAACTTTAAAGTAAGTTAGTAGCATGCTACATGGATACTAAAGACTTTTCAAATTTATGTGATAGAATACATGGAAAAAATATCCCTGTACTGGAAAATTTTTAGCTTAGCTTTAAAAGGTTTCGGTTTGTATTCGAAGTTTCTCTTATAGCTGTTTTCATTAAAAATGTCATAATTTTTAATCATTTAAAATAAATATTTTAATATATACGAAATATAATAAAATATTATATTCATGAATTCTATAGGTTAGTTTTTTGGTTACCCTAAAATTTGGTGCATAGATCTGCGAAAGAATAATAGATAATTTTTTGTTCTGAGGCTTGACTTTCCAGTTTTAGTTCTATCCTTCTTTCGTAGATCCTTAATGGGTTACATGGGTATGCTCGAATAAAAAACAGCCTTTTTTCGCAACTCTTTTCTTCCATAAAAACTAAATATTTTATTAGAACTTTTTATTGTTACAAATATAGATACTACACTATTAGCAAAGAAATTCTGAAATTTTTGGAAAAAAATATTTTAAATACGGCCTTCGCGGAAAAGATACGGCCACGTTGCCAGGGTAACTCCTTATAGGATCATTTAAAGTGAAAAAATACATATTTTAGTTAAAACCTTAACTTAAAACTTGGACGAAGAAAAAAAGAGAGATCGGATTTTAGCAGACATTTCACAAAAAAATTGATATTTTAGTGAAAATTTCGAAACGTTTTTTTTTTCTAATAAAAAAAATTCTTCATCCAAAAATTAAGAATTGTATCTCAAAGATCAGGGTAAAATTTCATGAATATCGGTTAAGTAGTTCTCGAGAAATCTTGCCACCCGACTTCAAAAACACAGTTCAGAGAAAAACGCGTTTAAAGACGGCATACTTAGCCTAGTCAGCCTCGAGCGCAAAAGTTCTCAAGACTGTAACTTCGAAACTATTGCCAAGATCAACTTGAAAATTTAGCACAATATTCTACAGGTGTCAAAGAATTTAATAAAACAATAAAAAAAACTTAAATTTTTTGAGACGCGCTAAACCCGTGTAAGCCTTTAATGTTGATATGAAATTTCTAACAAGTCTTTTTCTCCTTAAGAATCTGCTCATTTTTCGAAACCAGCAAATCTTGTATGAAAAGCTCTTTTATTTGACGAGTTATTTTCACTTAATTTTAGCAAAAGTATTTTTAAAGACTCATTTCATATTTCTACAAATTCACATCTATACAACAATGAACACGTTGGGTTCGAGAGAGCATACATGCGTGCAAAAAAATTGTATTTCTCCTTTTTCAAAAGTGCGTTAACTGAACACTTTTGCCAGCATCATTTAAGCACGCTACCACGCACAAACTTACATCTACAGACATACCATTGCAAAACTAAAAGATAGTTCAAGCAAAAGAAACTTTTCACACTCAATACTTTCTGCTTCAAATAATCGCATTGTATGCAAGCACAATAAATACAATACATATATATATATATATATATATATTGGTAACTAACTATACAAATATACATACATACATACTATATCGATAATATATATGCCTTTCTTCTACAAACGTCTTCACCATGCGTACTTTTTGGGACAAGTCCTGCCAGCTCATGTGTGCATTTGCCATATTTATTGTTAAATACACTCATTTCAGACTATCGAGTAGAGGTAACTGCTTGTGTGCGTGTTTGCTGGCCATGCTGCTGCTTGAAATGTACCCGACTTCGATGTATTTTCACTTGAGAAAGCCAAAAAAGAATAAGAATTTCCGCCATTTGTCGGCTCACTGTGAGTGTTACTCATAAATATGTGATTTTTGCCAGACCTTTATTCACAGCCAGCACAAACAAGCAAAGCACAAAGATGCGAGTGGTAAGTGAGCAAACGAGCAGGGTGTGGTGTGAGACACTTGCTGGCGCATTGCAGTGTTTTATGTTGAATATTAATGCTAAAGGCCCATATGAGACTGAGAAATTTACAATAATGCACATACACACATACGTATTTGCTCACATACCTATGGCAAGCCAGCTGAGACTGTCGAAAGTCACAACTTATTACCGTTGTTGTTGTCGTGTGTACCTAAAATTCCTTTTGTTTATGCTTTTCTGCCATCATAAACACAAACTTCGCTTCAATTATCTCAAGTTCGCTGTCATTTGGTTGTCTGCGTTCTTTTTTACACACATGTAAGACTTGCATATATATTCACATGTGTTGATACTCATTTACAGACCTGTGAGTGCAGCTTAGCTAAGTTGTAATGCTAGCGATTTTCATTTCATTAACATATTGCCATCAAAGTATAGACATATTTTGTGTATGTATGTGTATGTCTCATACTAGCAAGTTCATAATAGCTTGCAACAACATCCATACACTTAACCGTATATGTCTTTATGCATCTTTGATATGAGTTATACACGCTCTGGCGCAGCATATTTCATTTTATGCGTTTCACAGGTAAATTAGTTATTTCTTAATTGGAATTGGGCTAGAGCATAGACTCAGTGTTTTACCTTAGCTCATTTGCTTTATACTGAAATTTGTCCTTCACATATACTTAATCTTTCGTATGTGTGTGTGTGTGTGTGTTTTCATCAACGTGACTAGACATGCCGCTGCAACAGTGTAGGTCTACCAGCCTAATATTATACTTGAAAGTAAATTACCTTTGCTTATCTTTGCTTGCTTATGTGTTTCATGGCTTAAATATTAATTTTCGTTATTTATTAAGTAAAAATGTGCTGATTAAATTTTGTACTTTCACATGTTTGTATGTGGGCTATGTAGTACTCAAAAAATGTTGAGGCATGATTCCAACGCTCTCTCAGTGGTGAGTTGAGTTAACCAGTCTGATTATAGCTTTCTTGGTAAGCATTTTTATAGCTGATGATAGACTAGATTTGTTTATAGTATTTAGAAATTTGGTTGATTGAGCAATAAATGTTATTATATAAAATATACTCTCTCGTTCCATTAGTCGGCTATACAAATTTCTAGCTTACATATCTTGCGCCTTATATTTATAGTTCATTCATGTGTAGATATACACGCCAACAACTCCCTAAATTTTTGAGATATCGTACCGAAATTATGCAGATGTCCTTTCCTCTCCTAAAACTTCTTATTTGCTAAAACTTCTGATATCAGATCAATATATCATATAGTTATCATACAAACCGATTGATCAAAATCAAGTCTTTGTAAGGGAATTTTTTTTATTTGTAAAGATATTTTCACGAAATTTTACATGGAATGTTATTTAAGGTAACAAATTGTTCAGATCGGATCAGTATAGCATATAACGGGCTTTTCAATAAGAGCGCTATAAAACTGCACGGGATGTCATTAAATTCTTTATTCCAGTGAAAGTATTCACATGGCCACTACGCATCGCCGCCACAGGCACGCCTGTAGTCTACACGCTGAACCCAATTTTCGAAGGTTTTTAGGCACAAATCGCCAAACATGATTTTCAATAAATCGATTGTAATATTCACGGTGTGGCTTCTGGCGCGGTTCTGTTGGAACCACATATTTTCCATATCATCCGATCCAAAAATATAAGGTATTGATCATAACGGAAGAAATACGGCCGAGTGACGTTGCCGGCCGATAAATCGCATCAAAATCATGGAGTGCGTGTGGATTATTTCCTGACCAACGACGCATGTTTTGCTTATTGACAAAGCCATTCAGCCGAAATGAAAATCATCGCTGAAGATGATTTTTCGATGAAAATCCGGATCATTTTCAAGATGTTGCTCAGTACAGTTCACGAACATACGACTTTTCTGGCGGTGAAGCGGCTACAGTTCTTGCATCAATTTGGTCCTGTAAGGACGTAGGCCAAGATCTTTTTGCAAAATTTGCCACAAAGACTCGCAACGCTTGTCTGACTGATGTGGGTCTTCCTCAATGCAGGAATATTCTTGACATTACGCGCACTTCTTTGTCTCACAGGAACGGGAACGTTTTGTACAGTGCCTATGTAACTAGACGATCAATGACCATAATTTGGACGTAGCGCTCTAAAGCGCCCCTTTATGATGAAACATCTTCACGAAATTTGGCATAGATTATTATATAAAACATCGCTAGATAAAGATCAAGTGCCTACCTTTCTACAAAGAAGGAATTTTCTTTCTCTTCTCTCCTCTCCTCCTGATTATTTAACCTTTTTTAACATTAAAGCCTCTTCTTTCTTAATGAAACCTAGTATGTAGGTCCAGTGATAATATTTTAAGCGATTTTAACCTTTTTTGCCATTTACATAATTCGTAGTCGCTAGTCATTCATATGATTTTAATATTTCAGATCTACTCAACATTTTCAATACATAACATCGCATGCTACAAATGTTAGCTGCAAACATTTTCTGCCAATTATTTTTTCTTTCTGACATACAAGAGCAAAAATCCACTTTTTTCTCGCCCTCAGCACTTAAAACCGCATAAATATTCCCTTCGGTGTAAATAATTTATAATACACGGTTTAAGGATAATTAAAGTGGAGTATTTCATGAGCTCAATAATTCATGCAAATCACTTGATTAAGTGTGCCAAGCCAAAATATGTGGTGTAACACAGCAATAAACCCAAAAGAATGAAAACACATACAAATGCAGACTCAGCAAAGTATCAGAAGTCAGGCAACATAATATTTTTTACCAGAGGGAAGTTATATAAAATTCAAATTTGTGGCATATTTCCGTAATTGAATTGAAGGCAGATGTGTTGTAAAAAGTGTATGTATAAGTATGTGTGTATGTATGCATATAAGAAGGTTTGTGAAAATGTGACTGTTGAAGTATCAGAATGTCAAAGGGAGTCAGTTTATCGAGAACAGAATGAATGACTAAGCGTTTAGTGAAAAAAAAATTTAAGTCGTTTTGAAGATTGAAAATCGTGTGTGTGGCAGCGAACACGCAACGGTACAAATTGTATAGCAAGCTGATTGCTGTAGGCGGTGCAGCTAATCAAGCTTGTAGATATATGTATACGCAGGCTTGGGAAAATAATTCTATTACCAACAACCATGAAAACGATAATAGCAAGTGCTTTTCATTTTTATATGCTTTTGGGTATAGGTAACCAACATACCAAATACTTTTAGGTTTACGCTAACCAGCATACCAGATACTTTTGGTTAGCGTATACCCAAAAGTATGCTTAAATGAAAAACCATTATTGTTACTGTTATTATAACTTCTCTCCTTTTCGGCTTCTACGCCAATGTGTCACGTATGCACTGAGTAATTTCTCTCATTTTATTTCAACAATTTACATATCTTTTCAAAAACCGGAAATTCAATTGCTTGAATGCTACAAACATGCGACAAAAGCAACAACTACAGCAACAGTAAATCCAGCATGTCAGTGCAGTGAGCAGCGTCTGCTTCGCAGCCAAAATTATCAACTCAAAAGAGCCGCAAAGTATCTAAACCAGCTCGCCCTCTTGTTTATGCGTGCTACGTGGCGTATGAGCAACGCAAATTGCATGGCATTAGCATAATGACACGCTAATATACGCTAACTGCGTACAAGGGCACGCGGTTTATTAAACGACGAAAATGTGTGCGACACATTACACTCGAATTTATTGTGGCAATTTTATATGTTAACCACTCTTTTGGCAAAAAAAAAAATTAAAACAAAAAATGTGGCTGATTTGTTGCTCAAGCCATTAGCATATATGTATGTTTCAATTTAATGGGCATCGTAAATTCGCAGAAATGACCTTATTATTTATATTATTTTAAGCTTAAATTATTTTTCTCAATTATTTGGTGAATCAGAGCCAAGCGTCCTTTTCAATGAGTAGCATTATTATTATTTTTTTTTTTTTGTAATTTTTTCTACTAAACGCCATTGCAGCTCTTAAATAGTGTGCCTTTTCTGTTTATCTTTTCGCTATGATTTTTTGTATGCGCTGCTGTTGCTTAAGTGAGCCAAAATGTCAATGCCAATGTCGAAGCTCGAGCTCAGACTGCAGACCGTTGTCTCGTCCGTAGCCTCTGCGCTTGTGTCCTTATAATATTTCGGCGTCTGAATTATTGCACATCATCATAAGGATAAAAAGGGCCGAAAGCCTTAAACAACGAGTAGACAAAAAGTAATAAAAATTTGTTAAAGTGCTGTAGAATTTTGTCAGATGTACGAGTACTGTTGAAATATGACCATAATAGCTATTGGCAGCAGCTGCAGAAAACTTTTTCCCTACACAATTTTCTTGACTTGGCGAGTTTTTACTTGCGTTTTTGTTTCGCATTTTCTAGCCATTCTTCCTTCTTGTTTATTTTGTATTTATATATACATGCGAGATCGTTGCTTTTGCCACTTAAATGACATATTTCTTTGCTAAAATATATTCAACATCTTTTGGCTAGGCGTCTAGCTGACCAGCGGATAGACAAAACAAAGACAAATGTGCTTCTTCAATGTCCTTGCAGTTGTGGAATATTTGTATTTAAGCAGGTTTTTTGTTTTGCAGCAATAGAATTCTGAAAAATAGTTCTAAGAGAAAAGAGATGCAGCTTGCTCGTTGCAGGCACATAATTGCATAATAATTGGCTCGAGAAGAATTTATTATGCCAAAATTATATTGTTTTGCGGACATCTGAAAATGTTGTAATTTTTTTTTTTAAATTTTTATATTTTGGAATAAATATTTCCTTTTAAATTAACTGGCAAAAAACTATATAGATTTTAATATTTCAGTTTAATTAACAGTAGGCATTACTATTCGGCTAAATTAAGTCAAATGGTATAAGTACAAAGAAAACATTGCATACCTTAAAGGGGAAAATTAAGCCATGTCATACACCTCGTTCTAATAATAATTTCCCAGTTCCCCAAAGTCCATGCTTTTCGATACTAGCTACTGAGCTCACTAACCGTGCATTTAGGACCGGTTCTACTACTGCATAGCTGGACTTAGCGGAAACTTGGTCAAGGCTAGGCTACAAGAGCATAGACTATCCCATCTATCCCAAGATAGACCGCTAGAGATATTTTCTCTAAGTAAGCTGAGCCTCTTCCTAGTTCCAGAACACCGACTCGCTGCCATTCTACGGAGAGCAGAGCCAGTGTACCCTTTGTTGCCAGCTCAGCTTTACAGTTACCTATCTTTTCGCTTTTGGTTGGAACGCATACTAGTCTTATCACAAAATGATTTGATGCAATTAATATCGAGGTTAGGCATTCCTTAACCAATAACGACTAGGAAGAGACTCAGCTTACTTAGAGAAAATATCTCTAGCAGTCTACAATCGACTGCTCCAAGACCTTTTTGATTCAAGAATAGGCACAAGAAATATTTTTCCGCAATAAGCCTAGCTTCTGTCTAGTTTTTGGGGTGTTCTAGCACGCCATTGCCATTTCGACATCCAGAATCTTACCAGATGCCACCTGCAGAAGTAGTATGGAAGAAGATGAGGTGAAAACATCTCAACACCTCTTTTTTGATTGTTCCCAAATCGCAAGATCCTTTTGGCCCAAAATTTAAGGAAAGAGATATTTTCCTTAAGTAAGCCTAGCTTAACTATAGTTATGTGTATTCTAATAGATCATATTTATCAAACCCTCAAACCCTTGGAATAGAAACTGAATGCCTAAGCAAACTTGGCCTCAAGGCGTTTTGTTGATTTATAAATTCGAACACCATTAATCTTCACACTACTCTTAGGACTTCACAAAGCGCTGCATATAGTAGTCTAAATGCGATCTCTGGATCAACCATTAAACCTAGCTTATTGCCTACAATTAGGCGCGATCTTTGGAGTAGCCATTAAACCTACCCTATTGCATACAGTTAGGCGCAAACAAAGCAAAGTCACACACCTATTGAGGAAATTGAAACCATCTCAATCAAATGACTCGAGATAGCTGGTGCTCTCTTAATCTCTATATATCAGAGAAAATGGTTGTGACGCTTACCAATTCACAGTCTCACAAATATTTCAAAACAATTGAATTGAATTTGTATTTTTGAGCATAGTTTCGCAACTTTTTTAGAACCTGATTTTACAGTTCTTAGAAGACATAATTATTTTTGAGAAGAAATCCATGAGACTTGGATATATTTCGAAGCAAACTACCAATTGTGCCACAATCCGAACATTTGCTGTATATGACTGAATCGGCTCAGTTCGCCATGCTGATCATTTATTTGTATATTCTATAGAGTTTCAGATATTTCCGTATGGGTGTTACAAATTACGTGACAAACATATACATACATACATATGTATATATATATATATTAATGCTCTGTTCAGGGCATAAACATCACAGAAATTGCAAACACGTCATATATACTTAAATAGGAATTCAATTCAATACCTCATCGAGTCTATTAAATTCTCACCTGCCTTTAAGGAATGCAAGTTATCGGCGAACACGTGCCATAACATACCACACATAAGTACTTGTATTTATAAGTCACAGCAACAAAACAAAACATTTTCCTTGAAGCTCATAAATTTCCACAGCATTGATCCCATTACAGCGAATACTTACTTACTAATTAACTGTATACACTCATACTATAAACCACTTCAACTTTTATGTTTGTGGCTTAACTCCCAGGCGTGGAATGCATAACAGAACCGAACTGCTGACCTTGGGAAAATCGTCCAATTTTACCTGATGCTAAGCAGCGGCATTGCCACTACACAAATCCCAGTGCTGCGCGGCCGAGTAAATGCACTAATTTAATTTCAGCCAAAGCAGAAGATGAAAAAAAAACTTTACGAAAATCGGAAAGGCAAGGAAAACAGAAAGTAGTAAGGGCGCTAAGGAAAATTTTTATAAAACTGTGTGAGTGTATGCGCATGTAGGAAGCCGAGCCGGCAGTGGGTCGCCTCAAGAAGCGTTCGTTGTGGCGGCGAGCAAAAAAGAGATTAATTTGCAATTTGTATGCCTCAATGCGGCAGACGCGGAAGGCATCAGCAAGGACGAGCATGAAATGAAGCAGAAGACAAAAAATGATGAAAAAATTACACAAAATATATGTGAACGGTATATAGCATGTGAACGGCATATGTGTTGGCGGCAAATCGGTGTAAAAATAAAAAATTAATGTACCGTTTTACAAGTGCAATATGCCGTTATGCCGCATATAAGCATAGTTTGCGTTTGTATGTGTTTTGTGCTTGTTTGTATGTATTTTTAACTGTGTATGTATATGTTATGTATGTACATCGTGTTTGTGTGTTTGCATGCGGCTTGCGAAAATTTCATTTGTTCACAAATCCACAACTTTTGATTGCTTTACGAGCGATATTATGAATATCTTATTGGGTTCTCGTGGAATTTCTGTGTATGAGCGCGCTTGTGTGCGTGAAATGAGTTTTCGTGGTAGTTGCAAGTAAAAATATGTTTGCGTGTGTTTGTTTGCATAATTGGGGTATTTCGTGTTATACTCTTGTACTCTAGTATTAATTTCACTTTTGGTTACATTGAGGCTGCTGTTGCAGTAAGGTATTATAACAGTATCGAGCATAAACAATAAATATTCATAACGTTGTTAGGTCAAGCTAAGCTAGTTTTTAGCTTCACTTCTTGATGAATGATGAAAGCAGAAATGTCGGAACCAAGCAATTTTAGTTTTCTCTCTCTCTTTTTCTTTATTTTTCTCTCTCTGTCTATATGTAAAATGTAAAGTTGAGTAGCATAGTTTCGTGGCTTCTTCGCTTCTAAGAACGTATTCAAAGAGATATTTAGTAATTTCTC
Source organism: Bactrocera correcta (assembly GCA_027475135.1). Classification (NCBI taxonomy): domain Eukaryota; kingdom Metazoa; phylum Arthropoda; class Insecta; order Diptera; family Tephritidae; genus Bactrocera; species Bactrocera correcta. The sequence goes on from CM050323.1 coordinate 54,756,487, forward strand.
AAAAATTCTTAAAAATAAATTTAGCGATAACAACAAAAAAAAAACGATGACCGAGAAAATATATGTATATTTTCTTAGTCGGAATTTGATTTTTGAACTTTTCTGACCGGTTCCTTACCGTCAAGTTCGCTGAAACTCTAAAGGAAGCCATACCTTTCCTTTTTCGCTCTTTCTGTGCAAAAGGCACCGCCTCTAACTCTTCTACTACTAGCTGCTACCAAATTATATACTTTTTGAGATACAGAGTAATCAACCACTCGGTCTATCTGGTTTAGCTCAAGTAGTTACTGTGCTCTGTTACTGTATAAGTTTCCCCTAAAACCCCTTCATTTGTAAGCAAAATTTAAAGCAACTTAGAGATGCTTTTGCATTAAAATAAAAAGAGTTGCATGAACTACATAGACTCAATTCAGCTCAGTGCCTTTATAAGCACACATTTTTTTAAATTCACTTTCTAGTTCACAATGATTCTTCTTCTTCACTTTACAGTGCTTATTTTCGTGTTAATTTTGTGAGAATTTAGTTGATTTGATTGTCGAAGGTCGCGCGTTAAGCCTTCAAAGAGATTGTTTACAAAATGTGTTTATTTCTTGTTCACATCTCTACTCCTTGCTAATTGGTTTTTTGTACCTTGTCTTCGTTATTTAATATATTTTCTCATTTATTATATTGCTTCTTTGTTTTCCATCCTTGCGCCGATGAAACAATCAATTCCGCTACTCACTCTCTTCGCGCTTTTGACCTTGTAATGTAACAACAATTAATTATGTTGGCATAAATACCAAAACACAGTGTATTCGGAAGATGCTGTGAAAGAGTTGTGGTGTGCAATTTAATATTAAAGTGGTTTAGAGTTTAAAATTTCTAACTATGCAGTTCTAATTTATAGGGTCCCATAAGAACAATATTTAATATTGATAAACATTGTCCGATGATACGAAAATTTGCAAATAAGTTATGATAGTTGTCATAGAAGACATAAGACTCGCGAGTTAGAGCTAAAGGTTCATTATCACCGAAGTAGCTTAATGAACAAAGGTAACAATGGGGGAAAAATTAATGTATAAGTAAGATTTAGTAATTTAGAACTCACACTTAAAGTCGAGAGAGAAAACGATAAAACTCTCGACAGAAAATATGAAAATCTCAAGACAAGTATAAACTCTATGAAACCATATATAAAAATCTTGAGAGAAAATATAAAACTCTGTATACTTAATATAAAACTAACGAAATTAATTATAGAATTTTTCGATAGTAAATATAAAACTCGTGAAAGAACTAAAAAACTCGAGAAACCAAATTAAAAATATCGACAATAAATTCAAATTCTCGAGAGCTAACATAGAATTGGCGAGAATAATATAAAACTCTCCAGAGAAAAAATTAAACTAGCGAGAAAAAATGTAAAGCTTTCGAGAGTAAACGTAAAATTGGCGCTAGAAATAACGGGTGATCCAAGTAGACCACGCGTAAGTTGCATGTTGTTTTTGTCCACTATTTTTTGCCATTTCATCGAGGAAAGATTTATCCTTGAACATCGCTTACAAATCGTTGATCTTTATATTGAAAATTTACATTCTGTAAAGAATCGCTCAAATTTTGGTCAACCTCATTGGCCTTCTGAGCATTCCATTCGTAACATCAGCACCCATATTGAAGCCCAGTATTCATTACTAAATATTTTTCGAATAAATAGAATATGTCCAGCATGTAGTGAAGATATATACGGCTGCTATTGCCGTAGCTGAAGGTGTACATGAAAGGTGCAGAGAGTTGATTTGGCGTCGTGCGCAGCAACTCGGGTTGACATATTTAACAACTTGGCGCATTTTACGTAAAGATCTTAAATTGAAAGCGTAAAAGATACAGCTTGGCAAGAACTGATGCCGCTCGACATCCTATGCGATATCGCTTTGGTCTATGGGCTCTTGAAAAGTTCCAAGAAGATTCGACGTTTTCAAACCAAATTTCGTTCTACGACGAGCCCCATTTTTGGCATTCGAAACCAAATTTAAAAGTCTCGAGAGAAAGGATAAAACGCGATATAGCACTCCCTGATAAAAAGAAAGAATTCTTAAAGGTATTTTAGACCCACATAACAGTTTATTACATAAATTCAAAAAAAAAAAAAATATATATATACATATATTACATATACATAAGTATAAAATATATTTTTTATAAACGTATCTGCTAAATTTTTCAATTTTTATGAGAGATAAAATATAATTGTATGCTTATCTATAACTTGAATTTTAAATTATTATTTTTCCTTTCTCTTTTTCTTCCTCTCCCCTCATATAGCGCTGTCAGCGAGGGCGTGCTCACCGATAATCCACATCTTGTGCTGCTCTTCTATCTGGCGCAACGTTTCCTACACGAACTAATAAAAAGTTATCGCCTCATACAGGTGGTGCCAATGGACATGTCCGGTTATTATGGTAAGTGGTTACGTGAATACAACACCATACACAAACACACAGCACATACACACACAAACACACTGTTGTAATTGCATACGTCAAGTTGAGCTTATCCACAGTTCACACCTCATATGAGAATATGTCTGCGTAGTTGTCTCAAAGCGCATCGAAACTTTGCTTAACACCTACTTTTGAGGTTATACTCTGCTTTCCTTTTTCCAGTTTTATAGCTGTCAGCGGAAATCTCAAACGCTTTCGGTGCTTACTTTTATTACCGCTGACAGCAGTTGAAGCTCCACTTACACACACACTTCCCCCCACATATACGCACACAAACACACACATACACACGCAAAGTCATGCAAACTTTCATCCATACATGCCTTCTGGTTGCACATTAGGAGAAATGAAAAATTCTTGTGAAATTTGGTCAGCTCTTTGCATTGAAAAGACAAAAAGGAAAACAAAAAACAAGAAAAACAGCAAAATTTTTCATCGAAAATGGGCGCCTGAATTACAGCAACACATCGTGCAGCATACGATTATTACGATAGTGTGAATCGGAGATCTCATTTCAACTTGTCATTTGAAGTGTGCTTGCCTCCATTGCAAGCGTTTTTACTTATTTTACACTAGCTAAGCGCAATGTGCAACTGCTTTAGGGTTATTACTTTGCAAACTGGGGTTTCTTCTTCGGAAACAATTACTTCACGTTGCATGAAATAACGAATTTACAGCATTTGCACTGCAAAAAGTGAACAACTTCCATAACATATTTTTTGCAAAATGTCACATGTAACTGGAGGAGGAAGTTCAAACTGCGTAGCCCAAAATGTAAAATGGTTAGAGACACTATTCGATACGAGTTTTGAATTCAATCTTTAACTTTGAGAATTTTTCGAAAGTGCGAAAATCTGCTCTTTCTTAGCAATAAACATGATTCGTTTGCTTTGGCTTCGTGAAACCTTGCAGAGAAAATATAAATCTCTCGTTAGAGATTTAAAAGTCGAGAGAAAAGATAGAACTCACGAAACTAAATACAAAACAGTGAGAATATATAAAAGTATAGAGAGAAATAATAAAGCTGACAAAACCAAATACCTAAAAAAGCCTCAAAATGAGTACTTTCAGAGAGGTCTTCAAATTAAGATCTTTGAATTTGGAAGTATCTTTCTCCAAAGCTCTCGAGTTTGATACATAATCTTCTTACGCAATATAAAGTTAAATAAAAAAGACAACAGAGGCTGGGCTGGTGGCTCGTTATCCGAATTTTATTTATAGACCAATTTTTTTAGCTAAAAAATAAACCCGAAAATTCGGGTGTCGTACAAAAGCAATAGTTTCGAGGAGGTTTCCTTGCGGTAGAGAAGATGGAACAACAAAACAAATCGACTCTAGATTATACTATATATAATAATGCTTGGAATGTGTAAACGATGATTTCCACCACAGGGAAATCAAGAAAGTATTCGTCAAAGCTGTGGTCCTCAGTAAGTCAGTGGGAAAGAGGCAAGGAAGGCAGAGACGGAGGGTCAGTTTATGACGATCGATCCAAACTAGATAATTGATTGAGAGGTAGCGTCTTTTCAGCAAAATTTGATATTAAAATCACCTTCCGCCTACCAAACCACTGCAGGTTTTCTACATAAGGTTATATCGCAGCAATTAAAGACAACCGTCTTATTCAGATGAGGAGTCTACTTACAACAAGGAATATATTTGTGTTCACACATAGCCAAGCGGCTTTGATATCACTAAATTCTCTTGGGGTTTCGTCAGAATTAGTGAAAAAATGTATTGATTTCTTAGTGGATCTAACATTTTGTCCTACGATAAACCTGCAGTGGGTTCTAGAACAGAGTGCTACCCCTTAAGATTCAGATGAACTAGCCAGAACAGGTACAACACTATAATTAGGCTCCGGAAAAGAAAGGATTTATATTCCTCTGGCTACTTCTCTGCGATTGCAAGGCTTTTCAAGATCTCTTGACGACTTTTCGGAGGTTTTAAAGATAGAGTGAGAAGATTTCAGTCTTGAGGATATCAAAATAGGCTTCCTTAAGGCCTCGGTGAGTCGTCACACAGACATTCTACCTACCTATCTCAGTCCGAACAGTGATCTATTTATAGCTGATTAAAGGCCACGTTTCTGGTACAGAGAGAGCTTAACAAAACAAAATTTCAATACTCAACGTTCGCTTCTGTTCTCTGAGCACAGTTTATGGGCCAAACTCTTAACTAACGGAATAACAATGTCGCCGATTACAATGAAGAAATTGTTGGCATTTTTTTCTTTTTTCAAAACTGTATTCTATGCAAAAAGTCACCGTCACAGCCAACTGACCTCGTACCAAAAACTTTTGTTTACCATTCGAATCGGTGCATGGGTATGCCTAGCTACGAATGTGGCTGGGAGTATCATCCAACTTGCTGTTTAGTTGAATTGCTTGTCGCGCTGCAAGCATTATAGTAAACTGCTTCAAGTTCATTGCGCATTGCGTTCCCCTCGCCTGCCCTCGCACTCGCTCCTACGCCAAGCAATATAATGCACTCAGCGCCATATTCCCGCGATGCTCATTTTAAGTTAACAGTGCACTGGCACACACACACATTCGCATGCAGTTATTTTCAAGTAACGCTGTGTGTGTGTGTGTGTGTGTGTGCAGTGGCGTTGAAAACTTTGCTTTTCTTGCCATTTAAATGCTTTGCACGCGCACAGATTGCATTCGCGTAAACTTATTCTGCTACATTTAATGCCGAAACTATTTCAGCACAACTACAAACACACACAAGCTATTCACACACAATCGAGTTACTTGCAATAATTTGGATTTTTGTGCAGCGCTCTTTGCATAGTTGGCAAATGTTGGCTCGTAAAAATTCAATTTTGGTTAGATTTGAGTAGATATCTCTCGAGCAAAGTATTTACAATTATTGGTTGGTGTACGAGTATTCGCTCAGAAAGTGCAAAAGTGTTGGAATTTCATGCGCTTTTACATTAAAGCTATTACGACTTAAATGCGTTGGCATTTTGTGGCGTTAAGTGAAAAGTTGGCATAAAATATTAATGAACTAACTGTAAAGTTTGGAAGATTATTGCGGAAATTTATTTAAGAAATGAAGTTTTCGTTTGAGGTCGTTTGAGGCACCGCTTACTGCGGAGTTTTGTCAACCGCTGATTGCAATTAAATCACATGTTTAAGGAACTTTTTTTTTCGAAATTACATCGTAGGAGAATATTTTCTATATTTGAAGGGGTAATGCCAATATGACACTTTCAAAAAATCGTTTTTTTTTTTGCTTTTTCGATAGTGTATATTTTAAAGAATGTCCTGTGAAATCGGCAAAGGCGTATCTTGAATAGTGTTTGACTGACAGAGTTCCACTCGCAGGTATAAATAGAATAGTTGAAACTTTAAACGCGTTTTCTTCGAAACGACACTTTACAAAATTGCTGACATCATAACTAAACGAGAAATTTCCTGAATTGAAACTAAGCTTTCCTGAATATATTTACAGTACAATGACCTATGATCTTTTTGATTGGTTGAAATTTGTCAATTTGGCATTAAAAAACGACTAGTTTTACATAAAAAATGACGTTTTTTTCAGAACTGCTCAATTTTGTTAATTTTTGATATTTTTCAAAAATTATAGGTCATTGTAAGGAAATATCTTCAGCTTTAATAAACTTTTCGATTTTTTTCTTTGTGTCAGCTACTCATTCGGCCGGGAAATTAATATTTTCATAAAAATTAAACTTAAAAACGCTGAAGATATGCATTATTATGTCTAAAGAATTTCGAAACATTCGATCGAATATTTTCTTCTAGAGAAATTCACGAAAATCGCCTAATTTTTCATGACTTACACTGGTGTAGCCCCTGAAACAGTACATATAGCCTTTACCTTGATGGGCATTCCATATTCATCTATATAAATTTGCTAAAATTTCGAAAAAAATTCAAATAGTTATCAAAATTTTATATTCTCTGGCTCAAATGAGGTAGACTTCGCCATTCATTTATTTTATAGTTAAGCTTATATGTTCCCTCTTGTTCCCGTTCCATACAATTTGGTCTAGTTTTCGTCAGATCTGTAATCCTGTAATATTTTTTTGTACTTTTGACCCTCAAATTATCGAAATATTATATGGTATTTCCTTTAACTCTGATTGGAACAAATTAAAAGCATTAAAGGCTTTCCGATTTTTGGCAAGTTGCGATAGACAATTACAGGTGGTAGGATGTATTTTTTCAGAAGCTGGCAATTCCTAGACCCTTGTGGGTTCCAATAACGAGCAGCTCGGCAAACTGAATTTTTTCGTAGTGTATGCCCTAGCCACCCAAATCGTCTAAGTTTGATTGTTAGGTCTGTAATAGTGCGATGATTTTTTCCAATAAATCTAGATAGGAGATGATACGAAGCAATCAGATCTTTAAGAATTTTAGTAAACATGTGTTTGCTAAAGCCTGCCAAAAATTTCCGTATCAACGACGAGAGCATCATCATACGAAGCTTGTTTAGATTCCTCAGAAAGTCTCATTTTTTACTGCCACGAGAGTAGTATCATCTGCGTAAAGCAATTCATCTAGTTGCTCGCGAAATTTACTAGGCATAATGTATATGAGCAATAACGCTTTGTTCAATACGTCGTCCGAAACAATATGGAAAAGTACAAATGGCATAAGTTAGCCCTGCTTTACACCAATTTCCGGATAAATTGGGTTTAATTTGTATTTGTTGCATTCTTACGCATTTCAAGTCAACGTAATGAGCTTTGATGATGTTTATGAGCTAACTGGATACTATTTTCGTCGAAATCCCCTACAATCACTTAACCAATTGAAACCCAATTGAAACCCAATTTGGCGTATAAAATTATTTTGATACCTTCATGCACACTAAAAGCGGGTGGTAGTCCGTCTACTATACTTCCATTTAACATAATTTTAAATGACATATGTGTCTTACACCATAAAATATTTAAATCAAGTGTCAGAGCCTACAAAATGTAACTCGTGCCATTCAAAAATTCTAGAAATTATTAAATAACTTTTAAAACCATCAGATTCGAAATATTGGTGCCAAAAGTATATGAATTTGAGCAGTTTGGTTCCTAAGGTGGTCCAAATACGGCCAAATGTAAAACCGAACCCCTCAGAATACCAAGGAGTATATTTACACAGTTTGATCAAAAGTTTTATTCTAATTTGCTCTTGCCTGGACTTTGGATAAACGGACGAAGGACAATGAAGATACATACAAATAATCCAGAATCTAAAAATGATGAAGTCTTTTAATACAGACTTAAACCCTTTCTGTTAAATGCTTCGAAAGAGATGTTAAGCATCTAAGAACTCTGCATTCATCAAACACATTACCTACTGGTGACAGGATGTGGATATATGAACTTGAAAATGAAACTGCCCAACAACATACCGGCTGAATGGCCCTCATTAAGCCAGAACCGAAAAATATAAAATTCGCTGAGGACGCTGAAGCCATCCTAGCCGCTTAGAGCATGTGTATTGAAAATTTATTAAAAGTTATGATTAAAAGTTGAAATGCTGCTATTCAGAAGTGTAGGTGACAATAAATGTTTATTATAAAAAAATAATTTGTCAGTCCGGATCAGTTTTGTTGGTTTTTATCCTATACCTTACTGTATCCGGATCAAATTTGGTCAGACTTTATCTACTCAATGTCTATAGTATTACGCTTAGTTTTGCGAATTACAACCAACCATTTGACATATTTAAACTCATCTGCGTTATGTAACACTTTCCTTATAAGAACACTTAGGAAATATATTACTTTTAAAACAAAAATGATTAAATTGGATAAAATAATCGAAAATAATGGCATTGAACTGCTAATGATTCGCATTGTAAACACATTTAATATTTGCTGTGAACAAACATAAACACAAACGCGCTTGACTTAATACATAACTGCTGTTTAACATTTAATATGCTGTCAAGCGGGTTAAAAAAAATTGTAAAAAGCCAAAACAACAACGAAAACACATTATTTGCTGGCAATTAATGCGAAAAGCACGCTTGTAAACAAGCACCGCGCTGGCAAATAGTGAAACAATGCAAATAAACACAATGAAAATATTACTCATACGCCATGGCAACGAGATAATTTAAAATTACACGCACAACCACTTCCTTACAATCGCATAACGCCATTAATATTCATTTTATTTACCAATTGAAGCGACTCATACAATATGCATTAATAAAATAATATTTTAATTATTACTTGTGTGTGTGCCCTTCACTCACTCTCTTCTCTCTCTCTGCCTCTTGCCTTTCACAGAGAACCGTGCCGGGCCCTCGAATCTCGGCAATGTCATCAGTCAAATACTGCTTTGCAAACAAATAACACCCGACTTCAATCAAGAGGAATTATGCAGCATTACGAAGGATTCGCAGGAGATCGCTGTGCTGCTGGCCGAAATGCAGGAGTACATGCCGCAGCACGACACATATCTCGGTGAGTACTTACACTTACATGTAATTACACAGCAAACACATTAAAATAATGCAAACAAATTGCATTAATAATGCTTAATACTGACATAATAATTATTCTGTGCTCCATATTCATACATATGTATGTGTGCGTGTGAGCTTGATGTGAAGCATTTTGCTTCCTTTGGTTGGCGTATAAATCATTTGTGCAATATGGTAGCAGACAGCGTACGCAGTTGTACGGTTGAGTTACTGTTATTTTGTGGAGTTATGCTTAAATATACAGTTGTATAAATATTATATATACATATATCTTATGTGGAAATAATTTTTTCTATAGGGTTTGCCTGTATTAGCTTAAAAATCGTACTTTATGGACAGAAATGTTTTGAGCATTGTGACCAATAGTCACAATTTCGATTTACACACAAGCAACTTAGTTTCTATCCTCGATGCCTTTCGAAAATTGATTCTAAATATCGATAGTATAGCTTGTATAAGCAAGCAATTTGTAGCCAGTTATTACATTTTGCTTTAGAACGTTAAAAAGTTATTGCACCGTCGACTATGATATGGGGTCATATTGAAGTAAATACTATAAAAAGCAATATTTTTCGGTTACGTTATGTTAGATTGGTACGGCTTATGAGTCATAGCTACTTTTGTTCTTTTGCTTACCAAATGAAGTTCCGCTTAAAAGTCCAAGAGGAGCAGCCGTCTTTTATAATGCATTTGCTTGTCATGAATTGCAACAGACTCTTTGGCCTAACTAACGAATACTCTTCGAGTGTCTCACACTATGAAGTCCCTAAATTCTTAAATCGTAACCTTATCAATGCAGAACAAGTGCAGAAAAGATGCTACACAATTTCCCTGGTGCCTTGCTCTTGATATTTGCTGCAGTTTTCTCGATGTGGTAGCGGGAACTCTGCAGGTGGCATTAGACTTTTTTACCAGTGTGTTTTCAATATTGGTGCTACAGTCCCTTCTAAGAAGTGCCAGTAGGAATAGGCCGTGACTTTTGCAGGTAGCTTGTTCTATCGTGATTTAAATTTCTTTGCCATGTTCCTGTCCAGATCGCCATACAGACAATGAATGGGTTTCACAATGGTGATCTCGGAGGAAAGCCGTATATCGCTCTTGGCAATTTCGTCCACTATCTCATTGCCCTTGATGGATTTGTGACCTGTAGTAAAGCGACTTGTTTCTGACGACACTCTCCACTGCTGCTGGGATTCTCTGCTGAAGTATTAGTGGCTGGCTCCGCGGCTATTGGGAATGCATTTCTAGTTTTACATCTCTTTAGTTTTAGTATTAGTGCTTAACTTCTATATCTCCATTGGAATAAGTATTTATTGAAAGATATACTAACTTTTTTCGGTCTCCTCGAAATTATTCTACATTGTTTTAACTTCGGACCGCCAAGAGTTTTTATTAATATGTTAGCACTTAAGCTAGGCTCAGTGCTTTTCAAATCAATATGATACGTTTGCTCTGTGCCATTTTTAACAAAGAAGTCAGACTATTTTAGTCTAAAGAGTGTATATACCAATAAATTGATTAGAAAGTCGATTAATCAAGCGAAAAAATCGAAGTTTTCATTAATACTTTGCTCAAATGCTGTCCATTAATGAAAAATGAAGAAGGTGAAACAAGCTTCTCATTATTTTCTTCAGTAGTTCAATTTAACTTTTGGAAAGGAAAACTTGTTATTTTTAAGAAAATATTATTATTCAGTGTTCAAAACTCTCATTATTAGTGTGAGTGTGCAGTGTTTCAGACCCTTCAGTATTGATAAATAGAAAATCAGGATATTTTTCCAACAAATTTAAATACATTACTAGGGTAATTTTTTTGACTTAAAATAAATTTTTCAAAAAAAAAACGCCAAAAAAAATTTTCCAAAATTTTCATTCCCGTTCTTTATTTTGAAACGTTAGATTGTTCATGACATTTACCCCTTTTTGCACATATTTTCATTTAATGGGGTTTCCCATGGCTGCGTCTTTTAAAAAGGTTTTAGTCCATTCGGAAAGTCCAATTTTCAAAATTTTTCCGAAAACAAATTTCGGGGTGGAAAAACCCGAATTTCTTCGGGAAATGTTTTTTATTCCCAAGCCTTTTACAATAGCTTTCTTGGCTTTTAGCTGTAAGAAATTTTAGACTTAACGTGCCCCCAAAAATATATAAAGGGGTTTAAATCGCATGATATGGTGGCCAACTTAATGGTCCATTTATTGAGATAATTGTTGTTTTCCCAAGGTTTTCCCCAAAATGGGAATAGAATCATCATAGCCCCGTTGGCAATTTATAGCGCCATTCCCTTGTTGAAACCATTTTGTAACCCAAAATTTGTTTTCCATTAATTGCAATTAAAAAGTTTTTTTTAGATGTGAACGATAGGTGCCATTCACCGTATTCGTTGCGTTAACAACATTTTGTAAAAATTTTAAATTACCAGCGTACAAAAATGCAAATAGTGCTTCATTGGATGCAAATTTTGGGCAGGTTCTTGAATTTTTCTCTTAAAAATTTGGGGGGCAAATTTGTGCTTATTTAAATTTAGGGCCCTTCAACCAGAAAAAGAGTGTGCTCATCGGACACGGACGCGAAACACATTTCGAACCGAACACTGATTTTGGTAATAAAATTCAATGATTTGCAAACGTTGCTCGTTAGTAAGTCTATTCATGATGAAATGTCAAAGCATACTGAGCATCTTTCTCTTTGACACCATGTCTGACATCCCACGTGATCTGTCAAATACTACTGCATGAAAATCCTAACCTCAAAAAAATCACCCGTTATATATATATATATGTGTACATAAACCAGATCCACCCACAACAAGTTCTACTATAAATAAAGATAACAAGTTAATCCAAAACGTTCTCGAATGTCCACTTCTTGGTCATTGTACTGTAATTTAGTATACTATTAAAAACTTAACATGCTTATGCCTCTTAGTCTAGCACATATTTTTGGCATTAATGGGTATGCGTAATGGCGAAAATAGCAAGAATAACTTTGCTAGACAGCAGTTATCAGCTATCAGTCATCAGGCAAAGCAAGCAGTGCAAAATTTCAAATTATACTATTACCTTGAATACATATGTGTGCTTTGGGCTGGAAATACTCCGCATGCATTGTGTGGAGATTAAACTCATAAACGTTTGTTATGTGCCCACATTTGCCTTTGCACAATAGCTGCATTAGAATTGCGTTTTAGCTGCATAATTGAATTATTATCTAATAACGTGCATACAAACGCCAGTAAACATATATAATTAGTATATATGTAAGTATATGTATGCTTTTATGAAACATATATAATGGTAGATATATATATCCGTATTTAATAATGTATGTGCTTCTCGTTACTATTTCTGGATTATATTTATACAATGCAATAGAGATCAATCATACGCCCTGTTGACCTGCAATTAATATCTGTCATTCACTGATAGTTGCAGTATAGAATTTAGTAACATTAATTCGTTTTGAATTAAATTAAATTTTATAGTTGAATATTTTGTTTAGAGTTTTGGTGATTTATGATATGGTGAATGTGATGTATTGGTTGAGTTATTACAACATTTTGTAATCTAAACTTATAAATTAGATGGCGCTGAGGTCAATACTTTTATTAAAAAGTTTATTTAGTGGATAAATGCAAATTTATATATGCTATCATTAGCTTTTGTTCCAAAATTTGGTTTATGGGATCTTGATTTTATTTTTCTTTAAAATAATTGTTGGGCGGCATGTTGGAATTTTATTTGAACTTTGGCAAACAGGTCTTAATCCTGTTTATACGAAAAAGAGTGTGCTTATAGAAGAATTTTCAATCTTACACTTTTAAAAATGAACTTTTTTTAAGTCTATTTTTGTTTTCTAAACTCAGAAATAATTCAGGAATTCTGCAGACCTTTTTCTCTTCTTACTAAACTCATAAATCGTTTAGACATTCAATTTAAGATAGAAGAGTTATGGATATTGTCGGTCGCTCTGTTTGTAAGATATCGATCTGAGATTTTTCATACTTTCTTTTCTTCTCAAAAAGATTCTTGTTTGTCGGAATCATCCCGAAATCCGACGTGGATAATTGTCTAAGGTAACGATTCCGACAAAGTTGTTTAGATCGGCTTATGGCTACCGTACAAACTCATCGATGCAAATACAGTCCTTGTATGGAAAATTCTTGTTTTGTTTGAAAGAATATCTTCATGAAAATTGGCGTAGATTATTGTCTAAGGCAACGAAGCAACTTTATTGGTAGGGGTTTAGTTCGGATCACAAACGCGTGGAGTTGCCATACAAACGGGTCGATCAAAATCAACTTATTTAAGGATTATTATGTATTTCTTAATAATCATAATAAATACCATACAAATTTAACTTTTTTGTCTTATTTTCTGTCTAAAGAAACCGAAATATTATACAAAAGAAAAAAATATTTCAAATACGGTATCTGCTAGCTATAGATTTTCGAGGATTCAAATTTTTTAAGTAAATTTATTTAATTCGGCTTCTCAAACTAACGAGTTTGTGGCGAAAGGATCCAAATGTGTCTTTAAACTAAATTTTTTCCTATATCAGAACAAAAGCCCGAAATTTCTGAAAATATCAGCAGAAACTTGTTTAAAACTAATTGAATCATACGGAAAAAAATCACAAATAATATCTGAAAAAATATATGTATTTGAAATAACAAGAATTTTTAAGCAGTAATACGAAGAGACATTAAAAAAAATATTTTTTGTTTTTTTTTATAATTTTTTTTTCAATAAAAATATTATTTTTTTTTCAATAATCTGCAGTATGTTTATAGAAATGCAAACAAAAATTTATTTCTATGAAAGCGAAAAACTACACAGAAGCAACTTCAATTAATATTATTAATTGTTTTAAAAACAAACAATAAATACAGAATCTCCATTTTCGTCGAAAATATCGTTTCACAAGAAATATTCTTGCCTTTCAAATAAACACAAATAGTAGAAATAGGAAAATAAATCAAGTTAAATTACGAAGAGTTTGATTTCCAAAAATACATTTACGCAAATTTATGTGTTGTAAATGTATGTGTGTGGGTGCGTGCGTGCATAAAAATATTTTTCAATATAATTTCCATTTCAACATCATCATCAATCGGCACACCAACCAAAACACATTTCGCACTTTTCACCACAGCAATTTAATAAATGGCAAATCTACTTACTTTTCTTTCTCTCTCTCTCTTCCTACCTGACTGCGAACTTGTTTTCTTGCCTGCCAACGTAGAACGCAGCGCCGCGCTCGACTCGGCGAAGAGCAGTCACAACTTCATTTACAAGAATATGAGTTTGCTCTGTTGTATGTCACGTCCGAAATATCTCTGAGAGGAAACCTAGGGTCTGGTGCGGGGCCAGTGCCCCGTTGTGATAACAACGACACAACCAGCAGTCACAACAGCAACAACAGCAATAACGGCTGAAACGGCAAAAGCTACAGCAGCAACCACAACACCTGCTGCAACAACGTCAGCTGCCAACACTGTCGTCGCAATGACAACCTTAACAACAACAACAGCGACTTCGTCATCAGCAACAACAACAAACCCAACATTAAGCAAATGGACGGACACACTGTGTCAATTGTGTCGAACAAAAAATAATGCAAATAATAATTCATAGTAGGCAATTAAGATGCAGGCGTACATTAAGTAGATAAATAGAAAGTAAATAGCAATTAACAATTATTGTGGATGGGCATATATACATATACTATATATTGTATATACATATGTATGTGCATATGAGTTGACTAGTTCGTACGTGTAGTAGTAAAGACACCAAGCAAGTAAGCACCTAAGCGAGTAAGTAAATCCTTAGCCGTTAGCTAATTATAGGCAAATGAATAAGCAAAACAAAGTAAAAGTCAATAAATATAATGATGAATGTGGAAATAAGTTTTTTGTTATACATACATACACATTTTTGTTTGCACATATGTACATATGCATTAACAACCGTACCTTGGTCCTTCCCCAATGAGTTACTAAATATAATTGCAGTGCACTTAGTTAAATATAGATTAATAAATAACCACACACATATGTATTATAAAAGCACATTCACCCACACCCACACACGTGCATGTACACCTACATACATTAAAAGCTTTCAGCATTTTCCAAATAACTGTATTTAATAGTGACAAAGTGAAGTAATTAATTTATAGGTTAGCATTAAAATGAATTTGTGAAATCAGATATTAGCATGTGGCAAGTCCGTGCTTTTGCCGTTATTGGCTGCATTAATGAAATTAAATTTGATTTTAGTTATGCGCTGGCGTGCAAAATAAACTTAAATGCCAAACAATCGTAACAATAATGCTGGAAAGCGCAATTTTAGCAAAAATTTCTAACGTTATATCATTAATTTATTCAATTTGTTTCATTAATGTGAATTGTTTCTTGATTAAGAGAATTTGGATTGTGAGAATTAAATTTAATACCTAAATTTGCTAATAGGCTTTTTCATATAGTCTATGATCTTTAACATTTAATATTTAATATAAACGCAGAATTTGTTATACGAGTACAAATATACCATTCATTCACCCCAGACAACTAAACTCAAAACTTTTTAGAACCATTATTACAACATTTGGGATTTAATCATAAACTCAAATTTTTACGCAAGTTTGCCGTGAAGTAGTAATATAGGCTTGCAAAAGTTATTGTTTTCTCTCAATTTTTTAATTTTTTTACAAAAACTTTCTTTAAAAAACTTTAAAAACTTCTTTTTATTTTTCAAGCGATTTCTTTTACTTCATTTACCCATAGTAGTAAAGGATTGTCCTTACTTTTTAGATTTTGACCTTATCAAACCAGGTCGCGTCGTCGAAAGTGGGCAGCCAGTCCTGCGGAAAACGCATCCTAAAGGTTCAGTTCTACCGCTTTCCATTTCTCTTGAGTAGACTTCTCTTGACTACCTTGCTGGGCGTCGCTGCCCCCATGAACGTTGAGGTCTTTTTCTGACAGAGCTATTGTTTGGCATCATAGCGTCGTAGTTTTCCTCGCCGTGTCGCTTCCAGCAGACTGCTGCGTTTTGGCCTCGCCGATGTCCTTCCAGCTAGATCCGGTTTGCGAAATAAAAATTGAGCCGCAACCTTTTCACTTTTTTCTTCATCCGGTTGACTACAGTTAAGTCTTTTGTGGACTCTCATCAGATGTTTATAGGCCGCTTTCGGTTTTAACCTATTCTTATTGGATTTGGCCTTCCACCTCATCTTTATCGCCAATAAAGCACCCCTGTCGTCCGGGAGAGCATAACAAGCTCTGTAAAGCTTCCTTTTCCATAATGAAAGCGTCAACGCATCCAAACGCTGAGTCTTCATGGACTGCCGATACTGTTTGTAAGGGCTGATAGCTGATAAAATCTTTTGATTTCATCTCACTGGATGTCAATGGGTGACATACTGGCTAATACTTCAGTATCATCGGTTTATATAGTCCGAAAAGCACTTATTACTCGAATTGCAGAAAGCTTATATCACGGCAATTATCTTTTTAGCATACGCTTTTATATCCATTGCATGTACATATACATGGTGCTGCATACAATATTAGGGAACTCATTGCTTTTGCTATAAAAATCGCCGGTATCTCTGTGTATGTTGCAAAATGGGTTTGGTAGTAGCACTACTTCCTTCACAGTTTAGTTAGGGCACTGGGTATACAAAAAGTAAATTCGTTTTGTTACCATCTTCAGCCAATTCACTCATCGACTTTTGGACTGATATGCCAGCCGACTTTCTTTCCTTTTTGTCCTCTATCTTGCTTCGTATTTTGTTTTCAGAGAAACCCTACTGCTAACATTTTATAACCGCCTTACCGTACCTTATTAGATGTATACCCCTTACACCGGTGTCGTATGCAAGTATATGCAAATTACCAGAAAGAGGAGGACGGATACATACCTCTGTCATGGCTAAACGCTGATTGCTTACCTAAGACAAAGACCTACTCTAGAATCCTAGTCCAGGCCGTGACGGTGATCTAACTACGGTGTTCATTGCCCAGTCTGCACCCGCTGTCTGGAGTATGCAGTTAAGAGAATTTACGCCGACCAGACAAATTTTAAAAAATATCTAATATTTCTAAACTTCTTCTGCCAAATATATTATTCAAAATATATATATATATTCTTATAACTCCTTGCCGTTTACATAAAATACTCCAAAGTTTTTTTAGGTTAGTTTTAAATTCGGCTATTTCGTGTCGCAAATAATTGTTGCCTACATTTAGGAGTTTATTTTAAAGCGAGAATGTTAATATGTACCTGAAGGCACATATTTCCACCTTCTTGTAGAAATTAAAATTGCGTACCACTAAAAAACATTCCAAAAAATTAATAATTTTTCAAGGAATAATACAAAATGCAATTCATTATTACCTTATTTTTAACAATAAAGATCTTCTCAAATTAGTTGATGCAATAAAGTTCTCAATAAACTATCAATGTATCAATTAATGATGAGCCAAAAAGCCACAATTCTTTAACGCTTATTTATGAAATACATTTCCAGCACATAACTTAATTATACAAAAAAATATGACAACTTAAACAAGCTCCATTGCTTGCCCTTATTTTCTCTTATAACTAGACAGTCTCTTATAACTACTTGCCCTTCACATAAAATACCAGAAGTTCCTTAAGCGTGTCATTCATTTTCCATATTAACTACTTTCCCGTTAATTGCTGATGTCAATGCAGAATTAGCTGCCGTCAATTACTTTATGCTCTCTTGCTGCTCTTCGAAAAGGAAAGTTTATTTAGTTTGAACTGTTTGCACTCAAACAAAAACGATTCGTTGAAAAAAGTCAGCATTATGACCATAAATGACAGTGAAAGCGCTTTTCATGTCTCCCCGTTGGCACACTTTGTTAGCCAGTTAGCTGTCAGTGGCAAATTTCTACCACTGAGTGACTCGAAAAAATGTCAGGCTAATTAAGCAGAGTGATTTCTTTGTAAGAGTAATTACTGGTTTTTGTGGATCAATACACGTGTTTATTTTTTTGTTGCCGAAATTGATATCTAGACATTAAAGATCAATATTTTTTTTTAGAAAGATATTTGTTTAAAAAATCTGGGTTATTATGAATATTCTTATACACACACATATTATAAATTTCGTTAGTGCTAACAGACGCTTTGGTTAACACTAACACGGTGGTTGTCTCTACTAAAAAAACTGCGAACCTAAATGTAGGCGAAATTTGCAATAGTTAAAGCCAAGAAACAAAAAACTTTATTAGAAAAAATATGTTTCATTAAAAAATATGGGAATTTTATAAATATGCTTCCTTTTCATTAGTGTTAACAGATATTTTGTTTGTGATAGTCTTATTTAATTTTATTTTATTTTATTTCATTTCATTTTATTTTTTTATTTTATTTTATTTTATTTTATTTTATTTTATTTTATTTTATTTTATTTTATTTTATTTTATTTTATTTTATTTTATTTTATTTTATTTTATTTTATTTTATTTATTTTATTTTATTTTATTTTATTTTATTTTATTTTATTTTATTTTATTTTATTTTATTTTATTTTATTTTATTCAATATAAATCAGTGTCAATAATTTCAATGCAGCCAATTAGTAGAAAAATCCAGTCAAAAATTGTACATTTTTAATAAAATTTTTTAAATTTCACAATCACAGAAATGAATTTGTGCACATCACTTTTACATATAACGTGCAAGACTAGTTCAAAGCAGTCAATTTGAGTGTACAATTAATCTGTATATGTATCCGTATTGTCGAGCATAAAATTTCTAAAATAAATATAAGCTTAGCTATATGAAATTTAAATAACAAACTCTATATGTGTGTACTTTCAATATAACTGTACATATTTTGCCTACAAAACTCACACATACTGAGACAAATATCTATAAAATCAAAACAATGCATTCAAACTCTGCAACAAAACAAATCTATATTCAATTCAATTATAAATACTTATACAAAAACAAAAAACAAATACATGCATATGCTGGTGCTAACAAAGAAAATCACACATAAATATCCACATACCGCTCATCATTTGCAGCAGTTATTCCATGTATACGTGTATTTGCCAATAATTAATTACATTGGTCGAATTTTGGCTGAGCGACGATGCCTTTTGTATAATCAAACCACAAATGCAGAAATATATAAACAATTACAAAAGCATGTGTCCCATAATAGTGTCATAATAGCAGCGCTGTGGCTAGCAATGCCAGCAATAGCTGCTGCTTGGTGCTACGGGGCGTATGAGTAACAGCAAACTAATGCAGAAATTCGTGCCAGCAGTTTTGGTTCTATTCACCTTGGCAATTTATTGCTTTTGTTTTGTGTAATCATTAAATTTACAATTATAAATTTGTCATTGTGTTAATTGAATATCACAATTATTGAAACTTTTCGGTTGGTCAATTCTATTACTGATACGATCTAAACTTTACAGATTTGAAGATATGTTATTAAAATATAGTTTCGTGTTAATTTCAGAAATAAAACTAGTAATTTCAAATAAATTTTAGAATATCATATATTTTGAAGTCTGTAACAGTTGACATGAAGATGAGTAAACTTTCGGATCCGACTTTTTTATATAAATTTTTATTATTTGAAAACAAGTTCTGCGCTATAAAAATGCCAGCACCGCTTTAGGTAATTTTATCGGGTATGTTTCTGCACCAATTTAAGCCGTGCCCATATGTTCGCTTTGTTGAAAAAATTTTAAGCACAATTGCAGTGATTTGCTACTAGGAAATATTTATCTGTCTTCGCTTTTTTCTGAACATTTTTCTGCAAAACATTTAAGTGAGTTTATAGCTCCCTCACCTCCTTATATTTTATACATTTCATTCAAATTATTTAACCTTTGAGAGCAATTACTTTTATTTTATTATTATTTTAACCTTGATTGGCTAGTTTAAAACTTTATCTTATATTTAATTTCAATCTGTATGTTAACTTCATTCCAATTTAATTTTTTAATTTTGATCTTCATTAAAAAATAATTTTATTTTTAATTTTAATGTTAGTTTTGATTTTAATTCATAATTTTTTTTTTAATCGCAGTAGTTATATTAATTTTAAATCAAATTTTAATTTTTGTTTTAATTTTCAATTTGATACTTTATTTTAATTTTGTAATTTGTTTTAGTTAAAATTTTAATATTAATTTAATTTAATTTTTATTTACTATTAATTTTAATTTAATTTTAGTTTTATTCTTAATTTTTAATTTAATTTTATTTGCAACTTTAATTTTAATTTTAATTAAAAAAAAAATTGTTTTGTATTTTCTTTTTTATTTTAGTCTTAAGACCAATTTTGGCTCGAAATAGATTTTAATTTTGATTTCAATTTTACATATAATTTTAATTTTATAATTTATTTTTTTTTAATTTTAGTATTAATTTTATTTAATTTTTTCACATTAGTATGATATTTAATTTTAGTTTTAATTTCAATTTAAAATTAAATTTGAATAGGTTTTAATTTTGATTTAAATTTTACATATAATTTCAATTTTATAATTTATTTTATTTAAAATTTTAGTATTAATTTTATTTAATTTTTCCAAATTAATATGAATTTTAATTTTAGTTCAAATTTTAATATTAATTTAATTTTTATTTAATATTAATTTTAATTTTAATTTAAAATTAAATTTTAATCTTATTTTTAATTTTGATTTTAACTTTTACTTTACTTTTAATTTGAATTCAAATTTCAGTTTAAATTTTAATTTTAATCTTAATTTAAATTTAAATTCTTTTATTTTTTTATTTTAGTTTTAATATTAATTTCACATTATCTTGTAATTTTAAATCTATTTTTGATATTAATTTTTATTGAAATTTATGTTTTAATTATAATTTAATTTTAATTCCATACTGAAATAAGTTTCACTTTATGTTAAAACTTTTGCTGTTTTAATTTTTTAATACTAGTTATTAACTTTATAATTAAATTATAATTTTAGGCGTATTTTAGAAATTAATTTTAATTATAAATTTAATTTTTATTTCATTCCTTAAAATTAAATTCAATTTTAGATTTAAAAATTATTTATAAATTTTAAAATTGTGAAACTAAAAAAAAGTATAACAATTTAATAAAATTTAATTTAATTAAAATTTAATTTAGCTTAAATTTTAATATAATTTAATTTAATTTTAGTATTAATTTTAATTTTAATTATAATCCTATTTTTTTTCAAGTTAATTTTTAAAATTTTTAATAGGTTTTTTACTTTTTGATTTTTTTTTTTTTTTATATTTAATGTAAGGTTAAATTTCAATTTTAATTCCAAGTTCAAAATATAATTCTATATGTACATTGTATGTACATACGCATGTATTCAACTATATGTATAAAGCAGTAGTTTCAACATTTTTTTTTTAATTTTTCATATTTGTCTTACTTTTTTTCAAATGCAGCATGTTTAAAATAAATTGCGTACAGTTTAATCTGATTAACGAAATTATATTACCAAGTTCGTATAATTAAATTATTTTTCAATCACGTTATTCATACGCCATGTCATAGCGCAATTAACACGTGAACTGTGAGCAAAAAGTATCAAATTAAATATTGACCAAATCAAATACAAACCAAAAATATGCAAAAACAAAAAATACAAAAAAATTTAACTAATGTAACTGAGATCATAATTAAACATAAGCCAATTAAATTGTTTACAAAAAACTAGCAAAATAGTGCAACAACAAATCTACACAATTTAAACGTATTAATTACATTAATTGAGCAATTAAAGTTTCGAACGCCAAAAAAATCACACAATTCAATTATTTATTTGAAATATTTATTATTATACTCGTACATATGTATATTAAGGATAAATTTAAAGTTATGTAGAGCAAGCGGATGATTATGTATACATATGTAATGTTAATGTTAAACTGTTTAAGTGTATACATAGTTATGTAAGTACTAAGTAATTGAGCACATTATTATATGATATTCATATAATTTCTAGGGAATTGTTAAAAAGTTAAGTGGCAAAAGCTGAGGAGAAAGTGGAGTAAATTAAACAAAACATAAAAAACAAAAATTAATGATGAAATAAAATGCAAAGGAGCAATGAATAAAACACGATAAAAAATGGGAAAAATTTTCAAATGAAGTTTCTTTATTGCGCTTACGTGCGCGAGCAGGTACAAGTGCGTGTGTGTGAGGGCGAAGTGATTAATGTGCTAATGAGGCTGAAATGGCGAAAATTTCGCGCGCTCAAGAGAAAGTGTAACGCTTTTATTTCACTTTATATAGTTAAAAAAGAGTTGGGTGTTGAAAGCGGTAACGCGGAGCATACTAAATCACTTTTAGCGGCTAGCTGCACTGAAAGTAAGTGGTTCAGATGTGTGCGAGTATGTGTTTATAAAATATTTGCGCAAGTAATAGCATAAAATATTAAAATGGCATTCCTAGTTAAACACAAATAATGCCGTTTTGAGTGGATTTGTGTGTCTCTAAGTGTAAATAAATAACCAGCAGACACGCACACGAAAATAATCTGAAAAATATACGCAAATGGAATGCAAAAGTCAGTGGTGAGCTTTCTATACGACTGGTGAATAGGCTAATCGCGCCACAAAGCGAGCAAAAGCCGCTGGGAAATTTGTGTGAGAGTGAAGCGCAAAATAGCTGAAAAGGTAAGCATATGCATGCGAGTAACTTTATAATCATATATACGTACTTGCATACACATATATATCTACGTACAAACATGCAATTAAATACACACATCGGCACTTGCATAGCTGTAAAGCTATGCGCATATTACCTTTGTATTAATAAAAATGCTTTTTATGCCAAAGCATAGCGTAGCACACATTCAAATATCAAAGCAACTGTGCGTGCATACCGTTATTTTTGCTGCTTTTGATTGTGGCATAAAATATATTTGCTTGCGCTTTTATTTCCTTTTGCTTTTATTTCGTATATTTATTTCGTTTTGCTGCTTATATTTTACTAGCTTTTCCGCCTTGCCTTTGCCACGGCATGGACGTTTATTGAATTACGTTTTCCACATATGCATTTTCATTTGCACTACATATTTATATATATGTATATATGCATATGTATATGTATCTATATCCTTATTTTTTATGAAAACCACTGTTAATATTTGCTGGCTTCAGCAATTAGCTGCAGCGGCTGTGTCACTGCCTGCCTGTTGCATGCATCACTTAAACTCAATTAACATTTGTGGTGAGCCCATTCACACACACACGTACTCGCGCATAATTACGAGACATTCAGCTTAACCGCAACTGTGCGTGTCACAAATGAATCTATAGCACTTAAGCGCTTTTAAATCATAACATGCAATGCACAGGAAAGCATATATGTATGTATATAGCAGAATCAGCATAATATATAAACAAAATTAACAGAACTAAATGAGCATTGGAGACCTTTGAAGGTCACTTATTTACCACTGAAGTGATTGTGTGCGAATTTACGCTGAGTTAAGTACAGGGTTATACACAGCGTAATGGTCAGAAGGGCTAGCTGAAGATTTAGAGTCAATCTGTATGTCCTTCAAATCGTTGCAGTACAGGGTAGTCGAAAAAGTTTTTTCGTATTTCTGTTCAAACTTCAACTTATTTTTTTTTTTATATTTGCTTTACTTGCCATTTTGGTCAACCACAATGCCATTTTTCTGTTAGAGACATTATTCCATCAGTATAAAACTTTTCTGGTTTCTCGGCGAAAATCTGCGACAAGTAATTTTCACAGACTTCTCTTGAAGACAACTTTACCTCATTAAAAGAGTTTTGTATTGACCGAAACAAATGGTAGTCCGATGGAGCAAAGACAGCGCTATATGGTTGAGGCATCAGAAATTCTCAGCCAAGCTCACCCAGTTTTTGTCGAGTGATCAAAAATGTGTTTGGTCTAGCGTTGTCCTGAAGGAAGACGAAGTCCCTTTCTGTTGATCAGTTCTGGCCGTTTTTTTTTCAATTTGTTGCTTCAATTTTATCAGTTGTTGTCAGTAAAATGTAGAATCAATCGCTCGAACAGGCTGGAGCTGCTAATAGTGACGATTCCTTTACAATCCCACCAAACACTCAGCATAATCTTTCGTGGCATAAATCCTGACTTTGCGACAATTTATTGAGCTTTACCACGCTTGGACCATGATTTTTTCGACAATTTTTTCGTATTTGATCCTCTTTTTGGCTCCTGTTACCATTCGCTCCAGAAATGGTTCGATTTAATTTCGTTTCCGCAAAGAATTGCAGGTATTAATGCGGTCCATTAAATTTTTCGCAGACAATTCAAGTGGTACCCAAACAACGAACTTTTTTTTGTAGTCACCTTTTTTTAAATGGTTCAAACCGTTTGATGAGGAATAGCTTCATAGCATTGTCATGGGTGATTATATGATGGACCTGGTCAATCCTTTCCATAATTTCAACGAGTTTTTCAACGATAGATTGATCAGAGCGAGGTGCATCTTTCATTCATTACACTGTGGAACATTTTTGGGATTATTGCCTGGGGAGTGAGAAATTCCCTAGGTCAGTAAACCCTCATACCCCGGTATAGAAACAGATTAGAGAAACTGTAATTCTTAATTTTTCTAAATTTGTTTCATCAAAATCGGACAAGTGGTTCGCGAGTTATGTTGAACTACGTTTTTGCCAAAATGTTACAACTAAGCGTAAAAACATCAAGATAAGGAAAAAATTTAAAAGGTCATAAAAAAAAACTGACACATACGGACGCTAAACCCTTTGAGGGTTTTACTATACTGACCTAGTACCATCACCTTGACTTGGAATTTCTCACCCCCCAGATTAGCTGTTGTACTGTGTTATTGTGCTACCAATTTTTATACAAAAATTTAAAAATATAGCGAATTTCAAATTATGTGATATTTTATCACACTATTTTTTTTTTTGCTTTTTTTTTTTTGTTGTGTAAGAGGGTGAAAAATGCCTTCCGGTATGTGTCACTTGCAGGCCATTAAAACCCTCCTGTATAGAACCGTCGCCAATCCTGAAACCACATTCCCACTACTTCAGGGTGGCATTCCAGTTTTGTGAGAAAATCTACTTATCCAAATTTAGGGCTTGTCCATAAGTTTAGATTTTTAATTAGTCTGGCTCTCCATCGGCCGTAATTTTTACCACCTTTCCTGTGGCGTCTTGGATTTTCTGGGCTCCTTTCCAGAGCGTTGATCATATCCACTCATCTAGCGCTGTTGATGGCATTTCGGACATCAAAAGTCGTCAGCAACGCTATTCTTTTGTATTTATGCCATCTACGCTATGCGGCTTCTACACTTTTAATAAAGCATTTTATAATTTCTAGAGTTTATTTGCTGGGTCTAAAGCCCTGTTGCCTAAAGGAGAGTCCTTCAGCTTCGTTGATAGCGCTTCGAGTCTGGTTTTATGTATCTCACATGAAGTGATGTTATATTATTTATGTAATGTGATGCGATTATCTTTCAAATTAGAATCTCAAGTGAGGTGATGTTTTATCACATATTATAAATTTCTATATTTATAATATAAAATCTCTTTATTAATTTTTTTTATTCTTTCTCTAAAATTACTTTCAAATGCATAAAAACCTAAGTAGACGAAATCTTTCTAATACTTAACCTGCAAAATATAATTCTTATAAGAAAATTCTTTATGAAAGTTGCGTGTTTGTTTTAACAAAAAATCTCAACTTTTTTAATTACGTTTGTCTATAGAAAACTTTGAAATACGTGAACACAAAACAAAAGCTCATCACAATGGTGAAATATGCAAAGTGCAAATCAAATTATAATCATGCACCCTGTAGGAAAATAGATTAAGCGTTGTACTCGTTAGGGTTTTTACTTTGAATGAAAAACAACTTTACTTCGGTTGTAACTATAAAACACTTAACAAATACGTTACAGAAGTTTCCTTACAAGAACTTGGGTGATCAGTTTGTATGGCAGCTATATGCTATAGTTGTCCGATTCAAGCAAAATCTGCACAGATAATAACACCATCTTGACAAATAATTCATGCAAAATTTTTTTCTTGTCAACTAAAAAGTTTTCCATACAAGGAAAGGTTTTTGAAGGTTCACTTTGTATGGCAGCTATACGCTATAATTGTCCAATCTAAAAAATTTCTTCGGAGTTTGAATTTTAGCTTCAACAGTAATAATATGTGCCAAATTCGTGAAGATTTCTCGACAAATAAAAAACTTTTCCATGGAAGAAATGATTTTCATGTTTCAGTATGTTTTAGTGGTTAAATCTGAACAATATCCTCGGAGACTGTACCGTGGTCTTGAACCATAATCCATGCAAAATATTCGTGATGATATCTTATCATAGAAAAACGGCCTACATCTACCTCACAATCTCCCGACAATTTCCTACAGGGTACTTGAACACCTTCAGCACTTAGGTGCACTTTGCTAGAGCGATAACAAAAAACAAAAGTTTCAGAAAAAAACATAGAAACAGCAAAAACAATTGTCTTCACATTGCGCTCGCCAATTCGTTTACATTTCAATCCACTCGGCGCGTATTTGATGCTGTCCTCCGTCACTTATATGTGCATGCCTTCTGTTATTTTCCAGCTGTCTGACAGGATCAGCTAGTAACCTTCTCAACTCGGGAGCTTAAGCTCTACAAGCCAACAATAGCACTCAACAACTTGCCCTGCCGTGCATAATCTCACTGTCGGCCGGAATGCTCGTCGCTCACGGCATTGTCTTTGCAAATTGACGTGTTACTGCTTGCTTAGCTTAAATGCCGACGCGCTGAGCGGATAAAGCGATTGGCTATAGCGACTAGAGGCACGCTAGAGTATGTATTTGCTAATGCCACACATTGCAATGTTGTTTGCGCTGCACGCAGCTGATGTACAACTGTGGGTGGTGGCGCTTGTTTTTGTTTTTATCTTTTTTTTTAATCTTATTGCTTTCTTTGCGTACTTTACACAAACATGCACACTCAGACATACCAACACAAGTTCTTATAAATCTATACCCTTTCGCCAACTTTCCCTTTCGTTTTGAAGTTGAATACCACACATTTGCACATCCTTATTTTCAAAGTCACCCAAACACACAGATGCGTCTTCATATACCACATATTATCTCACATTTTTTTGTGTTTCGCTTTTAACTTTTTTTCCATTTTCCCTTCGTTACTTTATCTGTGTCGCTCTCCAACTTGAAATGCTAATTTTTCCTCAACAAGCATTTTTTCTCCTCTTCTTCGCATTTGTTTACTGACTGGCGGGCTGACTGTCGATTTGTTTACGCTTGGCAGCCGCCACTGTTTCACTTTAATTTCACATTTTTACAATTTTGGTTTGTGCTTTCGTTTGCGCGGCGAGTTTTTGCTTTGACATGAATGAATGCATTAAAGTTATATCCTTGCCGGAAGTGCGGCAGGCACAACATAAACTTTGTTATCTTCTTCATGTCGCGGCTGGATACAGCTTTGAGATAGAGTTGTTAAGAGCTGAGTGAGGCAGCAGAGCTTTCAATAATATTTTTTAGTGAATAGGTCTGCTGTTTAATTTTGAAAATAAGAGTATGTTCTACTGTGGGCAATAAAAAGTAGGACTTTTGAATTTAATATTTTCGCAAAAACCCATACGTCGAAATATATTTTTTACGGGTTTCAGGTTCAGGTTGGTTGGTTCAGGTTGAATGTAAATAATATTTATGCCAAATTTCAAATCAAAATAATCACTACTGTTTAGTATATGCTTCTCTTTCTGTAGTACATGAAGTACATTCGATGATTTTTTACGATGAGCGAAATTAAGCGAAAAAGAATTTCCATTATCTTGTATGCGGAATCAAATTTTTGGTGCTGAAACATTAAGAATGTTATAAAAGGCTTTCGGTGATAATTATTTGTCGCACGAAAGTGTTTTTGTTTGGTACAAATTATTCAAAGAGGGCCGAGAACGCGTTGACGACGAACCCCCTCTAGGACGGCAATCAGCATCAACTAACGATCAACGCGTCAAGAAAATAAAGGAATCAGAGTTTCAGACTCAACGCTTAACAGTCAGAGATCTTACTGGTATCGTAAGAATTTTGAAAGTATCACCAAAATCATTTTAAAAGATCATTTTGGCATAAGAAAGTAAAAGCACGATTGGTTTTAAAATCACTAAATTTTTTCGAAAACCAGCGTCGCGTTAACGTCTGTGAAACAATACTTTCCGACAACTAGGATGTCATGAAGTATATAATTACTGGCGATAAATCTTGGATATACGTTTAAAACCCCGAAACAGTCGATCAAACGCACGAAATCGTGGTAAAGGTGAGCTGAAGCCGAAAAAAACACCTCAAAGCAGCTCAAAAATCAAGTTTATGGTTACAGCTTTCTTCGATTATCAAGATGTCGTGCACTCTAAATTCTTTCTGAATGGACAATCGAGTGTTATGCGTCGTTTACGCGAAGTTATTCATAAAAAGAGACCGGAGTTAGGGACCGATAGCTGTTGGGTTTTGCACCACGATAATGCATCATAGCATACCTCTTTGATTCTTCGTGAGTGTTTTGACAAATTTTCAACCAATATCATGTGGCAACCAATGTATTTAACTGATTTAGCTTCGTATGACTTCTGGCTATTCATCACAATCAATCGACCGCTTCGGTGAAACCGTTTGGGTTTGTTTGAGATATTAAACCTGAATCGCTAGGCGCATTGATTGCTATTCCGAAAATTGACTTTAACAACTGTTTTGGCACTAGTGTATTGGGGCCAGAATAGATAAGAGCAGATAAAAATTTTAAAAATTTTTTAAATTTATGAACAAAGTCTTACTATTTTTTGCTCATAGTAGCATATGCCTATACTTGTACGAAAATCATATGAGCAAGTCATTTGTTGATAAGATACTTAGAAAAATATTTGTATACCTAGAATAGGGTTTATTAAGGTTGTGGCGATGTTTGTTACATTAAAAACTTATAAAATATATAGTACATATATAAATGATCAGTGTGACTAGATGAGCTGGTTTAGCTATGAGTTGGTTGTCTATGTCATATGTACAAACGAATCGATCGATTTCAAGTTCTTGTACGAAAAACTTTTTGTTTGGGCATCGCTACATTCAGCAAACATATTTTTCAGATACTCAATAGACAAACAAATATTTGAGAATATTCTTCGAAGGTCTGAAATTCATTCGGCGATTAGTAATCGGCTCTCAAAACAGAATCCGCCTTTCTTCAAACGCTGTTTTCAGAGTCGGTGAGAAAATTTTCTTTGAAACGACTGAAATGAAATTTTCACAAGACCTTCTTAGTTATATTTTTCAGGTAATAATTTTTATCGGAAGAATATGATATTTTAAGTGATGCTCTAAGCTTTTTTTTGGAAAGCCACCATATTGTTGAAAATCAAAAATTTTACGGGTGTTTCGCCTTTATCTGTATATATTTGTTTTGCGAACTCGTTTAGGTTTATGGAATTTAAATAATTGTAAGTGCAGAATTATTACTCACCGTCGGAGATTCTTTCTAGAGATCGTATATGGTATCAAAGGATACAAATTTTTTCAAAATGAATCAGAAATTAATAAGTTAAATTAAATTCTGGAAATCTGCGTTTATTTATTAAATAAAATGTTTCATAAAAATATTTGCAAAAAATTTTAATGTATAAATTTGTTCTAAAAATTTCTAAATATTTCGACAACTTTAGTAGCTCATATGAGCATTTTTTGCCGGCTCGAATTGACAGACTGTATAATCTTAAAATCATATGTAAGTCCTTTCTGCCGAGTTCGTTGAACATCCGTCTGTCTAAGAGAAACCGTGTGTCCCTGTTAGGAACAAAGATCTTGATATTTTGATAATTCTGGACTTGAACGCCTCTTCCAACACTATAAAAACTAACACAATAGCACGCCGAATAAGCAAGAAATCCACCTACATCAGCTGAGTGACCGACTGGAGAGTCAAAATTTTATAGCCACAGAAAGGTTTATTTTTTGCTAAGTTTCTTTACTCAAAAAAAAATTTAACAAAATAAATCATATACAAATTATGTGGGCTCGCTGATACTACACACAGCATCAGCTTTAGCTATTTAAAAATAAACATTACTTTTCCCTCTTTGGGCTCACTGTAGTCTTTCCTTCAATAACTTTTATTATCATAATTATTTTCTTCTTAACGAAACCAAATTTACTCTGAATGTACAACAAATATTAAATCCATTATAAAATTAAATTTTAATTTTTGATTTTCCTTGTATTTCAAGTTAAAAATTCCGCTTTCACAATAAATCAAATCAACGTAATTATGCCAAGCACTCTGCACAAAACAAATATTACTCATACGCCATGGCATACAAAGCAGGAAGACACACAAACAAAACGGAAATACAATTTTCATCTAAAGAAATTTTTGGACTCTCACCAATTATGAGGTCACACAATTACAATGATACATTAAAATACATATACAACGGTATTATTTAACTGCTTCCGCAACAAAATAGCCTCTTGTGCGTCAATATTCCACTGTTTGCACAATTGATTGACATATCCATTTAGTGTTGCCACAGCAGGCGGCATAGTAGCGCTGCCTAATGAAATGGCAAATATTTACTTAATTTACGTATGCATGTGTGTGTTTGTAATTGTACGTTAAGGCGATTTAAATGCACTTAAAGCTAGAGATAGCTGGCCTCACAAAGCTTCTGCAACAATTTAATATTTTAGGCAGATTATTTTAAGCTTTAAAAGTGTGCATACTAAGTTGCTTACCTTTATGTGGCACCTGTCGGTTCGCAAGTAAAAAGTTATTTATATACAGATATATCAGATTATATGCGTATATGCTGAAGTGTGGGGAATTGCACACTTGTTGTTGTTATTGCGATTTTATTTTATTTTTCCCATGAAAGTGACAGGAAATTTTCTTAAACTCATAAATAAACCATTCAACAAACTTCGACGGCTGCCGTCTTGTTGTTGCTGTTGTTTTTGATGTTGTTGTTTGTTGCTACTGCCAAGTTGTAAAATTTATTTCGTTATAAAACGCAAAAGATGTTGTTAATAAAATTTCTACTTTGCCACTCTTGCCAGCGGTGGCATTTATTGTTGTCTCTGTTGTTGTTGTTGTTGTTGTTTTCTGTCAATGATTCTCAAGTGAAACAGCGCGCTCTCTCACCAGCCGCTTTCTTAAAGTTTCAAATCTCTGTTGAGTCGCAGTTGGCCTTAACTTTTGCTCGCCGCGTAGGCTGTTGAGTTATAGGAGGTTTTTTGTGCATTTGTGGATGTGAATACAAAGCAATAGAAATGTTTGTTTGCTTATAGGTCATACTATTAGTATGGAGTGCAGATGTTAACTTAGTTTACTTATGCAAAGTAAAATTGTTTGAAATTCCGTTTACGGAGAGCTTTTGTGAAGAGTCGTAGAATGTGTTGAGTTTTATCGATATATATAATACCGATAGCCAGCTTCCAAATTTTCTAAACTCCATATATACACTAAACTACAGTGAATGTGAAAAGTAAATTTTTTTTTTTAATCTTATTGTCATGTGTGAAACTTATCGTTCGATTAATCGATTTTTTTTAATTATCGAAATCAAAAATTTCTTTAAATTTTCTTTCTTCAAAATTCTATTGAAATTCCGTTTTCGCAAAACTTTTGTGAACAATCTGATAATATTTGTGAGATTTATCGATATTTTTAAAACCGATAGTCAGCTTCGAAGTTATCTAAAATTCTTATACTGAACATCAGTGAAAGTGTAAAACCTACCGATTTTTTCTCGAATTTTATTGTTATGTGAGAATTGTATCGTTCGATTTTTCGATTTTTTAAATCTATCAAAGATCAAATCAGATATTTCCTTGCCTACATTCCGGATTTCATTGAAATTCCGGTTTCGCAGAACTTTTGTGAACAATCTTGGAATATTTGCGATATTTATCGATGTATTAATTTTTGATAGTCGGCTTCAAAATTTCTAAAACTCATATATTGAACTACAGTGAAAATTAAAAGTTTACAATTTCTTTTTTCGAATCCTATTGTCATGTGAGTTACTTATCGTTCGATTTATCGATTTTTTTGCAATATCAATTTTTTTTGTTATATTCAAAACTTTATTGAAATTCCGCTTCATGAGAACTTTTGTGAACAAACGTATAATCGAATCGATATGTATCGATATATTAAGCATTGATAGTTAGCACAAAATTTTCTAAATTCCATATATTGATTATAACTTTAAAAGTTAAAAGTCTATCAGATCTTTTTTCTTTTCAAATATTATTGTAAAAAATTTATCGAATTCAAAATTTTTTCAACGAAGCGAAATATACTCTATACAATACCGTCAGGCATCAACTTTAAGGTATCTTATAATCCAGCATTCTACAAAATGTGAAAACTATCGATAAATTTTTAAGTGGGTAAGTGAATAAAATGTGATTGTTGTTAATTTTTTTTGTACTGTGCTTCGCAATCTAGGTGCTACATTTGAACAAGAGTTGAAAAGTTCTCAGTAGTTAGTATTTAACATTTCTCTTCAAATTGATATCGATATATGTATTTGTATCTGGTAGTAATATTGTTTAAAAAAACTGCGATACATAATAATTTTTCATTGTTATACCATTTATTATTCCATTTTTCAGAAATACTCGGTAAAATTCATAATCGATAAAAATCAATTTTAATCGATAATTTTTCATCATCTGCAATTAAATTAATATTACTAACCGTACTACAAACATTCCTTCGTCTTCTACGAAAGGTTTATGTGAAATATCGATATTTCTCACGTGCATCCCTAATACTCACACACACTTCAAATACATAAATATACACAATATTTGTACTTACTGTGAAAAATGGCGTGAGCTGTTGCAGATTGCCAAGGATGAATGAATGTGTCGAGACTTTTATGTTGCCGTCTACTAACATCAGAAATGCCTAACAAAGTAGCCATAAAATTGGGAATGTAGATTTAAAATCGGCAACAAAACTCAACGCAAATCTATGTTAGTCTGTGTGCCTACATATGTATATATGTATGTACATATATGTATATAAATTGCACAGCATACCTTCTCTGTGGCTTTTTTGTAAAAAATGTGAAATAAATGCTTTTTTTTAGGATCCATTTCAGCATGCTTCATGCCTTGGTTTGCTTGTAGATATCTACTTTTGCTCTCGTTGTAAAGGAAATTGTCGTTTGATGGACTACATATGCGGCCTCGTCTGCATTCCGTTAAGAAACTCGTTATTTTTACAACTTGACATAAATCACATTTTACCAAAACGAAAATAGGGCATGCTTTAGTTTACATATGCGATTTCTGCTACAGGAACGAATAAGATCTTTATCTGTACAGGCAAATATATTTCCAATAAAAATATCAGTACACGTCTGATTAGCTTAGAATTTTAAAGCGCACTGTTGCTCTAAAAAAATGTTTACCTATACTTGCTAAGCACTAGTATATTTGAAGTGCAAGCATACATAGGGATTTGTCCATTTGCTTTGCCTTTCACGTGGTCATAGTCGATGTAAGTATACTCGTATATATATAGCATGTATAATAAGTGTATGAGGCCACTTTCACTTCCTGTGTCACAAACTTGAACTGCTCTTAATGAAATTGTTTCATGTCTTCTCATGCTCCTCCAGCGTTCCTTACGCTACAACCCATTTCCAAATCAAACACTATTTGCACAGAGATGGCCTTACTCTCGGCAACCAATTGCAATTTAATTCCTACATAACCGCAAAAGTTTACCCATATGCAGTTGCAAGTTTGCTCTTACAGCCAAATATATGTATATCGCGCAACTTCTCTTCAGCATGTCAGCTCTAAGTACTATGAATAGCGAAGCAGCCTAAATTATACCACAATCACACGCGCTTCAATTGAAGTTAGCTTAGTTCAGATTTTATGCTATTGTTTCTCTTAAAACTTCGCAGCTTTTGCACTTTAGTTCTGAAGTTCGTGGCAGTATGCTTAGTTTATGATAAATATGTACCATTAACCATATTTTTTTTGCCAATGAAGGTTCCTTTAGGCTAGTTGAAGCACTTTTGCATTCAATACATCCCTAAATGTATGCAACGTTTACTTTGCTCAGAAGCAGTAAAAACCCTTGCCTACATTTAGGCTTGTTTTAGCTAAGTCGCACACCCTTTTCAAATAAATTTTATATTCTCTGGATATATATAGTAAAGAATCCTATGGAAATGCCTGGATGTCCTCTATAATTGCTTACATATCTTTTGAAACTCTACGGAATAAGACTTTGCATTCGTACTACCTCGATTTTTGTAGTTTTTCATATAGATTAGTTGCAGATAGTCAACTTTTGCTATTCAGATCACTTCTATAATAATTGGATGGCAAAAACAGATTGCAACTTCCTACCAGCTGCTTTTTTAAAGCTTAAATCAATCAAAGCAGTCTGTCAGAAATTTTCCAAAACGTTAAGCGAGGTCTAACTATAAAAAAGAACATATTAGTTAAATAATCGCTATGACTTCCTAGTTTCATGCTCTCATATACATATATAGTATATACCTCAGCTAGCGACTAAACATCCATCCGTTCGTTCAAGGTTGAGGAAGTCGATTTTATTCTGATTTTCACTTACCTCAATTTCGCCTTTTTCAACAGTTTGCAGATATTTTCTCTCCATTGAGCACGTTTAAGTCGAATGTCACTCACCGGAAGTCACATCCTTAATATTCTACCTCCTTGCAACATACTTTTATGAATTACATTTCCTTCACCTTCTTCTTCCTTTGTGGCTTGTAGGTGAATAGTGTAATGTTAGAACACACATTCATCAAAATACGCATCATTTGACGACATACCTTATACACACTTACATTCATTCGACGACGCATGGACAAATACTTGAGCGAAACTGACACAGTGTTTGCTTAATAATGATCAGGAATTTTCTTATTTGGACTTCTTGATTAACTCCAATCAGCATGGCAATGACTTTATATATAGATATGTATGTGTGTATATTTGCATTTGTGTTGGTGTACACGAGCCACAAGAATTGAGTGTCAGGAAATTTTCTCAACGGGTGGCACGTCGGACTCCCCGGGTCCACCTACAGATGTGACTTCTTGCTGTCTGTTGTGGCATGAAATGCCACACTGCATGTATAAATAGTGGTTGAACATATTTTGCTAGAGCTCAATGGCGCGTGACATAATTATTTGTTGTAGGAGTTGTAACGTAAACATATGACCAAATAGACTCGTCTGTATTATTATTATTGTATAGTATAATAGTGTAATGAGTCTATAAATAAATATAGAATAGTCACGGGGTAACAAAAGAAGTATGCAAATTATTAATTGACTACGTCTGACTGTTATATTTACAGTTATATGGCATTACAGGACTTTACTGACTAAAAAGCTTAACCCGAGTGAAAGCATATAGTGTGTTCGTTCATATTTTTGGACTTCAGGAGTTTTGATGCAAATTATTAATTTTTTGTAATATTTACAATTTTATGGCATAACAGGATCTCAATGTACAAAGGGGATACACCGAGCTTTAACTCATTGAAAGCTTATTCCAATTTCAATGACATTTTTTGAACTTTTCAGATTTTTATAATAACTTTTGTGAGAGTTGTGAAGTTGTAACGCACATGAGCTTTTTACAACACCTTTAGAGCTTTTTATGCCTTAAAGCTTTCGCGCTAATTTCATTAATTAAAATTTTTGTATTATATATTTTATATATAAAGAACATTTCTGAATAACATAATTTATTAGCTGCATTTCTTAAAGCCTACCAGGGTATATAAGTTATGTATGCTTTTGTACTGAGTAAATTTGAAAACGATTTTTGGAAAAAAATACACATTTATTGTCTTTTAGGAAATTTTCAGCTTATTTAAAGTTCCTTGTACACGTCAGAGCTTTTATTTGAAATCTCAAGCTTTGAATATTCCGTAATCTTGATCACCTCTTATAAGTTATTTCTTTTTAAGAATGTATTCAAGCAAATGCTTTTCTCAAAATATTTTTATTTCGAAAGAAATCATTTTGTAATCTTGTATTTTTAGGAATCTATAGAAGCTTTTAAAGTTTTCCAATTTTTTTTTAATATTTAGTTTTTTTAGACTATGTACTCTTTGAAGGTATTGCAAGCTTGCCAAAAGCTCTTAGAATTTTTCAAAGCTTTTAGAACTTTTCAAAACTTTTTTCAAACATTTACTACTTTTTCTTCAAAGCTCAAACTTTTTTTCAAACATTTATTTTGTCTAAACCATTAAACTTTTATTAACTTTCACCATGTCCTTAAAGTTACTTATTTTTTTTTTTTTGTCAAACAAATGTTCTGTCAAACTAGTTCAAAGGAAAAAAAATCCAACTTTTGATATTGCATTCTTAGGAATTTATAACGGTTTGTCAAAAACTTTAAATTTTACTTAGGTTCTGTAATTTTCCTAAGCTTTTAGAGCTTTTTTAGAACTTACTAAAGCTTTCAGAACTTTTCAGAGCTTTTTCGGAACTTTTTAAAGCTTTAATTACTTTTTCGTTTAACTCATCTATAACGTTTGATGGCCAAATATACCAACAAAGAGTTACATTCTCGCTTTTTATCGAGCATACTAACAAAAAATTTCAAAAACCGCGTTGGAATGTATGAATCTGTGAAATTAGCTATATAAACATTTTAAAGCAAATACCTAATAGACATGCACATATTTTCTTTGAAAAAAACACACATTCCTTTGTACACACATACATCTGAATAAAACGTAATAGAGACAAGTATACTAGAGCGGATCGATCAACAGAGAGCCAATAAATCGCATATGCCGGAAATGTTCTACGGATTATTATGAACAACTTTGCCTAAGAGACTACGCGTCAGTCATTTAATAAACAGCTAAATTGGATAACTATATCACATAGCTCGCATACAACCCATTATTCAGATTTTATAAACTTGGCCCTGAAAAGCGCTTTAAACCGATTTTAGAGCCATAGTCTCTTAGGCAATGTTGTTCATAATAAACCGTTTAACATTTTCCGCATAAGCATTTCCTTAGTACAAAAAAGCGACCCACTCTAATGTATGTACTTTTATTAACATGCGACGAGCATAGCGGTTAATTTACTTGTGAGCATGCGAGGTCTCACGCACATTTGCAGGAAAGTTTAACAAGCCGACATTGTACATACTCCCGTTTATTTGCAAAGCGAAAGCAGCTCACTAGCTCCGGCAGCAGCGCACTTGACACGCTCAAGTGTGTCTGCCATTAAAGTGCGCGCCCTTTGACCTTACCCCTGAGCTTTCAGGGCTGGTCTCAATGGCTACGCTGCCAGCAATGAGCACACTTACCTCCGCAGGCAAACAATTCAACGTGAGTATTTGCTCGACGTACTCGTATTTGTCAAAGCAAAGTAAAGTTGTAAAAAAAGCACACACTTATACAACAACAACAGCTACTTGCCACTGCAAATATGGCTATGCATTTTGCAACGAAAGAAATGTATATAAATGGAAAGAAAATCGAAAATGTGTGCGCAAGCATTTTACAAAATACAAACACAACATAATATTTCTTTCAAACTTGTTTGTGTTTATTGGTAATCTGTTCCACCTTTAGATGCAGACTACTTTGTCAGCAAAGTGTCACCAATCGGAGCAGACAGTTATGGAGGTCAATACACATTGAATTTCCCACAGCTTTTTTTTAAGACTATATAGTCGCTGCATATTAGAGGCCTCTCTTCTGAGCTCTTGAAAACATGTGCTCTTTATGAGAAAAATTTTCAAAGCAACTGTACTACATGCTATTCATTAAGTTCAGATATTTTAGGTTAGGTTCGGTTAGGTTATACTGGCCAGCTGTCACGCCATACATAGACCGAATGGTCCTTAGAATTGCCAGATGGAGACGC
Organism: Bactrocera correcta; assembly: GCA_027475135.1. Lineage (NCBI taxonomy): Eukaryota > Metazoa > Arthropoda > Insecta > Diptera > Tephritidae > Bactrocera > Bactrocera correcta. The sequence continues at coordinate 54,794,392 of CM050323.1, forward strand.
AGTTTAATTTTAGCTGAAGTATTCGTCATAACGGACATCAACACTTTTTGCGAACTTTAAAAATGACTTGATAGTTAATTTTAATAACTCATCTAGTCCCTGCGAAGCTCCTAGTTGTTCAAGGCAAGTGCTAGAAAATGCTTGAAAGGAACATAGGAAGTATTACAGCGTCTCTTATGCTTTCTCTGCACTTTTTTTTATATTCTCGCTCCTTATGCCAATCCTACTCGTATATCATGCCAATAGGTTGTGTCCTGCCATTAAGCCAACTCCGTTCTACCGTCCTTTTGAGACTGTATGAGTTAAGCATGCGAGTTTGCCTTCAGGGCTCTTGTATATGATATTGGCGATCCTGCTTGTCGTTAAGATATTCCATCTAGCTCTCGTCCCTTCTTCAGCTGTCTCGAAAATGTCATTTTAGATCTTATACGCGATGTTGGGAAGGCTTATCCTACGGTTGTCGTAGTGGCAGACTTCTGCCCAGCTGACAGTCCTTGGCTGGATAAAAATCCGGGTCCGTTTCGGTTACGTAGACACCACTGTCATGGGAATGGGCTTATCCACGGTAGTTGACCCATATTGTGGGATCTCCCTTTCTGTGAATTGGGCAGAGCACACTTAAATTCCAATGGTTGGGCATGCTTTCGTCCGACCATATTCTTCAAAGAAGCTCCTTATCAGTTCTTCGCCGCCGTGTTTGAATAGTTCGGCCTGCAATCCATCGAACCTGCAGCTTTGTTGTTCTAGAGATGGGTAATTGCTATTCCAATTTCTTCTTGGAACGTCTGACCCATCATCATCGATTAAAACATCGGATTCCCTATCTCCTATAACTATGCTTTCACTGCCAGTCAACAGGCTGAAGAAGTGTTCCCTCCTTAATTCAATATGCTTTGGGCATCAATGACTAGATCTTCTTAGAGGGCTCTACCACTAATTACCAAATAGTAATTATGAGTTCATAGTAATGTATCAGAACGGCATTCGCTTTAATATCAGAACAAGATTCTCACATAAGAAATTTAGTACCCCTTAACCTATGGAGCCAACACTAATAGCGTTAAATGATAAATCAAACACACAGTTGGAACCAAGACGGGTGAAATTTTAAATGAGATCGCTACATATGCTAAAATTCTAAACTCTCAAATAATTGAATAACAAACAATTAGCTTAAAAACTTTCGAATTAAATGCGCTATCGCAAGTGAAAACCTAATCATTATCATTTGAGGGCAGAAGATACTGCTTAATATGGGCTTGGAAGTAACCCAATTAACACACGAAAATAAGTTGCCCTACATTTCAGCTTATTTTTGTTTTACCAATTTTTGGTGTTTTCTAAACGCAGAACTTTCTCGCTTCTTTTGTGGCTATCAGTCGTTCATTGAACCTATTGCTCTAATGCTGACGTTCAGCAAAATAGCAGGCATTCAAACATTACGCGCCGCAAGCTAAGCAATATCACAGCAATAATTCAAATGTCCACTAGACAACATATTTATTTAATGCATTTTTTCTTTTCTATTTTAACACACCACCGACCACATACTATATATGAATAACTATATACTATATATAACCATGTTTGTGCGCACACTTGCCATCAATAAACATTGATGTCCGGTGATTTGTGCAGCCAAAAACGTTGACATTTACAAATCGAAGTAACTTCAAGTCCGTTTATGCTTAATGTGCTTGAAACCTATTTGTTTTTGTTGTTGTGTATCGGCAGGAATGTGCTATTAATACACTTTATTTGGATTTGATCAGCCCCTCGGGGGTTACATGTCGCGCTGACTTATGTTTGTCGCGCGCACCAAAATGATATATGCAATTGCCACGTGCTGGTCTTTGTCTGTAATTAAGAAAGGTAATGAAACCTATGGGTGAAATACGAGCGCTTAAAATGACTGTTACAACACATATTAGGTGTGGTGTAAACAGTAATGCATGTACCTATTTATCAAGACACTTCTAGACGAATTAATTACTTTGATGCGGATTATGTAATAACGAGCGAATGGCTGTAATTTTAGTGCTATTGAATATGCTCAGTGATTACCTTTAAGGAGAAAATTCTTTATTATTATAAGACTAAGTGGAGTACCAAGACCCTCTGAAGCCACATTACTATGAAGTATTTAGTTTTAAGATACAAAAGTCTAACAGATTAGTCACACTCGAAATGATTTTACTTACAAACGAGCAGTCCACAGTTGTAACTTGGGGTGCATCCTTCGTTATCAATTTATATTGAAGGTAGGAAAGAAAAAGTAATGATAGTGTAGAAAATTCGAGAACAACAGCAGTTTATATAATTATGATAATCATCGTATTATTTCCATCCAGAATGTTAAACTTTTTTGAATCTAGCGCTCAAGTATACCGACTTCATTTTCGAGAACAATTTTCAAAAGAAGGACTACTACAGGGTTTTTGTAAACAATTACATTCCTTATAATGATGTTAAGTTAGGTAATGTTAATTTGGTTGGCCAATAAGCCACGCATATACCAGTTTTGGACCTTTGCGATACTAGTTGAAGTTCAATTACTAGGTCCAAGAGGAGAAGTCATCGCTTGATGCGAATTTAACAGATTCTGCAGTCTCACTACCGATAATTCGACCAGTGTATCATACCGTGGGAACTTCAGATGCTTACAAGTGCACAATATGCTCCATTGTTTCCATTGTTTCCATGGTGTCCTGTTCGAGACATTTACTGCTGCCTTGCTTCCCAAGACGAAGTTACGGCCTTATTGCTGTTTGACCGTCTACGTAGATGTTGACTCTGGAATTGCCTGCAGGAGCATTCGAGGTCAGCTCCGCAGCTTTCGCAATAGCAAAGACCTCAGCTTGAAATATGCAGCTGTGGTCCGGTAACTTAAAAGGTTACTTTATGCCTAACTCTGGACAGTTTATTCCCGCACCAATTCCATCGTCCATTTTCGTTCCTTCCGTATAAATGTTTAAAGTGTTGCGCGCAGCTAGCATACCTCTACGCCAGTCATCTTTTTCTATGTTTACTTTAAACCTTCTTTCCTAGTCAAAAGTGGTTTACATATAGAACCTTCGGTTATAGTTATATGAGTAATGGCGGTTAGACAAACACCGACTACATAATCCCAATGTTGTGTAATGTATAACTTGATATGCGAGACTATTTTTCGGAATTCCTCTTTTGAGCTGTGGCTTATTTGCTGATGTAAATATGACAAAATAATCGAATAAATTTTCTGTAATAATAACTATACCAGTTTCCAGCCTAAATGTAGGCAACTATAATTGTTGGAGATTATCAAATACACACACCACTGTCAGTGTGTTGAAATAGGGTCACAAAGCTTAGAGTGTTTGAGTGTTTGTGTGTGAATATTGGATTTATACAGCGTCTACCAATTGGCATGGTGTGATTTTGCTCTTGACGTCCATTTATCAAATTTTGTCAGTGTGTTCAGTAAGGTTTGCCATTGCATCATGTTACATTTCACTTTGGTTTAACTTTTAGAAATTGTCTACGATTATTAGGCAAACTAACATTCTTCGGTGGCAGCTTTAAAATCATAATTTTATTGGAAAGTTGTTTTATCAGACTTAATCATCAATAGGGAGCGTTTTAGCTTGATGTTGACTGACCTTTCTCCCGGTATTTCTTGTAATCGACACGAACAATCTCTATTTTCAACAAGAGCCAAGTCTAACCATGGTCAAATTGCGTGCAAAGTTTGGTGACTCGCTAATTTCGAGCAATGGACCGGTCGAATCGCCGCCGAAATCATACGATTTACCTCCTGTAGATTATTTTCTCTGCGGGAATGTTAAATCAAAGGCTTACGTCAATCAACCGTGGAGCTCGTAGACAACATTCAGCGCACTATGGACGTGATTCCAGCAGAGTAGGGGCAAAAAAATATAAAACGAACAATTACTTCTTTGTACTTCATGCAGCATGTACTACAATCCTGCCTCTGCTGTTTTTCTGATTAGCCAACTGGAGTCGTTCGAATCTCAAACCCTCAGATGGTTTTATTAATATAATCATATAATAAATGCATGCATATGGAATTCTCTTGGTTTTCAGTTGTATATTAATATCACTTCAGGTACACTACTTCATTCACCAACAGGCATATTCCTGTAGCAAAGTTTCAAGGCTTTGAAGAAACGTACCAGTTGCTAGCTACTACTGCTGGATGGAAACTGAATTTGTCCGAAATGACATGTTTATATCAATAGCATGTGTGAAAATGGACTAGCGAGGAAATAGATGGTTTTTAAATTGGATTATACGACATTGTCTTTTAAGAAATACCAAACAGAAATGCCGAAATAATAGCTGCGCCTGCAGCTCATAACTACTAATAGTTTACAGCTAGATTCTTCCACTGCGGGGTTGCATTTATCAACACACACATATAAAGTTGTATAAGCATGTATTTTACTAACATTTAACAAGGGTCTGCTACTAGAAACCGGGATTAATTTCTGTACCTTTGTTATTATTGTTTGCTTGCTGTTGTTTTCATAGCCGTTTAAGTTGTCGCATTTGTTAGCAAGCCAAAACCAACGCCAGTCATGTTACGGCATACCATTTTATTTGCTTATTGTACCACATTAAAATCACTTAACTGTCGTGTTAATTTTTATTACGTGACTACACGTAATCCCACACATCTCTTCCTCGACTAAAGCACTTGTTTTGCCCAAGCACATGTACGCGTATGTGGCACCTCGCGCGGGTTGCGTTACAACTTGGCATAACCCGCTTGGATATTTTAAATTAATATTCAGCAACAAACAACTCAATACACGAAACACAAGCGCCAGATTTCCAGCTAGAAGTGAGATTAACGACGAAAGGGACTATGCACTCATTTACATATATGTTTAGCATGTGTGTTCTGCACTTGTGATTGTATGTGTAAGTTATAAATGATTAACTAAAAACTACAAAAGGCTACCCAAAATACAAGGCGCGAAATTATACCCAAAAATTTTATGTTTTTATTGTTGTTGGTTTTATACATCTTAGCCTTTTATAAATACGTCAACATAACATATAATGGTATTTTTCTAAACTAACCAAAACTCGAAAGTTATCTGAAAAATAGGTTCTTAGACACCTCTAAGAAAGTCTCTCCAATTATGAGGACTTTATTGTAACACGAGGGTCCTTCGCCAGTTCAGCCAAGCATTCGAAAAAATTTCTCCTTTCATAGATTTGTAGTAAATTGAAAGCTTTACAAAGTGGTTTGTTCCGATTTTTATGTAAACTTAACCGCTTAACAGATATTAATGTTGAGAGTTCTATAACTAAAAGCCAAAATTTTTAGGTGATTCAATTTTATAACTCAATGAAATAAAAAAAAATTAGTTTAAATTTAAAACCTCACATTTTTGTAAGAAGTTTACTAAAATACATATGTATATTTTTTCATAAATCGTGATCCATCATATGATTCCACCGTCTCACAAACCACATCAAACCGTTGCTTTTCTGGATCAAATGAGATGAACGAAAATCTCTTCAGGTTTGTCCCAAATGCAGCAATTTTGATTGTTTACTGTATGTATCCATTGAGCTAAAACTAATCGCTGAAAAAAGTTTGGCTCGAAAATGTTATATCTTCTTGGAACTTTTCAAGAGCCCATAGAGCGAAACGATGTCACTTGGGAAGGTCGAGCGGCATCAATTCTTGCTCAAGCTGTATTTTCTACACTTTCAATTTGAGATCTCGGCGTTGGATGCGCCAAGCCGTTCCATACGTTAGTCCAAGTTGCTGCGAACGGCTTCGAATCGACCGTCCACGGTCTTCGTATACACTTTCAGCAACGGCTGCTATATTTTCTTCACTTGGATGTGATCTATTGGGTCGGACATTATCTCAAGATAAGTGATGGTGTTGCGAATAGTACGCTCAAAAGGCCGATTATGTTTACCAACACTGTAAACGTTGTTAAGGCGTAAGTCTTACCATGAAGAAATGTCAAACAATACCGAACAAAAGTAAGACGACAGTTTGACATTACCCACGTGTGATCTGTCAAAAAAAGCTATTGAAAGAAACACCTCTAATTAAATCACCCGTTATATAATATTGGTGCAAAAAAAAACTCGAAATCGATTTCACTTAACGAAAAGCCAATTCCTTCCTTCCTATAAACATGTGGTATTAAAATTACTATCTGTAAGGTAAACAAATTCGTGGTTTTTTGGCATAACCTCATCACGAAATTAGTAATTTTTTGCAATATCTGCAGACGTCTAGATGTTCTATAGCTCACAAATTGCGAGAGTAAAGTCTATTTTATCTCGCCTTTACTTCAATACTTCTATTACATTATAGGTAAAGCTTTTTAAGTGAGCTTGCTTCACAGCTTGGCTAAAAATTTAATATTCATAGAGAAGTGGAGAGATTGCTTCATTACCGCACCGTCAAAGTTGAGACTAGAACCAAACTCTTTAGTACTAAATATAAACTTTTCCGATAGCCCTAACTAGATGGCAGGTCATAAGAACTTTTCGTGCGTATATTTAACACCATTTCCGCGACGGTTTTTAACTAACCTAACATTTAGAAATCAGCTACCCTGTAAACGAATCTCTTAAAAAAGCCTTGAAGCCTTTTGCACTTTCCAATGCAGCTATTGAAGCAAAAACTTTTCCAAGAAAAGAGCATTACGTTTGTTCAAAGTTGATGTTAAGTTAAAACTAAGCACTGTCAGATGTAAAAGTATATTTAAAAAGCTCCAGAAGCTTCGAGGAGTAGGAAAAAATCTGCTAAACCATATTTTGCCGTTAGATGTCGCGCTGTAAAGCCTTTTACCATTTGGTTTGCAAACAAACTAAGTTTTTGCAAAATGCTTTCGAGCAAAAGTTATTGTGAACACAGTTTGAAAACTGTGTTTACTCTTTGAAAGCTCATGTCGTTTATTGGTGAATTTGGTAAGGCTTTCAGAAGGATATTTTGAGCAATTTTAATTATTTTATATTAATTTAAAAGTTAAAAGATGCTATTTAAATCGAAATAGATGAGTCACTTTAACGTGACGCATAACGATTTGCATGTGAGAAGGACTTGTTTTTTATATGGTACTAAGAATATTTATTTCCAATAATTTGCGAACATTTGCAGAGCATAAGAGCATTAAACGAGAAGTAGACACGGGTGAAGATCGATTTCATCATTTGCTTTTCAATAAAAAATTCTATAAATGAAAGAAAAATTTGTACGGAGCAAAGTGTACATTCGTAAATGGCAAGCATAAAGACGAAGGCCTGAGCCCTTTGCGCTCATGAAATCTCAGCCACATTGCGGTCACTCATCATTTGAGCTTACAAATTCTTTACAACTTAGCAACTGTTTGGGGCAACAAAATCATTTCGAATTGCATTTCCGGGTTATACAGAAACTACAGTAAATAAAGTGCTTCATGGACTGTGAATGTCTGTAAAAATTTGTGTACCATATACATAATTATACTTGTACCTATGGGCATATAACCTTTCGAGAGTAGAGTTCTATGCCTGCAGAAATGCAAGCGAGTTGAAACGTACCCCATTGCCTTAGAAACATAGAATGTATGCACATGAAATTGTAAATAGTTGCATCTATTGCGATTACATTCAATGTCCCACTGCAACAATCAATGTTGTTGTTGTTGGCATGACGCCTTTGAACCACTGTCGTCGTAATTCAAGTGTAACTACCTGTTTATTTGCAACCGCTAGCACTGCAGGCAATTTGTGTGACCGGAAACATTTATGTGAACTACACTTTATAGAAATGAAGGTTCATAAAAGAAACTGAGTGGCTTTTTGTTTGAGTTCATACATAGCTTTATATAATCGTTTGCTCACATCACGCATTATCAATAACATCTATTCTAACCAAACATTGTTCTTCGAAAAGACAAGGCTTGACAGAAGATTGCAGCACACTTCTATTAATAACTTTATTTTTATTTGTAAATTTAAGACAATTGATGAGATTGGGATTCCTTGTAGGGATACCTAAGAACCTTTATTCATGAAAGCTCTCTACATTTTCGCAGAAAGCTTTCCACGAAATTGTCTTGGCATGTTTATCTCTTCTTCTTCTTTTTATTGAGGATATTTTTCGACGAGCCGGGTCCTAAACCCAGCTCACGGACCTCGGGAGGGATATTTTGCCTTCTTACTTTAGCTTACCTTCAAAAGAATGTTTTTTGGCTCTGAGGATACTTGCCCTGAGGATACTTGGGATAGGAAAGTCGAGAGATGCTTGAGTCATATGTAAAAGAATCTGGCTACTAACATGTGAATAGCGCTCAGTTAACTTCTCTCACTTGTGTTAATTTTTCTACATATGGATCGATGCTTAGCTCTCTATTTCATATATCAGTAGAGCCACTCAAATTGGCTTTGTTGAATAACCTTCGACAAGATGTCCTGATTTCTAAGGACTTTATGGCTCACCAGCCGTCGAAACAGTCCTCCAGGCCAACGTGGAAGAGTTAACCGGAGTTTTCGAAAGTACAAATTTCAGTTTGTATTCCTGGTATTTCTAACACTCTTTCTGTGAGAACATTTTTCGTGCCTTTGAGACACCTTTGTTTAGAGAAGGAGTTATAAACAATAACCTTCCTGCCTGGGATCAGAGATACAATTGCAGGGATCAGACTGAGGTCAGATGAAAGAGATTTTTCTTTCTATAAATTCGTGCAGTGATTTAACTTTATGATTATTATCCTAGCTGGTTTCAGTATCAATAATTCATCTAAGGTCTTCCTCAGCTCATCGTATGGCATATAAGCAGAGATAAACTAATATTCCAGTCATCATACTCGATGCATTATCGAATATAGCTAAAAGAAATACAATTAATTCATTTCGGATCTTATAACTCGTCGTCCTTAACTCAGAAACATCGTTACTTCCTGGCCACAGATAAAGATGACGTCAGCACTGTACTGTTCCAGGGAAAGCAGTAAAATGACAGAATCCATCTTTGTATGTTAGAGATCTTCCTAAACTGGCCTTAAGTGTAATCTATAACATTTTAATTACTAATTTTTCGCCTAGTCACCGAGTTCACCTTCATTTTACCAATGAACTCATTACCAGTTCCATAACTTTGCCACATGCTACCTCCCAGTGGACAAATAACTAATATTGGCACTGCTTTAACTTAATGCAAATAAGTCCCCTCCGGCCCCACTACAAATAAATGATGTGCATAAGCCTGCTGCTCTCGATCTCTCTCACCCAATTAAATGCAACATCAATGCCGGCAGGCTTGGGAAGCAACCCTATGCAATTGAGCAAATTTAGTTGTATTTTCCGTAGGCATAGAAACATTGATTTTCACACAAAATTTTGTGGAGCATTTCTTACAAGCCCAAAATGCAATAGCATTTAATACTCTACGCTCCCTTGCTTCGGCACAAACGTAACTAATACCACTTAATTCTATTCACTATGAACTGTGACTGCATAGAGAAAGGGAGAAGGAAGGCAGAGAGTGTATAAAGGGGTTGTGCTTAAAATGTCATTTGCAGCAAAATTTTCAAAGCAAATACTCATACTTGCAAAAGCTGGTCGGCTGCTGGGCTGGACGAGCGGTGTGCGCGCGCTGAGCAGAAGGTAGGGAGAGAAGAGGAGCCAGATTGGCCGCAGGACAACTTAGTAAAATTTAAATAAACATAAAAGCATTTGTGGCTGCCAACGTTTTAGAGTTGATATGAAAATTTGTGAGCACTTTGCGTACCGTAAGAGATTCAATTATTTAAGCTCAGGTAATAGCTAAATCTACAGAAATTGTATTTCTTCATTATGAGCGCAACAGCAAGAAGACAGGTTTTCGGCTTGCCAAAAATTTCAGTTACAAAATGTGTGTGCTTAAATATTGCCACACACAATCGTATGCCGACAAACATACAGATGAGTAAATACACTAGGTAATTAGAATGCGGTTTGTATATACATACATATGTATATTATATAACTATAATTATATATAACTATCTGCGTGCAGCACAACACCTGTGTTGGAATTAAAGGCTTCATTGTGCTTATAACCCACAATTATCGAGCAGAAGAAGAAGAAGAAGAAGACTGCGTGTGTCAGCTTTTTCTAAAGGTCGCTTCGGGCTACACGCCTGCTTGCCTACATCCGCATAGCTTCATATTTGCGTCAAGTGTTGGCCGAAGAAATTAACTCAACAAAATTCCTAAATAAATAATTGAAACAAAAACAAAGAAATAAGAGCCAAAGCAAAGACAAAAGGCATTATAATCCCTGTGCAGCCAGCTAGCATTCATACACTCATACAATCTCCCAGCCATTCGTTTCTTCATTTATTTCGAAAAACAAACAAAATACCAACAAAAGAAGCGCAGTAATAATAGATGTAATACAATGCGATTGTATGTATGTATGTGTGTGGGTGTGTGTGTTTGTGGAAAACAGCATTCCAGCACAAAAAAGGGAAAAGCAAAATTAGTGCAGACATTTCGAAATTGTGAACTGAGTTGCCAATGAAAGTTGGTAAAAATGGTTAAGGGGTTAAATGGAGTTACGGGTTTCAAAAGCTCAATTTTTTTTATTGTCTTATTCAATTCTACAACACCTCTGGAATATTGTCCTAAATTTTCAAGTTGATTTAAGTAATAGTTTCGGAGATACAGACTTGCAAACTTATGGGCTCGAGGATAGCTAAGCTTTGTGTCTTTACACTCGTTGTTCTAGAAACTATGTTTTTTAAGTCGGTTGGCAAGATTTCTCGAGAACCACGCGACCAATCTGTATGAAATTTTACACAGTTCTTTGAGATACACTTCGTAAAGCCTTGGATGAAGGCTCTTTTCGGTTACAACTATTTGAAAAAAAGATTTCGCTAAACTTTTACTGAAATTTTTATTTTTTTTTGTAAGAATTTCAGTCAAAAATCCAATTTCTAGTCATATTCTTTCTACCTTTTCATACCATCACTTGATTCCGATCGTTTCGTTTGTATGATAGATATATGATATAGTGATCCGATCTAAGCAGTTTCTTCGGAGATGGCTTCATTGCTTACGGCAAAAATTCATACTGAATTTTATGAAAATTGCTTGTCAAACGAAAAGGTTTTCCATAAAAGCACTTGATTGCGATCGTTCAGTTTATATGACAGCTATAAGATATAGTGTTTCGATAACTGCGGTTCCGACAAATGAGTAGCTTCTTGAAGAGAAAGGACGTGTGCAAAATTTCAGTGCGTTATTTCCAGTTTTAGTAGGAGACAGACGAACAGACAGAAATGGCTACATTGACTCAACTCGTTAGTCCTTTATAAAGGGTATACAAAGTCTCCTTTTGTATGTTAAAATTTCGCTGATCTACTCCAGGCATAAAAAATAGCCTACATCTCCATTATGATGACATATTTATGTTCTTGTTTGATTGACTCTTCTTTCGAATCTCTATAGGAAGCTGATTTTTTTCAACATCCAGAGCAGTAGTTTTTCTAAAAGTTGACTTTTGGACTCGATGCTAATTCAGTTTCATATTTTACTAACTTCTTTAAGTATGATACATAGTCTGCTCTATCGTCTCAGTCTACGCATGGACTTCAAGAAAGCTTAAACTTAGAGCACTTCTCTCTCGTTAAAACCGAGATCCTTCTTCTTTACTTCAGTCACTAAAAATCAAGAATGATATAGAGCCCTAGCTCTACACAACTTGTTCGAAGATTATGAGTAGATCACTTCTCTAAACATACAAATATTAAATATTTCTCCTGTTCTCTGGCATACAAGTGTTGTTCAGACGAGCTTTTGTGTTCATATTTGATGTTATCCTGATCTAGGCATACAGCTTCGTGGTTAAATCTAATATCTAGTTTTTCTGATGCTGTTTTTTAAGAGTAATATCTGAACTTATACTGATCTATCTAAGTGTTGAATTTTTAAAACCAATATCTTAGTTGAACCCATTAAAGTTAACAATAGCAATTAATAATAATTTGAACCCATTAAAGTTAACAATAGCTCTCGCTTTGCTTTGTGGGTTCTTATATTGTTCGTTTTAAGATTTTTGTTAAGCTCAGCATACAGTAAACACGGAAATATAAATCTTTCTTTATACACTAAAATTCCCCGCTACGAAATTAAGGCATCCCTATTTTGTTTAACAAAACGAAACCACGAACCTTTGTCGTATCGACTTCGAAGCAAACGTATGTATGTATAAGTAATGCCAGAGATAAAAGGGAATACTACGAAGACGACTTGCTGAGGTGCTGGATAACAGAAGATGCTTGCAGACAAGTGGTGGCAAATAGTATCGCCTAAATACACTCAGACAACTCTTGAGTAAACATGACCGTATGCGGAAGAGCGGAAGGGCACACGCTGCAAAGGAAATAGGGATATTTACAAAACTGAAGTTGGCAGTCAGCTGAACAGCTGAGCAACTCCTGGAAGTGGAGATGCGGAAGAAAAGCATCTATTGAAGCGAAAGAGCAACAATAGCTGCGAGGCAAGTTGGCAACAGCTGGAGAAGGAAACAAATAAATACGGAATCAGCAGCTAGAGGAAGCTTCCCAAACTAAACAAGTGAGAACCGAAGATGATTTAACTTATAAGCTAAAGACAGCTCTAAAGTACAGGTGTGCTTGGCGAATGCAATGAGCAAACGGTGCGAGCCACACTTGGACAAGCGAATCGTCAGCCGTCCACGAATTACATCAAGATGCGCTGTGTTGCAATTTAGTAGAGCCAAAGCAATGAAACGTTTGCTGCAAGCACGAATGGCAATTTGTATAGAATCTATTTCGAGAGCAAAGCAGTGCGGGGGCGAGATAAAGCGTGTTATGCACGTCCCCGCCCGTTGAGATACAAAACTACCGCAGTTGAGTTGTAATCGTTAACTCAAGTAGCCTCATTCTGGTTGCTGCGTATCGACGGCACCGTTATAGTGCAACGCAGGTTTGTCGTTAAATTGTAGCGGTGGAAAATTTCATTTATTTGGTGGATTGCCATTGCCATTGGTTTGGTTGGTGGCACACGCCAAGAGAATTATCTACCTAATGGTAATGAGAGTAATGGTCGCCTCACCGGCTTTGTGCCACAAATGAGTAGAGTACCTACTTGTAATTACACTTTCTATTTGTAACGGTAAGTGTGCGTTGAAAGAGCCGCTACTGTAATCTGCTTAACGAATGGCCAACAAAAATCTGATTTATGAAAATGAGTGGCAACGCACCGGCTCGCTATTTCAGATTCCCTGTCAACTGACAGCGTATCATTTGATACTCAGCACACAGTCCGTCGGCTCTAGCGGCGGTTTTCGTTCTATTACACTGCTATTATGTCCTCTCTTAGTTGGTTAGTGGGTTTAGCATTTATGTAAGCCACTGCGGCCTCGAAAGTATGAGTAGGTAATGATGGTAAAAATGAGTCGATGGCCGACTCACTTTTGATTCATTGGAAATTTTTTACTGTAATTTTGCCATATGTGGTAATTCTCCGAGTTTTCGGTAAATTAAAAGTGCGAAACAAAAGTTTAAAGTGAAATAACTTGTTGCTACTTTCGTTCCTATTGGTAAAAAACTTGAACTACCGATTTTCATAAGCTTCTGTTGAGACTTATTTTTCGCCAGTTAAATTATGAATCGTGAACAGTTACAGGCACTAATCACTTGGTACCAAGTCTGGATAATAAATTAGATGCATTAAAGCCTCCCAAACAAGCTTTTAGAGCTTCTGGTGATCATGATGGAACATCTTGGCAAAAGCAGACCGCTTTTTCGAAGTCGCTTTGTCAGACTGTCCAATTGTTGTCACTATAGATACGAGTTAAGAGTTGTTAAGAGTTTGGCTGAAGTGGAATGGTTCAAAGTAGATGACCAATGGACCTTATAGGATTTATTAGACAGATATTAAAAATCAAGGTTTTGCACTGCGACCTACGGTCTTTTGTGCCCGCCCCTACCACACATATGGTCACTAAGGTCCAGCATCCTGAACAATTCCAGGAGTCTGCTGTGCGGGACTAAGTTGATGTGATTACTATCCACGTAAATGGAACCTAGGGCCTTTAGCCTGCTTCTGCAAATGGCTGGGCAATCCAGAATCAGATGTACTGGGGTTTCCTGTTTCATTTCGCAGAACGGGACAAATGTTTTGTGAGCCTACAATGCCCCTTATAAAGCGCGACAAGGATACGGAACAACATTGAGGATTCCTCAGCGTCAGTCTACTGAACTTTTCGACTTTAGAAGAGGTGTTCTTAAGCTACGAATGAAAAATAGGAAATATTTTTAGATGGATGATCTATAGTATGGACACCAAAGCGGAAACTTATCACAAATTTCTTTTGAATTTACTAGCGTTAAGGCCAACAATTTAGGTTGTAGGCTTCCGCCTACTAGTTTGATTTCACTTTCCTGACTTAACTTCGCCTGAATTCTCGTGTTAAAACATTTGACCCCCTTTGAAACATAGCTTTACTTCTGGTTCAACGTCGTTTTAACCCTAGCTTAACTTCGTTTGAAGCCTAGTTTGATGGTTCCTTACTCGGCTTGAAAACTTGCTTGTCCTCTAATTTGACTTCACTTGATCTTTAGCTGGAATTCGCTTGAAGGCCAGCTTGAACTCAGCTATAAATTTATCTTGATCCATAGGCAGATCTCACTTGAGCCCCAGTTTGTTGTCGTTTAACCCAGCTTTAAACCTACATAGCTTGACTTTGTTTAAATCCTGACATATTTCTGCTTTAGCCCTAGTTTGATATCTCTCAACTCAACTTGAAACATAACTTGATCTCTATTTTGACTTTGTTAGAGACCTTGTTTGGCAACGCTTGAATTAGTTTGAAACTAGCCATGAACCCCGTCCAGGACTTGACTTCGTGTGCTTGAGAAATAGCTTGATCACTAGTTTGACATCGCTAGACTTCTTATTAAGTCTTGCTTGGCCTTGCTTGAACTCTATTGCAATAATTGATCTCCGACCTCGATGCCTGCCGGTGCGCTGTTCTTTACGATTTGCTTCGACAACTTTACAAAACTAAATAACATTAATCCGAGAGTATTTTCACAACGGAAATCGTCTTCACCAATAAGTAATCGCTTATAACGGTAAGTCGCGAACTCGAAGTATTCGCAGCTACAACTGCAACAACTTGCAAACAACGGTGATTTTTGAACGTAAAACTGTGATTGCAAAACAGTTGCATGCAACAATGCACAATGGCAGCTGGAATAAATCCCGGTCAAAGTGGATTTCACTTCAATTTCGTTGATGCAAAGCAAACGCAATTCAATCATAAATGGATAACGGAGCGAAGGCGAAATGTGACGCAATAACAAGAAATGTAGCAAACAGGAAGAGGATTGATATTACAACAACAATCGAAGGGAAATTGTAAAGTGCGTTGCAGGCGAGCACAAAAAACACGAGCATTATGGCGCCGTCCAACTTCTGCTGATAAGAAACAGCGTTGCTGCATGCAACAACCTGCAACAACTTGCAACAATCGACAACAACGAAAGCAAAGCAACAGCAATAAGTTCTATTTAACATCTTTGCAACGCGGTCACCAGCTGGTTTTCAAATCCCGCAGTGCTTCGGTTGTGAGTGCAGCGGCTAACTGCCGAATGGCAATCATAAATACGAATATATGAAATTCGGCACGAATGCGACGTTGAAAACTATTAGAAAATCGACTCTTCTTACACAAGTGGCATGCCGCACAGGAGCGGCGCATTGTTGCGTGAATGGAAATGATTTATATTTTGTGCAATTTTCATTTCCCGTTTCTGCTGATCTCTTCGTTTATTATTAATTTTTTTTTTTTTTTTTTTGATTTCGAATATTTTGGACAAGTAGCAGATTTAGTGCCTGCATCATCTTCGGTTGCTACAGCAACTTGCAACACTTTGACATTTATGACTTTTGAGTTGATCTACAAGTGTGCATGTAATGTGTGCAAGTGAAAGGAGTACTCTTCCATGTACATGTGTGTGTGTGAGCTGTACGCAAGTTATTGAATGAGTTCGTAAGCTGTAAGGGCAAGCGGGGCCGGTGTATGTGTGCACAGCTTTGAGTGTCGTCAACTTCGAAGTCAATCAATGGCAATTCCATTTCAATTTTCACCGAAAATAGCAACGCTCGGAAAACGGAAACGACGCCAGCTTGTGCAGTCTGTAAAAAAGCGTAATATGCTGTAGATATGTATATATATATATATGTGTGTGTGGTATATTAAAAATATGGAAGAAAATTTTTTGTAACACATGCCCCACACATATATTTATAGCTTGAGTTCTTGGGTAGGTCAAGCGAAATCACTAAAGGGATCAAGCTATATTTCGAGCTGAGTCAAGCGATTTCAAAGAAGGGTCCAAAGTAGGTCAAGCAAGGCTTGAAAAGAAGTCTACCGGTGTCGAGCTAAGGATCAAGCTAGGTTTAAAGCAAGCCAAGGTTTCAAACTGAGTCAAGCGATGCAAAACTAGAGATCAAACGAAGTAAAATTATAGGTCAAGCTATGGTTTCAAGCTGAGTTAAGCGATGTCAAAATAGGGCTCAAGCGGGGTCCAGCTAAGGTTCCAACGGAGTCAAGTGATATCCATAAAGGGTTCAGTCAAGGTCGAGCTAGGAGTCAACGGATGTCGAACTAGGTGTAAACTAGCGTTCACACGAAATCAAAGCCGTAATCACAGTCAAAATAGAGGCCAAGTTAGGTTTCAAGCTAAGTTAGCGATCGGTCGATACTAGGACTCAACCGGAGTAACAAGTCAAAAAATGTAGGTTTAAAGCTCGGTTCAACGATATAAAAGTGGGGCGCAAGTGAGATTTAATTAAGAGTCAAACCAAGGGTAAAGCTGTGTTCAAGCTAAGCTTCAAGTGAATTCCAGCTAGTCTAGTCAGCTAGTTCCTGTGAAGTCAATCTAGGGGACAAGCAAGTTTTCAAGCGAAGCCAAGCTTTATCCCGCTGGGGTTCAAGCGAGATTAGGTTTCGTTAGCGAAGCCAAAAACCTTGAGCGAAGTTAGGCGTTGCAGTCAAACCAGAGGTCAAGTTATGTTTCAAACGGAGTCAAACATAATCACAGGAAATTGTAGGCAATGTTAAGCTAGGCAAGTAAATTCAAACTTGGGGGAGAGTATAGTCAAAGCAGAGGTCGAGCGAAAGTCAAGCTATATTAAAAGGGAATTCAAACGAAATCAAACTATCGGTCAAGCAAGGTATCAAGAACGCGAAGTCAATCTTGAAATCAAACGAGTTCAAGCTAGTGTTCATGAGAAACAGAACTAGGCGTTAAAATATAGTAAAACAGGGGGTCATTTGGAGTCAAGCTAGGGATCATGAGAGACCGAGTTCACAAATCAAACGAGTCCAGGGTTCATGAAAAACTGAACTAGAAGTGAAATTATGAAACAATGAGACACGTAGTCTAGCTAAGGATCAAGGAAGGTCCAGTTGGATCTCTTTTTAATCTTTTTGAATAACTTTTTATAACTTTCTAAAAGGTTTTCCAGTGTACTATGTATTTTGGTCCATATCTCTTATTTTGTATATATAGTATGTGTATGATAAAATAGGACACTCAGATAATAAAAGACTGACTTCGAATCCGGCAGACGTACATATTAACGGAACTCCTCCGGCCCTCTTGGGAAAAAGGCAAAAAACGGAAATTACTAAAAACGACAGTTGTGAACACTCGATAATCACACCGAATGCCAAATCGAACATCACAAACACATTGACAACTGTGGCTGCCTGAAAAACGGGATGAGAATGAGCACTAGTAAAAACAACAACAAATATACACACATACATAATGGCACCAGTTCGAGCAAATCAATCGTGATTATAGTTGTTTTTGTTATTTTCGCTACGTAACACCACTGTCACTGCGCTAACGCTGCGCTGTACAAGTCTACCGTTATTATTGCTCGACGGCAGTTGCAAGTTGCTTTCGTGCAGCCACTGAGGCAATCAGAGATGTGAAAAGCTGCACAGCTGCTGCCAATGCCACTCTGATTATTGTTGTTGTTGTTACCATTACAACTTTGCGAACACCGTCAGCGCGCATTGTACGGAGGCGCCGCCAAAGTGGCACACAATTCGACTGGCAATGCATCAGCGGTGACAGCAGAAATCTGCAAAAATTGATGTCTCTCGTCAGTCGTCAGTCGTCATGCGAGTTGTTAGCTAAAATGTTTGTTGTTGTTGTTGTTGGTATACTTGTTGTGACTTTGCTATTGTATAGCATCAGTTGAAAATAGTCTGTCGACAGTTACCCATGCACACACACACACATCCACATATGCTTCAGTGAGCTTGCAACAAAATGTGGCACGTTGCATTTACGCTGTTATATGGGCTAAGCTTTATCTGCGGGTGTGCCAAGCACATTTGTTGCATATCACACACACACACACAAACACGTTCACAGCCGCACAGCACATTTTCTGCGCTCAACTCGCTTGTATGGGTGAGCATCTGCTGCCAGTGTGGCAGCGTTGCAATCGTCTGCCAAGTGGCAACTGCTTCCGATGCGCTTTTGATTAATGCGCTTTCGTGATTCGACGCCAATTGAATATTATCTACAACCCGTTACACTTTGTTGTTTTCCGCTTTATTTTTACTTGATCCGTGCGCTCACTTGGGTGGGCGTTTAAATTGAATAATTGGCATGTTGAGATTGAGTAGACGACTAACGACCGCGAGTGCTTACAGGGATTTTATATTTGTCAAGCGCAAGTATAGGGTGTTCTTTTAGAGGTATAGTATGTCCTAGATTTCTTAAGGATAGCTGTCATACCTGCTGTCAGAGTTTCTTTCACATTTACCACAATTATTATTATCAAGTGAAGTGATATGCAAAGCGAAGGCTTTGTTGATACACATTTTTCATACCTGAAGGTGGAAGGATTCTTACCGCGAATTCTACTGGCAAATAATTCACGTCCATTCGATTCGCCTGTCATAATAATCATGCAGAAGCCAAATAATTCCAGCTTATCTATCAATTAATTGATTCGAACTTCTGATTACTGAATTATACCAGGGTCACCTTGAACATGTACTTCCACTCGGCACTTTTACTAGTCTATTTCACAATCTCTGAAAAAACATTCACTGTGAGAGTTGGAAACCAATTTTCGGCCCTAGCGGAATCCGACTGACCTGGAAAAGCTGGGTTGGAAATAGACCGAGCGAATGTTTTTGTACAGATGAAGTCACCGTCGCCAAATGTCGTTGCAATTTATGTCTAAACGTTTACCATTTCAATAATTTATCTGAGGCTGATTTCAAAATTATTTTTCTTATCTCAAAAACGAACACCCTTTGTACATTAGTGTGATCACTGTAACAAGCTGAAGGGGATTGGGACTTTAATTTTCATTGGGTATCAAGCAAAGGAGAAGATTCATATACTACATATATTGCTATTATGTTATTAATTGTTAATTACAGGAAGTAAACCCTTTCCAATATGTCACGATATCTTCATTTTTCTTGTCAAATAAATTCGTTTGGGGCTGTTGTTTCCTTTTCATTGGGATATTTTTTACGTGGCAGGTACTAAACCCAGTACACAACCCTGGGAAGGGATGGTCCACCTTCTCACTTTAGCTCGCCTTCACGTACTTTTTTTGGCTACCCAGAGGATACTTGGTCTAAGACCGGGGAAGTCGTGAGCTCCTTGAACCATATGTAAAAGAATAGTTTCTGACCATTCCCAGGTGAATGGCGCTCAGAGAATTTTCTTCACTTGCGTGAACTTCAGCACATTTTTTCAGCCTCCATCAAAACATATCAGAAGGTCTAAGTTTGAATATGTAGTTTACATATTGAGTGACTTCTGAATATACGTAAGAATCTGCCTTGTGGAATATTGTTAAATATACAATTCTTAGAAAATAAGGTACAGAGAGTTTTCGAAAAATACTTAATAACAAGAGAGTAAAGTAAGTGGTGGGGAATGTTGAGGGAGTCGGGTAGTGAGAGAATTGGCCTCAAGTTAAAAGTCAATGATAGCGAAGAAGAGAACTCTTGAAAACTGAGAGAATTGGTGAGAACCAGAGAGATACACTCAGAGTAAGAAAGCCACCCGAGGTAACCGGTGAGAACCTGTGAGAGACGACGAGTGCTAGGGAGAAACAACGAAAGCCATTGAAAGTAATTGAGATCCATTAAAGTCCGTGAAAGCCGGTGAAAGGCAGTGGGAATTGCAGAAAACTAAGGATTAATTTTCTCAGTTCACATTTCTGAAGCCATAAAACCCTTAAAAAAAATATATTTCTGCGTTTATCGATAACTTACGGTATCTATAGAACAAGCATATGTATGTTATGAGTCTACTGATACTTGACTGTCTCAGACCTGTGCAAACTATTCAATGAATTTTTAAACATTCCTACGCTGATTCAGTACTACTCTATCAATTATTTTCTTTCATTCAAAAATTTCGCTTTTTTCGTTATTCTATTTATGGCGCCAGTTTTTACTGTTCTTCATTCAATCATCATTCTAACCTCAATTTCATAGCTGACGCCACACAAATACACTTGCTGCGTCAGTACGAATTATCAGAAATGACAACTCGAAGTCGTAACCTCATATCATGGCTCAGACATGTCATGCGTAGTCAACAGCTGAAGTGTACAGTTTTATTGCCATTGGCTTCACCCGTATACGCCTAACGGGATGCGAGAAGGTCCATTGGCGTTCACTTAATGAATCCAATTCTTTTGGTCGCCGCTAAAATGCGTTGATTGCCATTTGTCTTGTGGCGGCTAAATGTCGGTGCGAGATGCGATTTGACGAAAGTGGAACAAGCGAAAGCACGTGAAAAATCAGAATTTCACTTTTACGCTTCAAATTGAATTAAAAGTTGATTGAAAGCAGTTGTATATGGATGCCGGAGAAAAAAGAGCAGCGCAATGCGCCAGAAAATGAAAAGGGAAGTAAAAGAATTAAGCAACGATGCCGGTTAATGCGATTAAAGTGTGGATTGCAACAGTACTAATTGAAAGTACATAACTATTAATACTAATGATGTGATGAAGTCGTTCTCAATTCGAGAGGGATTAATGCGATGGCGCTAGTGGGAAGGCGATTCGATGATAAGAAGGATTAAGCAATTGTTAGTATGATTCACGAATATACTCGTATACAATCTTACTTGTAGATGAACCTACAATTATCAAACAGTTTCTGATAGTCGGACAGTGTACTTTTATTCCAGCATGGGTTTCCTAGGGTAAAAAAAAAAAACAGTTTTTTTTTGCTAACTTTTTTCTCATTTAAAAATTAAATGTTTTATTTCAGTTTTTTTATTGTTAACAAAGAAATTCTGAAATTTTTAGAAAAACATATTTTAAACTCAGCCATTGCGACGCCATTTTTGGTGACACCCCTAAAAATTGAATTTTTGGAAGAAATTTTTACAAAATAATGAAAAATTTCCGAGACTTTTTTCAAATAGTTTTAATCAAAAAAATAGACCCTTGTAAAATTTCATGAAAATCGATTGAGCAGTTCTCGAGAAATCTTGCCAACCGACTTCAAACACACATTTTCGATAAAAATCCGTTTAAAGACGGCGTACTTAGCCTAGCTTGACTCCAGCGCATAAGTTCCCTAGACTGTATCTCCGAAACTGTTATTCAGATCAGTTTGAAAATTTAAGACAATGTTCCTGAGGTGTTGTGGAATTTAATAACGCAATAAAAGAGTTGATTTTTTTAAACCCGTAAACCCATGTGACACATAAACTCCTTAATGGTACTGGGTACTGAGGTTGTCTGAAAAACCAAACAATCGAGGAAGGTACGTTTCATGATGATACCAGACGATGTAAATGACGTCGGACGTATCAACGAAGTCAAGCAATTCCCAGTAATAATCGTTAACATCGCTAGTATTTCAAAAGGTATCAACTATATCGGATGATTTCAAATATGCTGCACGATTCCAATGATACAGTTAGACGATTTTAACGAAAGCAACGAATTACTATGCCAACGATGCTAATTTCAGAGAAACTCAACGATGCATTTTATAATAAGTTCATATATACATCTAAGATCTCGACCCTGCCACTTTTTCGAAGTGCATAACTTTGATTCCAGTCTTCCGAGCGAAACCTTGACTCTCTTTTTACGAGATTTTGGCAAAATTATTTTTCAATTCAACGTTTTGAAGGAACGGAAAGTATCATAGTGAATCTGAATCTTTGTTATCGAGGCAGGTATCATAGAAATTAAGTCCACTTCTGCCTTAATTCTGTACTAAAATACACAAGCAGTGTTGCCACACAAAAAAAAAATCACTTGTGCATTATAACTCTCTTCTATGATTTATACCAACAAATGGTATAATTCGATTTGTCAAGCGTTAGAGGGTAGCGAATCGAACAAACCAACCGGTTGTCCAAAAATTGTTAGGCCTTACGATACAACCATGCCATATTATGTCCTCTGACGCAATTGAAATTGTTTTGCGTTTCTTTCTTTAATGGAAAAATTCTATTTTCCCAAAAAAAGTGTTAGTAAAGCTTTAATTTCGTTTTCAATAAGTCTTCAGTTTTTAAAATCCATATACTAATTCTTTGTATTTTCCTTTTTGACAATAATTTGTCATTCGTGCCATTCATAATAGTAGAAGTGGTCTAAAGCATGCATCATTGAATATAGTTTTTATACCACTTTAGTAATTTGGTTGTTGTTTTCACGCATAAACTTTTGGATAAGAAAGCAGAAGCGAGTAGAAAAACGGCGAATCGAAGAGAACTAAGGTGAAGCAAGGACATAAAGAAAAATGGAATAAATAATAATTGGCAAAGTAAGACGAAATGTGCAGTGAGCTATAATAGCGGGAAAGTATTCTCAAAGAATGAAAGTAATAATTTTCTACGCCGATTTCAGGTACATATGGACATACATATATCCACGCCATTAACGCTACTTTATTATATCGAATGCCACACGCAATAATATTCGCTTTGCGCTATTATTTAGCAACAGATAATTCTTGTAATCCCCACATTTATTTCTGACAGTCGGTTAAACCGTTGTATTAATTGTTACACGTGTTTCGCTCAATTCCCGCTTACTCTCGTGCAGAATTCAGGGGCATTACATTACTAATCACAGCGAGCCCATGAATCGCGGCAATGCGGCGATTATTCATTGGCATTATGTTTTCGTACCGACCGCTAACAAAGTTTTCGAAACAATAAAACAATAATTCTGCATATCGATTTTAGTTATACATTCATGCCATTATTTGTAAATATTCGCCATTAATCCAATTCGTGAGCAATAATGTTGGGCGGAAGTGAAAATTAATTTATAAACATGTTTCACCACAAAACCTGCCTTGCATTTTAATAACTGTATATACAACTGTTACAGCGCATGCCAATAGCCTAAGTAAGTATTTGCGGAATTTCGGTCATTTAGCGTAGACCGCATTTAATTGGCAAATATAGATGCACAATTAAGTTTCTGCACAGTCTGGCTGTGAGCGTGCGTCCTTGTAATTGTGTGCGTGTTAGTAAGTGAAAACCGCAAACAACAAAGCGCTGGTAACCAACAGTGGCGTCGCGTAATAATATAGTCGTTGAAGAATCCTGTCAAAAATATTCCATGAAAGTAGTAAACTTCTGACGTTTATGACAATAAGTCATAAAAATCGATAGAAAAACTTGGAAGTCTTTAGTATACCAAAAATCTCTCTACAACTCGACAAACATGTGTTTGCACAGATTACTTTGAAAAATTACTATGAAAAAATTTGAACTAGAAATTGTTTATAAAATCGATTCAATTTATTAAAGAATTATTTCCAAAACGCAGGAATCTGAATATTGAACCTAAGAATTTAAAATCTCTCCCATCTATAGTTCAAACAATCATGAGCTAGTGCTTCATGCAGAAAAAGTGGTCTGTTAAATTATCAAATGTTAAGGTCATAGTTGTTCCATACTTTCCGAAATCTCAAAAAAAAAAGAAAAAAAAAACAATGGTTAATGATGTAAAAAAATATTTCCTATTTTTCGATTCTTCAAGATATGATCAAATCAATGTCAAAATTCTTTAGCTCAATGAAACAAACTATATTGGTATTACGTGAAACTATCATATTATTGTTAATTTAGGGCGACCGAAGCACATCGAAAATTAAATATAAATGTGGGCCATATTTTGAACTCGTGGCGGCTGGCAAGCTTAGTTCAAATGGCTGATCCCTCAGCATTGCAAGGGATCCGACTTAGATTTTTATGGACAGCGCTTCGTTAAGCCTATCAGCAGAACGGACTGAGTCTCTTATAAATTATACTTGTATAATATAATATAAATCATCAAATCTTCACTAATATAGATTGTCCTTACTGCCTCCGGAGACTTTAAGAGGTTACATACAGTTAGAAGGCCGAAAAAGGCGAATTTTGTAGTATTTTTTCAAGAAGACTTTTAAATTTATTGATTCAAAAATTTGTAAACATATTATACTGTTTTTTAACTGTATTTTAAGACTTAGTATAAATAAAAATATATTTTTTTGGAAAGAAACTACAGCTGACCTTCGGTGCTTCTTTAAAAAAGACGTTTTGCGATGACCACTATATCTCTGAACTGTATCTTCTGAAATTAAGAAACCAAACAGATTTCGTTGAAGTAATATCAAATATAGTAAAATAAATCGAAGGAGTAAGCAAAATACAATTTTTTGACAAAATGCCGGGTTTAAAAAAAAAAAAACCATTTTGACCTAAATTTCGGCCTTTTGTTTGTTTGTTTATTTTTGTCACTAGAACAGTTGGAAGTTTCTAAATCAACTGTGATAATGTAATAGATTTCTTTACCGACACACAGATGGCGCTAAGTCAGAGTCGCACAAGGATATTTCGAGTAGATTAAATCTTGAAATTAAGTGTCGGTCGGAAAATTGTTATGCTTAGGCATATATTTGAGGTGGTTAGATTACCTTTATTCTGTTCACTGATCTCGACGTTCTCACTATCCTTGGAGATTTATAAAACAGCTGTTTTTGACATTAAAAAATTCACATCGTATATTGTTTATTAAAAGACAACATTATTAAGTCATACTTTCTTAAAAGTCGTCATGTTTAAAATATTTTCAATTTAATTGATGTATTTTTAGATTTGAGAAGTCGATTGCCAGGATTGCACATGGTTTATTTCTTTGTTAGCATTTTTTCCTTTGTAGTGTCAAAATCAGCTGTGATAATATGATAAATTTCGCTTCTGACAAAGAAATGGCCCTAAATCAGAGTCGCAGGGGAAAGGATTTGGGTGTCGAGATTAACAAGTGTCATTTTTGGTTAAATATTGCTAAATCTTTTAGATTAGTGAGATAATCTACTCAACACCCTCAAATCTTAAAGTTAAGTAGAGTTTGGAATATGGTATAAGACTAAGCTTATTTTTAAATTGATAACGCTGACGGTATGAAATTTTTCTCCACAGAAAAATTTTCATAAAAGGCCGTAAATCAAAAAAAAGTATTTTTTGTGTTCGAAAAATAGAGTTATTTAAATTCGACTATTATAATCGCTATTAGAGAATGATAAAGATAAAAATGATTTTATAATATTATCGTCTTCCACCATTCATTTAAACATTTTTGATGTTAATACTTGTTGTTTTTAATACTACTTGGCAGCGTGTGATCATTTATAGGCAATGAAAAACTCCTTAGCTGTTTTGAGTAGCAGGGCATTCCACTCCCGAGGATCAGCTATATAAAGGCTGAACATATTAATAAATTTTAAAAGTAAATTACTTTTAAAACTCCTGCAACAAAGTTACCCCCTTTCTCTACGACCCTCATACATTTACTATATAACTTCAACACTTATGTAAATAAAATAAATTAATTACTTACATAAATTATATATAAGTACGCCTCTGTGAACGGCGCCTAAAGAAATAGACACAGCAAATTCCGAGCGAATTTTGTTTAAATGTGTTAATATTAGTTTTTCCAACCACCCTCCCCCCCAGCTCGCGCATTCCACGCTGCGCTCGTGCGCACGTACCGAGCTTTATTAATTTAGTTTGTTTTTGAAGTACGTAGATCGTTAAAGAAAAAAGAGGCGAACAAAAATTTTGTGGCACGCATTGCGCCAACCACAAGAAATTTCGTGGCCACTTTGCTGTGGTTTTGATACAAAAACACGCTCCATACACACACACTCATGCACGCAGCGCCTGGCGCACACTAGTGTTGCTTGCGTCTGGATTTGTGCTAAATGCTGCTATTGTTCGAAATTATAAATAAAAGTAAAAGCGTGAAATTGCGCGTTCCATTTGGTGTTCGCTAATTGGTCACATGAGACGCACACTCTAAGCAATTTAATTGTCAGCAGTTGCTTATAAACTTGATTTCTATTCAAACTGCAACAAGTGCTGCGATTGCGCTGCTTTCAGAGTCACGCTAATTTTGTGCAAACTCTCTCTGGGGGGGGTGTGGGTAAACGTTTTAAAGGAGCTCCTGCAGGGATGCTATGGAAGATCGTGTGATAGCGCAGTTTTGAAGAAATTGGAAGTGTTTTGTTGGAAGTATTTAATTTGATAATGCTCAAACATTAGGCTTAATTCATCAGTAGTTGGGTCTAGCTACACTAAGATGACACTCTTTATATAAAAGTTTCAAAATTCGATGTTCATCGTTATTGCTTTAGACACTCGATTCAAACTTTGACGATTTAGCGGATTCCAAACAATATTTTTCAGCAAACCTTTTCCTTAAAACATTTTGTTAAAAAATTTTTTTTGCAAATTTTTGGGGAAAATGTATTGTAAAACAATTGTAGGGATCAACTTCAATACCTAACTACAAAACTAGTTTTTTTTTTTGAATAGGCATTTCTCTGCTCGCTTCAGCTCTCTGGCCAAAAATTTTGCATGTAAAAGCAACAACAAGGCTAACGAGTTAAACTCGTAGAAGATAAAATGCGGATTTCTCAATAAAGTGGCACATCCGCTTTTTTCTGCGTGTTTTTCTGAGCATCTGGTTTTAATTTTTCGATTTGCTGGAGAGCAACGCTTTGTGAATCGAAGACAGCTAAAGAAACAAAATGACTTACAAGTCAATCTATCTAAATTACAAAAAAAAAAACAAATTGAAACTTTTTGAGCTCCGCAACAACAATAACTACTTTCACTGTTTTTTAAATTAGCCGAAACGGAACTGAATAGTTCGGTTTTCATTCGTAACATGCGGTAAATAGAAAAAGTTCCTAGTACTACAAGTTGACTACATGGCGCACCATCAAACCATTTTCCTTGACTAGCAGAATACGAACCCATTACAAACATAATTTTCAAATTTTTTGTATAATAAATGAGGACACTTATTTTTGGTTTCTTTGAAATTTTTATTTACAATTCTTACAAATAATTTTTTTTTTTGTTTTTCTTTTGAGATAATTTTAATTTTTTTTTTGTGATTTTTTCATTTTTTTCTTCAATTATTATGAATTCAATACAATAAATAGTTTAAATAAAAAGAGCTTAACCTAAAAATTTTTTTGTGGGTTTTTTCTCAAACTGGTTAATTCACTGACCTTAATCTACTAACTTAAATTAAAAAACAAATCACGGAAACATAGTTTGATATCTATCTTATGCTGAATTTATGAGCGTATTGGTCTCAAAGCGCAACAAATTCCGATTCCATTATGACATTTCTCTCGGATGGTTCTACAGACACAGCTTCTATTTGCCTTATAACATTTCTTTCGGTTAAATCTGTTGACGTAACTTCCGGATCGTTTATGACATTCCCTACGGTTGAATCTGAAGCCACAACTTCCGGTCGCATTGTAACATTTCTTTCATTTGAATCCGTTGACGTTACTTCTTGAACGCTTATGACATTTCTTGCAGCTGAAACTGCAAACGTAGGTTCCAATTTGATTGTAACATTTGCTTCTGGTGGAGCAAGGGCTATTGTTGAAAGACTGCGACGCAGCTTCTTGCACTCGTCGGCACATTTTGTTGTGATTGATGTTTTCACATCCCTGGCACTCATGTCTGTCATAATCGTCATAAACTCAATTATATCTTGTACAATCGGCTGATCCAATTGCCCTTTCTCGGGTTTATTCATTTTCAAAAACGCCGGCGATGGTTTGCCAGTCAACGTATGCGTAGCGAGTGTCTTATGATCGAATATACGACTTAACAGTTTTCGTGTAATTGCCGCGCCTGTGTTGTTCCAATTTAGTTCCAGTAAAAATTTCTTCAGCACTCTGGTGTTATTTGCTCCGATTACTACAAATTCTGTACCATCAACCACTATGGTGCGTTCGTTGAGGCGCTCTTTAATCACATTCATATCAACTGGTACGATTTCCTTCACCTTTATCTTCTTTTGTTGTTGATCTTCGACATTTTCACTACTCTGATTCAGTGAAGATGGACTGCTTTGCGGTGGTAGTGCGCGTTTTCCTGCGCAAACCTGTGCAGTTGTTGTTGTAGTTTGTGTTGAACTGCCTTGCTGTGGTTGCGGTTGCAACGGTGTTTCAACTAGTCTATTAAGTGTTTGACTAAGTCCCGGTGTTAGCGTTGTTGCAATCGCACCAGTTGGCATTTCATATTTTATTGGCGACACCTTCAGGGTCTCTCGTCCTAGTAATTGATTAGTTATCCTTTCATTTGAGGATTTTGTCAAATCGAGCGGCTGTTCTAGTCCTGGCTGCTGTGTTTTCGGCTTCATATTTTCTTTAGTCAATCTTTCTATATTCATGCGTAACTGCTGCACTAGTACAACTTCTTCATCTTCTGTAGTTGTGGTAAGCACTTTTCTATTAAAATCATCCATTATATGTAAAAATGCATCTATCATTTCTTTTTTATCCGCTCTCTTATGAGCGGTTTGGTTGAGAACGTTCTTCCATACTTGTGGGAACTGTATTACGTGTTCCCTCATTGCGCCAATCTGCGGTGGCTGTGGAACACTGTTCAAAAACTGTGGTTTCCTACTTATGTTATCCATTTTAAATTTAATATTCGTATTTTTCAATTTGATCTCCGTTGCCAAATCTTTAAATGGCCAAACTGTTGTATGATATTCTAATAATTGTCTTTTTTAAATCACTTTTGGTTTAAACTCACGTTTTAGGATTGTC
Organism: Bactrocera correcta; assembly: GCA_027475135.1. Taxonomy (NCBI): domain Eukaryota; kingdom Metazoa; phylum Arthropoda; class Insecta; order Diptera; family Tephritidae; genus Bactrocera; species Bactrocera correcta. The sequence goes on from CM050323.1 coordinate 54,823,541, forward strand.
TTTTTTAAATTATTACTTTACATTCTGGTTTGTACACTCACGTTTTCTGATTTACGATAATGTGTTCACATCGTTTCAAGAAACGAAACTGTCGATCTAGAGCACTGCTGCCGCGGCTTTTAAAGCAAAAAACTGGCATCAAGTGGCTGGCACAGGTAGAGCATTGATCAATCATTCGCTAATTTATTTTCGCGCAGAGTGCGCAGCTTTCTTTTTTACGCACTCACGTAAACGGGATTTAGAACAAAGGCATAAAGTGACTGGCACAGGTAAACAATGGCTCTTGCACGCTATTCGCTGTTTTATTTTCGCGCTTCCGCCAACCTCGTCACCCGGAGAGTATAAACCTGCTAAGCTACCAAAGTAAATAGGTTGCTGTCTCTTTCCGCTTTTGAGCTATTTTAGTATATGCAAATAACTTGAGCATTAAGGATAAAAATTGAGAAACTTGAGCATTAAGGATAAAAATTGAGAAATATCAGTGAACCTTCGCGAGCTATAAAATATTTTATAATACTATTTCAGCCACTGTAAGTATCTTCCTATGTATCTAATGAGTGTTATTTGGAACTGTCTTGGAAACAAGATCACTTCAAATCACGCTTTACAGACAAAACCTTTTCTAATATATTTATTATAAAAATATTTTAAGAATTCAAAATATTTTGTTTACGTAGTTTATATACATTCGTTGCACATAGGACATTTAGACATTTTTGTAAAAGCTTCTTAAAAATGTTTCAGAACAAATATTTCTAGTCCACAAAATATTTGAAAGAGAATATAATATCAAAGAACGCTTCTATTATATTTGTTGTATTAGAAAATAGAAGAGATCTTGAACGCTCTCATAAACGCTTTAAGAAACTATAAAAGCTTATAAAAAAATCTTAACCTCACATAATATTTATACTATTTATTATAATCTATTCTTGCATTCTGAACTTTGAATTTTTCCAGTTTACGCAGCGTGTCAAATTCGGAATTTATCAATAGACATTCCAATTGTTGTACAAAATTTGCTGAGACTAATTGTTTCTCTCTACACTTTTAAGATCTGATAGCTACATATGGCTCAAATATGAATATGAAATGACTTAAAGGAGCGAAGAGTTGTTTGGTTTTCAAATAAAAATGAAATGTCTATCAAACATTTTATAGAGCCGCATAGATAGTAGTTCCTTTTATTACCTTATCTCTAACTCTATTTGATTAATAAATTTCATACAATGTATAGCAATCTTCGTTATCGCACTAATTGATGCAAGGTATTGAAAATCTAGATTTCATCTTCTAGATTAGTTTAATAATTAATATTGGAAGAAAGAAAAAGCTTTTTGCTGTTTTTTGCAAAGCTTTGAAGCCTTGATTAAAATCAAAAAACTAACTACCAAGAGCGTTAGGAGTTGCGATTACGCTTTATTATCTGTGGTATTACTTCCAGCATTCTTGGGAGCTGACAATAGGTTGCATGTTAAGAACGCGATATCCCATTGACACCTTCACCAGATCAAATTAGAACAAAATGAGAGAACTCCAGAGCTTTATTAAGAAACTTGAGGTTAAGGAACATGAGATATATAAAGTTCTTTCTTAGGCAATTTTTGAATGGATGTTTCTTAAATCGCGATATATATTTAATTTATAACCAAAATCCTGTTCTCAATCCAGATCAACTAACCTGTATCCCCAATTATAATAACTAGCAATCGGTTATGTGACTGATGTCTATATCTGACACCATCAATTAAGATGAATTAGCATAAACAAAGTCTACAATAACTCCAAAATTTCACCGTGTTATTTTAGTCATCAAAATGCACTTTCGCTTAGAGATTCCCCATTCAAAAGAGCATCGGTGAATACTTAAGTATTGCCTTTTCATTTCCTCTCTGTTTCTGGGTTGTTATGTGAAATTATTCAAAAGATCTGTAAATTTATGAATATTAGAAATTCTCTACACCGCTGCCAAGCATCGCAACGTATCCTTCGCGTGAAATACCTGCACCATCAAGTATTTGTATGTGTGAGTATGCGCACAAGCTGACATAAGCAGCGCTGCCTTTAAGGTTTAGTCTGTCTACTAACCTTTCGCCTTCGCTATATTTGTTATTGTTGTAAAACAATAGATCATACAAAACTCGTTTCCAGTACAAAAGGGTGTCACGCACTTTCTTTGTGTTCCTTCGTAATATTCAAATATATTTATTTATTAGTGAATGGTATTAACATATTATCCAACAGTCTGTACATAAAATAATGCAATATTCGTTAAAAGCAATCACATATTGTCTCATTCAAATATCAAAATAATTATCTTCTTAACTGACGGAACCAAATTACACACCCTTTGAATACAAAATTTAAAAAAAATAGGAATTTTTAATATTAGGTGCAATAAATTAAAATAATTATTAAGTCATTCACTCTAGAAGTTTGTTTTTTCTTAATAGAGTTACAGATTTCTTAAAGGTCTGTATTATTAGTTATAACTCAAATATTTGTTTGAGGATCGCAAAGTGTGATTTGGGATCTTCAAATCACATTTACGTCGTTTCGGCAGCTAACGTCTGCTTTATATTAGTACGCAGCTAGTTAGAGACTATTGTTTTTTCAATACTTGGTTGCAAGAGTCGCATAATTCTATATAACTGATATTTAATTGGAGAAACGATATAATAATGCAATTGGTCTAATAGGCAACACCTTATTTCCTTTTTGTGCATCTGAGTTTATGTATTTATGCTCGTATTGGTCCCAAAATGTCAAAGCTTTCAGCCTGATTATAACATTTCTGTCGGATGGATCTGAAGGCAAGGCTTTCGGTTCCATTTTAACAATTATTTTCGATGAAAGTGAAAGCCCAGTTTCCTGTTACATTATAACGTTTCTTTTGACTGAAACTGCAAACATAAGTGCTGGTTTGATTGTAATATTTTCTTTTGATGGAGGGGACAAAAAATTTTGACAGGTTTGGCCCCGCCCTCTAAATAGTTTAATGTACAAAAGTCGTTAACCAACTAAGTGATCTTGTCAGTGTGAAATTTTTTTAATTTTTTGGAAATTTTTTTTTTTTTTTTTGTTTTTCTAATTTTAATTTTAATAAACTTTTTCTCAAATTTTGAAATCGAAATTCAAATTATACGGTCGCTACAGCGTTTCTTGTAGAAAGGAAGCAGAGTGGAACACAAACCGCCTCCAATCTTTAAACGCGTTTTTCTCAGAATGGAAGAGTTTTGAAGATATCTAGTTCGAATTTGGAGAGAACATTTTCCATCACTCTGTAGAAGCTGTTTTTTTTTTTTTGGAAATCCTTCTGTTTTCTAAGAAAATCTTTAATGAATGTATTTATTTATAAAAAAATTTATTTATGTATAAAAAAGCAAAATTTCGATATATAAAATAAAAAAAATTGCGAAAATCGGTGATTTTTCGGAGGTTCACACTGAGACGATTTTTTAGCTGCAACAACCAAAATCGCCTGGTGCCAATATTATAACAACTCCTACCGACAATGTGAAAATGGGTGAAAACGGATGGTAACTCCACCCACTCCCCATATGTTAAAAACTACCACCATCTTGGTGAGGCGAGAGAGCTTTATACCAGCCGGTGTCAAAATCGGACGTTGGACGTGGCACCACTCCCTTTTTCCGATTGCAACCAAATTTTGGTATGTGGCAATCGTCTGAAATTTTCATGTTAAAGGGTGTGAAAATGGGCGAAATCGAATAACAGTTACGCCTGGTTCCCATATAACTCAATTTTAAATTCTAACTGATGGCTTCCATTCGAGTGTACGAATCAACAAGCAATTAACATGATGGGATAAAACTTTTCACGAATAATGCCTTTAGATTATGCCTTATGGCCGAAAATTGTTCAAGTCCAATAACAACTATTCGAGGCCATTGATACCTAATATTTCAACTACAGTACTTATAGTTGACTACAGATTTATAATTGAAACTTAGAGATTATCCTTTCATGGTAGTAGTATGTCTGGAGGCTACAAATGAGTTGAATCGAGTCAATACTTCGCTTAGTCTCCATATACCCAATATTCAGATTTTCAAACTTCCGACTGACTTTATACCGCATATAGCGGTCATTATTTGACCTAACTTAATAAAAAAAACAGCGTGTTTTTCTTATATGTACATGTATGCTTTATAAGGTCTCCGACGCTTCCTTCTGGGTGTTACAAACTTTGTGGCAAACTTAATATATCCTTTTCAGGGTATAAAAACAAACATTTCCTTGACTAACAGAATACAACACCATTACAATAAATTTTTTAAATTTTTGGCATATTAAATGAGGACACATATTTTTGATTTCTATGAAGTTTTTATTTACATTTCTTAAAACTAATTTTTTTTATTTTCCTTTTGACTTTATTTTAATTTTTTTTTCTTTTCTTTTTGCTTCAATTGTTATGAATTTGATATAATAAATAGTTTACCTAAATTTTTTTTTGGGATTTTTTCGAAAACTGGACTGACTTCACTGAACTTAACTTGCTAAGTTAAATTGAAAAACAAATAAAGAAAATACTGTTTCGTTTTCATCTGAATTTGTGTGCGTGTTGGTCTCAAAGTACCATAAATTCCGATTCCATTACAACATTTCTTTCGTTTAAATCTGTAGACGCAGCTTCCCATTCCATTACAACATTTCTTTCGGTTAAATTTAAAGGTTCAGCTTCCAGTTGCGTTATAACATTTCTTTCGCCTGAATCTGATGACTTAACTTCCGGCACGCTTATGACATTTCTTGCAGCTGAAACTGCAAACGTAGGTTCTTGTTTGTTTGTAACATTTGTTTCCGATAGAGCAAGGGCTATTGTTGAAAGACTGTGACGCAGCTTCTTGCACTCGTCGGCACATTTCGTCGTAATGGATGCTTTCACATCCCGGACGCTCATATCTGTCATAATCGTCATAAACTCGATTATATCTTGTATGATCAGCTGATTCAGTTGGCCTTTTTCGGGTTTGTTCATATTCAAAAATGCCGGCGAAGGCCTGCCGGTCAACGTATGCGTAGCGAGTGTCTTATGTTCGAATATACGACTTAACAGTTTTCTTGTTATTGCCGTGCCTGTGTTGTGCCAATTTAGTTCCAGTAAAAATGTCTTCAGCACTCTGGTGTTATTTGCTCCGATTACCACAAACTCAGTGCCATCAACAACTATGGTGCGTTCGTTGAGGCGCTCTTTAATCACATCCATATTTACCTTTATCTTCTTTTGTTGTTGCTCTTCGACATTATCCCAGCTCTGATTGAATGAGGGTGGACTACTTTGCGCTGGCAGTGCGCGTTTTCCTGCGCAAATCTGTGCAGTTGTTGCTGTAGTTTGTGTTGAACTGCCTTGCTGTGGTTGCGGTTGCAACGGTGTTTCAACTAGTCTATTAAGTGTTTGACTAAGTCCCGGTGTTAGCGTTGTTGCACTCGCACCAGTTGTTATATCATATTTTATTGGCGACACCTTAGGGGTCTCTCGTCCTAGTAATTGATGAGTTCTCCTTTCATTTGAGGATTTTGTCAAATCGAGCGGCTCTTCTAATGCTGGCTGCTGTGTTTTCGGCTTCATATTTTCTTTAGTCAATCTTTCTAGATTCATGCGTAACTGCTGCACCGCTATAAATTCCTTTTTTAATGAAATTTTGTTAAGCATTTTGCCTCTAAAATCATCCATTATATGCGACAATGTATTGGGAAGCTTATTTTTTTCATCTTGATTGTGAGTGGTTTGGTTGGGAATGTTTTCCCACACTTGTGGAAAGTGTACTACAGGGTTTCTCATCGAGCTAATCAACAATGGCCGCGTTAGGTCCTTGGGAAGCTCGTCGTGCTCAAATGTGCTGCCCATTTTTAAGTCCCTTTCTTAATATTCGTATTTTTGAATTTTAAATCTGTTGCTAGGTCTTCAAGCAGCTAAACTGTTGTATTAGATAGTAAGAATTATCTTTTTTTAATCACTTTGTGTTGGGAAACTCACCTTTTTATGATTTCTGATGATGTGTGTTCATCGCTTCAAGAAACGAAACTGATGATATAGAGCACGGCTGCAGGGGCTTTTAGCAAAAATCTGTCGTCAAGTGGCTGCTACAGGTAGAGAATGATCAGGCATTCGTTGATTTATCTTCGCGCTTCTCAGGGTGCTGAGAGTATAATACTGCTAAGCCACCAAATTAAATATGTTGCTGTCTATTTCCGGTGTTGAACGATTTTAGTATATGCAAAAAATTGAGCAATAATGGTAAGAAGAGAGAATTTGCACTGGTCCTTCGCGAGCTCTAAAATATATGTATGTATGAGTGTTATTCGGAACTTCTTGTAAATGTTAAAACACAATTTACATACAAAAATTATTCTAATATTTTTCTTTGAAAAATAGTTTAAGAATTCAGAGTATGGAGTTTTACAATACTTCATTCACTCATCAGAAACATTAACCATTTTTGTGTAAGCTTCTAAACAAATATTTTTTGTTCGCAAAAGATTTGAAACATAAAGTAATGTCAGAGAACGTGACTAATAAATTTGTTGTATTAGAAAATTGAGGAGATCTTAAAATCAGGGAATGGAATTATGTATTACAAAGCCTTGAAAGCTTATAAAAGAATCTTAGCCTCACACATAATGTATAATACTTATATTCTGGCTCAAATATGAATATATAAAAAAAAATGCAAAAGAGTGAAGGGTTGTTTGTTTTTCAAATAAAAACTAAATGTCTATCAAGCTATCTATCCTTGTATTACCTCTTCTCTGACTCTCTTTGATTAATAAATCTTATCTTTACATATCCCCACAGAAAAAAGTCTAACGGTGTGCCATTACACGGTCGTGGTGGCGAATCAACCGTCTCACTGAAGTGTTCTCTCAATAAATCTTTTGATTGTTGCGATGTTGCCGTCTGGTTGAAACCAAATGTCCCAGATCAGGAGCCATTGCCAGGTTACGTTCTCAGCGACATCATTTTTGAAAAAATATGGACCGAAGATTCCACCGACCCACAAACCACACCAAATCGTTTTTTTTTTTTCTGGATGAAATGGCAGCTCTTGAATCTTTCTAGGTTGCTTTTGCGGAAATTTTGTTTGTTTACATACCCATTGAGCCGGAAATGGATCTCATCGCTGAACAAAATTTGGCTCGAAAACATCTGATCGAACTTTATAAGAGCTCATAAAGCGAAGCGAAGGTTCTATGGAAGGTCGAGCGACTTTCGTTCTTTTTTTTGTACGCTTTCAATTTAAGATCTCGACATAATATTTTCTTCACTGCGTGCTGGAGGTGGAATTATGGGTCTTCAGATGAGTAATGGTACGAATAGTTTGCTTAGTAGGCGGAAGAGGTAAAACAGAGCGTGAAGGTTCGTAATAAAGTAGAAATGTAGAAACAGTGAGTAAAAAATCGTCAAAACAAGCATCTTCTTGGAAGCAAAAGACAAATCGTATTAAAAAGAATGCTTTAAAAAAAGGAATTTCAACAAAAAATATGTTTTCCGTGCCATAATTTTTATAAATTCGTGACCATGTCTTTAGACGTTGATTTTGGGCTTTCAAAATTTCTTCAAAGAATGCCCAAAAACTCAAAAAGTGTCGAGAATGTTCGAGTTGGTCTCTCTTGCATTCCAAAGTAGTCATGGCCGTTGATGTTTTACATGCTAAGGACTACTCTTTTTCCAAACCTTTTAATTGGAATCAAAGTCACCGTTACTGGTAGCTACAGGAAAATTATTCGCTATTTCTCAGTTAAGTGCTTAAACTCTTCAGAGTCGGTTCAATAAATCATATAGTAACTTATCAAGCTCCACCATCATTTTAAAGCGCAAAACTTTTTTGACCGAACTACATATATCGAAAAAAAGGTCAATTGTCAACCAAGACAAATCATTTGACTTATTCGCTTAGCTTTGTTATAACTCAAAATGTCTAAAGGAGTTTGAAAATTCAGTTCGTTTCCTTTGAGTGGACAATACATTTCTAGAATACGATTAGTGACAATTCTGACTGAGCTCGTAGAGCTGTCATATACTCAACAAGTTCAAGATACATTTTCTGCTTCGAGCCAAATATAGTGAAGAAAATCATCACTAGCAGTTTAGAACTAACGGTAATATATACCAGCTTATAGGAACACTTCTGCACTGACGCTAGAGCTGAAGAGCCCGATTTTCAGACGCAATAAGTTGTGAGTAGAGGCAATAAGTCTCTGGTTCTAGACAACATTGTGCATTACCAAATTTACTTTCTTAACTGATAAAAGAAAATTGCACGTTTTTCGAATAGAAAATTTAAATTTAGAAATTATTAATATTAGAAGCGATAAAAAAGACACTTACTCATTTATACATTCTAATAATTTTTTATTTTATTTTTTACTAGATCTACAGCTATTTTAAATATAACTTGAGTCAAATGAGTTATGGTTATCGGAAATTGCGTCATTGTTGCATTAAATATTTGTCAATAAAATTTTCCTTTTGGGTGCTGCGGAGCATCGTCGAGAATAATTCGAGTTTTTTAAATCACATTTACGTCGTTCCGGCGGCTAACGGCTGCTTTATATTAGTCCGCAGCAAGTTTGAGCCTAATGTTTTGGTCCTAAAGAAGTTCATGTCAAAATAGTTTACTGAATAGTTAGTAATATTTGGTTCCAAGAGTCGTATTGTTATATACATGGTCAAACGGTCTGATAGCCAACACTTAGTTCTCTTTTTCGTGCATCAAAATTTGTGCGTGTCGATTCAAAAATGCCATAGGTTTCATAAAACTATTATTTCGGATGAATCAGAATCTGATGAAACTTCCACTGTTTCCGGTTCCATCCTAACATTTCTTTCGCATGAATCTGAAGACGCAGCTTCTGATTCCGTTATAACATTTCTTTCGCATGAATCTGAAGACGCAGCTTCCGGAACCCTTATGACCTTTCTTTCAGATGAAACTGCAAGCATAGTTTCTGGTTGTTTTGTATCATTAGCTTCCGGTGGAGCAAAAGCTTTTGCTGAAAGACTGCGAAGGAACTTTTTAGCTACGGTCATGCACTTACTATCAATGACTTTTCTCACATCCCGGGCCTTCATACCTTTCAGAAGTATTATAAATTCGAGTATGTCTTCTACGATCAATCGATTCAATTTCCTTCCTTCGGCTTTGTTCTTATCTAAGATCACCGGCGATGGCTTGCCGGTCAACGTATGCGTAGCAAGGGTTTTATAGTCGAATAGACGACATAACAGTTTCCGTGTTATTGCCGCACCTGTGTTGTTCCAATTTAGTTCCAGTAAAAATTCTTTCGACACAATGGTTCCATTTTTACCTATTGTTACAAATTCAATTCCATTTTCCTCTACGGTAAACTCGTCCAAGTGCGCTCTGATCAATTTCATATAATCTGAATCGGTTTCGTTTACCTTTAGTTTCTTTTGTTGTTGTTCATGGACATTATATCTGCTCTGATTCAAGGAAGGTGTATTGGTTTGCGCTGCTGGTGCACGCTTTTGTGAGTGATGAGTTGGTGAAACAATGACGATCGGGCTTTGTGCATGCGCTGTTGAAGTTTGTGCCCCAATATCCCGCTTTTGTTGCGGCGCAGACAGATTACCACTCTTAGTTGTGGTAACATTAGATGGCGTTTTATTTTTTTGTGGCGGCGCATTTGGTGTCTTCAAACCCTGTAATGGACTAGTTTGTCTGGTGGGTGCGGCCTTTCTATTTCTCGACATATTTCTCGACAAATCGAGTGCCTTTTCGGTCTTCACACGCCCCATGCCTTCGAGAATATATTTTCTATAAAGTAACTTTTTGGGTGGCAGTGGCGCTTTAAACACACTATTTGCTGTCTTAGATTCTTCTGACGATTCTTTTGCATGTGAAGTATTAGTAGTCTTTTTGTTTGTTAAGGATTTCTTTTGATTGTTGGCGACTTCTCCTCTTTGTGAGTTGCAGTGAGAAGTGGGGTTCCTGACCGATTCAATCGGCAATGATGGCGGCAGATTCTCTTTGTTGTTCAAAGACGCTTGATTATTGTTAGAATTCATGTCAGTGTGTGCGTATGTATGTACGTAAAAGAAAGGTCGGACTGTCCAAATCTGTAACAGAAAAAAGGATAGCTGTATCACCAAAAGTAGTTTCATAGGAACTTAATTAAGGAACAAGCGTTAAATTCGGTAGCAGCGAGGCTATACATTCAGCGATGCATTTTTTAAGTCAAATTTTTCACAAACTTTCTAAACGTTTCGCAAAAATATTTAACCGATAGATTTCTGTTACTTTACGTAAGCTTTCTAAAGTAAGCTGAACGAAAATTTTGTAAAAGTTTCTAAACAGCTTTTATAATAAATAATGGGAAAGAGTGTGTCTAATTAATCGATTTCAATAGAAAATTTAAGATATCTTACAAGCAGCCAAAAGAACTATTCATTGAAATCTCATGTAAGCTTACAAAAACAAAACCGTAACTTCAATTCAAATTTTTCTGTTAGCATGTTACTTTGTGACTTTGCCAATTTTTTGGGGTTATTCTTTACAAATATATACCAATTGTTGCATTAAGTTCACTCAATCAGTCTGAGCTCCTAACTGTACTTTGCACTTGTGGCTCAAATATGCATTTGATTTTCATAAACACAGCTAAATTGGGTTTTTAAATACGAATTAAACGTTTGTCAACCTTTTTGACGATCAGCAGCAATATCAGGCTCTCTAGTTGTCTTATCTGTAGTTGTCTCTGATAAGTAAATTCCACACAATTACTTATGCCAATATTCTATGTCACATCAACCAGCGAGAAATATTGCAAACTTAGAGTTTGGTTAGTAATTAAAATATAATAAAAGCTATAAAAGAATAGCTTTTAAGTTAAGAAAATATATTACATATAATACAATAGAGCATACATTTCTCGATCCACATCAATTAAGCATCGTATCCACGGTAATAATCACTAAGAATCACTTATGTGACGAATGCTCATTTACGACAACACTTTCGAACATCCAAGTGTTACTCCAAATTAAAATCAACTACCGTAAATAACGGATACAATAAAGCCATCATTTCAACGTGTTATTTCAGTCGTTCAAAATATGCACCTTCACTTAAAGATTCTCATTCAAGCGAGCAGCGGTAAATACTTAAGTAGGCGTTGCCTTTTCAGTTATTTTCTGTACCTGGCTTGTTATGTGAATTTATTCAAAAGATGCATAAATTTATGAAAATTAGAAATTCGCTACACCCGTGCCAGGCATTGCTGCGTATCTTTCACGGGAAGTAGCCGCACCATCAAGTATGTAATTGTCTGATTATGCGCGCAAGCTGACATAAACAGCGTTACTTTTGGTTCTTAATCTGTCTACTAACCTTTCAGCTCGCTAGATTTGCAAAAGGGTGTCACTCACTTTCTTTGTAACTTTTGTGTAGTTTGTTGTTTTGTCCAATAGTTTACAATACCTAATAAGTGAAAGGGATTAGCCCTCTAATAGTATTGTAAAGAATATAACTGCACATTTTATCAAGGACTTGGGAGGGTGAATCTCTTTGTCTTTATTGAACCCGGTAATATCTCGACTAATTTTCATCTAAAGCTGTTATGAGACTATTCAACAAATCTGACGGCAAAATTACGGACTGAATACGAATTTCAGCTCAAAAATGTTCCACCACGTACAGCTATTTATATCATTTTAGTAAGGGGGGTCACCCGTTGGCTGCAATACAAAAAAAATTCAATGTTTTAAGACATTTTTACTATCATTTTCGGTTTTGTCTCCCCCAAAAATTTAAAGCAAGAAACAACCTCTATAACATTACAATCGAAAAATGGCTGGAAACTAGTGTAATTAAACATAAGTACATATTCTATGGCGGTAGATCGGCACATGAGGGCGACATTGCATAAATTTTGTTTTAAATTCCTTTTGTGTTCAAAATATTCTCGAAGATGACCACTAACGATTTTGATAATGAAAAGATCATCGCTAAAACAAAGGCATTTTCAAAATCAAAACACAAATCGTATATATATAGAAATATAATATCAGAAGATTGCTAATTGTATTGAATAGGAAAATCGCATCTTTCCAATAAAAATCTTAATATATGCATATCTAAGCCCTGTTTCCAAGTAGATTTTATATAATTTAATAACTTTTTCAAAACACACAAAGCATATCAGCAACTAATCGTTTATATAATATTAAAAGAACGCGTGGAGACTTTAGCAATGAAAACTATTATTAAAGAGCGTCAAATAGATATCGGTTGCTTCCGCCCTTCATGGGTTTGTTTGGGATAGTCAAAAGTTCTTTAGAAACACGAGAATTAAAAGCCTTTACTTTTGGTCACCTTACCTTGATCAATGAATTATTACTTCTTCTTCGTTAATGAAGAACTTTAAGTTCGTTTGTTATATGGACGACCTCGCTGTGCTGTATTCATAAAAATCCATCTTTTCAAAGAAGGACAAAAATTTCCAAATTCAATATACCCTCCTTAAGATGTGAAACGGGGAAAACTGCGCTGCAGCAGGCCGCAGGAATGATCTACTAACAGGGTACATTCTTGCAAGGCTTCAGGATATGATCAACTTTCAAACATGGACTTTAGCCTCTTGCGGAAACTGCCGGTTTTGCGACATAAAACAGGAGACCCCAGAACACCTAGAGCCCGGCAATTTGTAGAAGCAGACTCAAGGTTTTGTCTATGTGGACAGGGATCACATCACTTCAGACGTCCCCAGCAAGTTCCTGAAGTTGTTCAGAGTGCTGGATCTTTGTGACCATATGTGTATAAGAGAAGGCATAGGTCGCAGTGCAAAGCCTCAATTATTTTCTATTTATCTATCTATCCAAGATAATGGACTAAGCTGGAGAGAACACATTGAGTGCAAAGCTTCCAAAGTCTTTCAATTTCGGAATTATTGCAGGAGAGTCATAGCCCCAAAGTGGGATTTACCACCACATATGGGCTATTGGCTCTAAAGAAGTGTCATCCTTTCCGGAGTGTCGCATTAATCTCCTAGAACAAGTGCAATAGCGCAATGAAAACTACATCACTTAAGCCTGTGGAAGTTACCCTTGACATCCGGCTAGTGCATGGTGTTGGTGGCGGACAGATCAAAAAGCTCCTACTTCTAAACAAAAAGGAAAAATGAAAAATGTTAGCAGAGGTTGATGATACGCTGCAACATTATCTATGAATGCCCAGCCCTCAAACCTATGAGACGGGAAGTATTCCACAGCTCATAATACTCTAACTTAAAAGTCATTGGACAAATGAGAATCAGTTTTTTTTTACTAAACTGACTCAGTTGCTGAATAAGGGTTATCACACGACAGCCTAATTATGACTTAACTGCTTGGCTTTATTTGGAGTATTATTTATTTAGAAATTTTTTTTACATAATTTTGTATTCAAAAATTTTTCATATTAACAAAATTATACAATAATTTCGAAAATTAAAAAAAAAAAATATTCAAACATCTGGTTCCTCATACATAATATTCAAAAAATATCCCATTTTCTATTTCTGTTTACGCACTCAGATTTCAGTCACTTATAAATATTCCAAAGACAGTTGATAAAAATATTTTGCCTAAATCGTTTTTGAGTGTGTTCTTTACATAAACAAAAAATTGATAACAAACATAAATTTTTGTAAATTGAAAGTGTGCCAAATAGTCAATAAAGAATTTTCGATTAATTTTTGAGCAAAAAATTTGAACTAAATTAAATTTGTGTTAAATAGTATGGTTTTAAATTCGCAATGTTATTTTGGAAGCTGAACTACAGCAATAAAAATTTACAAAACCCACGAAAGAGACACTTTTTCGCTTATAAAATTTGAAAACCGCATAAACAATGAACAGCATTTACGATGAGCAACAACAAAAGAGGCTGACACGAGCCATAGCTATGCGTGCGCTCATGTATGCCAGCGGTGAGAAGTGAGTGCGATACGGCGAACAATATATAAGATAATTACTCACACTTATCACAGCTTACAATTTAACGTTTTGGACAAACTGTTTAAAATTAAGCATGACTCTTTCCTCTCGATTTTTTTCACTCCTTCTCTCTCTCTCTCTCATTCTCAGCTGCTATTGTCCTGTGAAGAAACCCACCAGATTCATAGTCACTTTGAAGCCGGTCATTAAAACGCCCAACGCCGATCCTTATCTAAATTTGGAAGCGGAAGCCAGTGGCTGCACCTGTAATATGAGGAGATCGCGAAAGACCACCACCGCTGAGCAAATTCAAGTACGCAGCAATACCGAAGCATTAAAAGGCAAAACATTATTGAGTAAGTTGCATATAAAAGTGAACAATCTTTTATTCGTCCAAACTAGTCAAATTATTACATAGAAATATTTAACATTTGGCATGTAATAATATATGGCATGGCATAAATTACTTAAGTCTATGAAGACAATCAAAAATTCTAACCTGAGATATATTATAAACTTAAATACAAAATAATAAATACTATGCACATTGATAGACATACAAATGTAACTTAACGGAAAAGAGCACAAGTTTTACAATAAGAAAATGGTCTCTACAAATAGCCTCAAAATTCTGCACAGTCCTTGGGAACTAAAAAAGTTTTAGTAAAAACTTAAGTTTGGAAACTAAAAACACACAATATAGATCACCACAATTCTTACAAAATATAACTTAAAATACTCTCTTAAATACATATAACTTCAGATGTTTTATATAACAGAGACTTATTAACGCCTAAGGCTATGCAAGAGCGCCGCAAACTTCTTAGTCTAGAAAGGGGTCAAAGATCAGTGCTTGTAGGCCGCAAGTCATTCTGTGGATATATGCTTATACTCCTTAATATGTAATGCACTAACACGTCTACAACTCAGAAACATTTCACCCGTTTTTGACTAGGCGCTTTCCGGCACTCGGTGACTCATAAAAGTATACTATAATTTTTATAATAAACAAAATTCAGCTAGGTAAGGCAGCATTTACTGTAAGCGCAGCGCATAAATTTAGACTGCTTAGACCACTAGTCCTAAGTGAGCTGCAAAATTTTAATATTTAGTATACGCTACACACATCTGCAAAGCTGATAGCTACTTAAATTCAGCGACAAGTCAGACGTAAAGTCGGTGCATTATTTTCAAAAGCAGACACTTATTGCTGCAATTGCTGGCAGTGGCTTGCGCTAGCTTCTCCCCATATGCATATATTTTTCTGGTGCCGTCTTTAGCTGCATGAAACGTTGTTCTTATATCATATATATATACATACATATATCATCTGTGTTTACTTTACCCATGCACATTTATCTTCTTCCACATTTCTTTTTAAGTTTCCTCTCCTTTATAATTTATTTAGTTGTTTTTTGAGTTCCCTCCTTTGATAGTCTTTCAAGTTTTGCCCCAGCAAGTTCCGCATATTTATCTCCAATGGCTATAGGATGTCGTCAATCTCTAGCGATGTCGTTTGTTGCATGAAGTCTATAATATCTGAAATGGCATTATAATCTGCGGCGCTAATATCATGCGCTTCAAGCTTTTCAACCCCGAAAATTTCCTCTAACAAACTTCCTACTATATTAACAGGAGATCCAGACCAATTCATTTCACATAAAGCTTTCTTTCTTACTATCGTCCTCAATTCGCCAATCGTAACCCACTCTTCACCGTTTATCACAAGCTGGTTTGAATCGAAGAAACTCATGAGGTCATTCAGATACCTCTCTTGCGATTCTAATATATTTTCCTTTGCTAATTTGGTACAGTCTAGATCTTGTTTGCTTTGGTGGTGTGGTTCTTTTTTTGAGTGTGGTGCCTTTGGTGTTTTATTACTCTTCTGCTCAGCTTTAAAAAATTTGAAATTTTTGTCAGTATTGCGTAACTTGTTTCTTTTCCCGGTTATCCTTCGAGTTGTTTTAATATTTTCCACTTTCCTTATTGAGGATCCTTGAACGGGTATACAAATTTTTAGATTTTCGAAAGTGTTTCAAAACTGCATTTTGCTGGCACTCACCAGCTCGTCACCTGTTTCGTCATCCGATGCACCGGTACAAATGTGCACGTTATCTGTGGCAATACCACGCACCGGTCCTCTTCGAGTATTTGGCTGTTCCTGAACTGTTTCTGTTACTGCGGGAATACTACGCACCGGTCTTCTTCGAGTATTTGGCTGTTCCTGAACTGTTTCTGTTACTGTTTCTGTTTCTTTCACTGGTGTCTTAGTTCTTTTTCTTGCCATTCTAATTTCATCTGCTCTTACTAGTTGATTAAAGTAATCAGCGACTTTGTAGCTTTTAGACATTTTAGCTGCCGGTTCTTTCATCAAAGCGTACTCTATTTTAAGTTGGCCGACCAATTTCGTTAAATTTTCGAGTCTGACCTCTATTTCCACCATCCTCCTAGACCGAAGCTCATACCATAACTGTAGCGCGTTTTGCCTAAACATAGAATATGACCTTTATCAGGCATTAGTTACAAAATTTCACAGTTATATTACCAGACGCGGCAGCGCAAATAATGTGAATGCTTGATTAACATTTGATACTGGAAAAAAAACAAAAATATTATAGCTAGTATGTAGAATATTTGATTTCTTTTTATACACTTATACGGAGCATACAAATTTAAAACCAAAAAAAATGGATTTAAGGTATTTTCTGGTATAAGTAATGCCCAATATTGGACGCAATATGAATTAATCCATTTGGGTATCTTATGACCTTTATAGGTGCTAATTTCTAAAACAGAAAGCAAAAATTTTGGCTCCTTAAACCGCGGTAGCTAAGCTTAAAACTTAGCACAAACACAAGATTATCATTATCATAACTTTTCAAGAACCCATACTCCAAATATGTAGATCCCAGTATATATAGCTGATTTTTACCGCACATATTGATCAATTTGTGAGTTCTGGTATAAAAAGCTAGGGAAAATATTTTTTTGATGCCAAAATGGTTAAAAACGGTTTCATAATTCCATATTGTTCGCGCTTTCGATTAATTTTATAATGCATCTTAAGGCCGATCTGTCAGAAAACTTAATTATATTCAGAAAGCATCTTTTTTTAATAACAGTATATATTCTTAGCTAAAATCAGCGCAACCTTCTCCTAGTTTAATATACCATAAGGTTTTGCCAACTACTGCAGTTATATCTCCGGCTTTGATTCTTACAAGTTGCTAAAATTTCAATTGTTCGGTTATATCCAAACTTAACTATTTCTTATTTGATTTTTTTGGTTTTAAATCTGTGCGTATACAGTGTAAATAATTAAGAATCTTCTAAACAGCACTTACCTACCAATTTCACACAATCGAACACGCCTTGAAAATAGCCAGCCTGGTGAAACACAGAAAAACATATATTAGCACTTAAACTGTTCAGATATATAAGCGATATATTTCTGAAGCCGATAAAGAATTATGCTTAAAGACAAATCCTTTTTATTATTTTATAATATATCGATGTTTCCTTAACTTAAATTTTTGGAAAATATTTTAATGGAAAATCGAAATAAATGGAAAGTTAATATTTGAAATTTTTCGGATGTCTAAGTCCCTTGATTTGTTTTTGTTAGCAAAACTGCTGAAATTGGTTTCCCCGATATCAAAACGCAACAAAAAATCAATCATCAAACCAATAATCTGTTTTCGATGCACAATTCTTCTTCACCTTTTCTCTTCTCGCACATTTTTTGCTCTCTTTTGAAAAAAAAAAAAAAAAAACAAAAGTTATCGAACTGATGGATATAATTGATGATAGAATACGCGGATAACTGAATAATAGGATACAAGAGGGTACGCGGAGACCTCAATTAAGGGTTACATGGGTTTCCTCAAGAAAAACCCGACCTATTTTTAATAATTAAAGAAAATTTAAATATTTTATTTAAACTCTTATTATTCAAAAGATGCGTATTTTAAGAGATGTTTTGATATTTTTAGAAGAAAATATTCAAAACGCAGCCTTTCCAACGTCATTGCCGGCAGGCCTTAGTAATAAAGGGTTATCCGTGTTGACAGAAGAACTTTTTACAGGATCATCCGAAGTAAAAAGGAAAAAAATGTGTTTTTAAACCAGACCATAAACTAAGTATTTGACGGAGGAAGAAAAATCGAAAAAAATGGAAATTCTTTATTTTGAAAAACATTTGAAAAAAATGAAAGTTTTAAAGAAAATTTCTCGACGGTTTTTGTTTGAAAAAAAATCCATAGTTCAAGACCTTGTAAATCATATCTCCAAGACCTGTATACAATTTTATTAAAATCGGTCGAGTATTTCGCGAGAAAACTTGAAAATAGATTTTGAAAACACAATTTTGAAAAAAGATGCGTTTAAACCTTTAAGTGATATAAAGTCAACTTTTTAAGGTTGTATCTCCGATATCACCACTCGGGATCAACTTGAGCATTGAGGTCAATATTCTAGAGATATAATATTATTAAATAAAATAAGACAAAAAAGTCGGGTTTTTCAACTCTCAAAAACCATGTAACCCCGTAAAATTATATGAAAACTAAGGTTGTATCCAAAATGCTGCCAGTTCGAGTTTGGAATAACAGATATGGCTTGTCCGATTGACTACGCCCCACCGCTTGATACCTCGAATACAGCTTGTAGTTCTTTAAGTAAGTCAAGCCATATAATTTCAATCGGTTTCCACTCTGTCTAATTCAAATCTATATAGTCAAAACAATAAGAAAATCAGCTACCTAATTTTCATGGCAGCACTTTTTGACTGGATTGGCCCGATTAGCCTATCAGGGGCTTTCAAGTTGGAGATTAAACCGCGGCAGAAATTTTGACCTACCAAACATAGCCATCTGTTGGTAGCTTTTGTGATCCAAATTATCACTTGCGATCACAGGGCAACAAAGATGACATGTATATTAAAGTGGGTGGATTTATAGGAAGCCAAAAAAGAGGAAGGATTGAGTTTACGTTAAATATTCTACGGATCATTCTGAATAATTTTACCCGAGGGACTAAAAACGGTTTCAAGCCAGCGTTTTTTAGAGCGTAATAGAATTAAAAATAAAACAAAAGTATCGCCTAAAATGGAAAAGTTTTAGATACAAGTGCTCTATTCCGATCGTTCAGATTGTGTGGCAGCTATATGCTATAAGCCGTGCATCGTCTTGGGAAGAAAAGGGCGTGTGCAAAATTTCAGATTGATACCTCATAAACTGAAGGACTTCCTTTTTATTTTTTTCCGAAAGTTGTAACGCATGCAAATGCACGTCAGCTTAGACCGGTCGGTTAATCCGACGTTTAAGAGCCAAATTCTGTTCAGCGGTGAGGCTCATTTCTGTCTCAGTGGATATATAAAATCGATGGATTTGGGACAAAGGGCAACCTGAAAAGATTCCAAGCTGCCATTTCACATAAAACAAACACCGGTTTGGCATGGTTTGTGGGCCGGTCGATCCAACGGTCCATATTTCTTCAAAAATAATGTCAGTGAGAACGCAACCGACAACGGCGACCGTTATCGCGCTATGAAAACCGACTTTTTGATGTCTAAAATTGAAGCTCGTGATTTCGGCGACATTGAGTTTCAACAAGACGGCTCCACTTCCCACTCATCGCATTAATCAATGGATTTATTGAGAGAACACTTCGCTGAAATGATAATTTCATGTAATGAGCCGTCGATCGGCCACCAAGACCGTGTGATATCACACTATTAGACCTTTTTCTGTGGGGATATGTAAAGTCTAAAGTCTTTGCGTACAATCACACTTCAATTCAGGTCTTGGAGCAGAACACCAGGCGTGTAATTCACCAGTTATCAGTTGAAATACCCGAACAAGCCATCAAAAATTGATCTCAACATTCTTTTTGAAGTTTCTGTTTTTTTTTTTAAGTATGGAACTCCTAATGGATTTTTTTTGATATGCTAAAAAGATTTAATAAATTAATTCATTTATTATAATAAAAAAAAAGCTATTGAAATTAGGTATCTTCGAACCTATTTTTGCAGTTACCTGCGCTTAGCCGTACTTTGAACTTTTCATAAATACTTTTAATTAAGATTAAATACTTTAAACTACAAAGGTTACCTTTTACTACATATGTATATGAAGGCTAGGCTGGCTCTAAAATGTTAAAAGAAAAATATTTGTATTTCCAACTCGATGCTATCATAATTAAAGGTATCATATATTACAAAATTTTCCCTCAATTAGTCTTAAATCATTAATTTTTTTTTTATAAAATCATTATTTACAAATAAAACTTGCAATATAAATGATATTCGTATAATGTGGTACTAAATCCACACGAAATATTTTTCTCCACCACACACACATACACAATTGTAGGACAGGTATAAAAACAGTCCGTGTGTGCATATGTAAGTGACAAACAACCACGCACAAACATGGCTCCACGTGTCCTTGAATTCAGCAATTTATTTCATTAGCGGGCGGGTCGGTTTTATGTCGGTCAAATGTTCGCGAGTTGCCGCCGTGAAAATAATCAATTGTCTTTGGTTTTCACCTTGTTTACTGAATTTCAATAACAAAAGCGCAGGTTAAATCGCGGCATTGAAATATCTTTAGATTGCAGCGCGTTCATTATCAGCCGAAAGGTGTAGGTGTTTACCGACATACCTACATGTACCTTCGGATTCAGATGTACATAAGTATATTTGCCCGCATTGTCATATGCAATGTTTGCAGACACATCTAGCGTCGCCAAAGGTATTTGCTTAGTTGAAATAAAACCTTTACTAGCCCCTAATGAAACTGTTAACCTTTTCCTTCGCTGCAGCTCCAGCCGGATATAAAGAAGTATTCAAAGGACAACTTCCTGAAAACAATACAATAATACTATTTCGTAAAGATTAGCGCACGTAGTTATACGACAATGCAAAATGCGCGGGTATTCCTTATTGAATGGGAAACCGTTGGGGGGAAAACAATCAGTTAAGATAGATGTTTTCACAGTTGAAAGTTAGAAACACCTTTTAACTAAGATTAGCAAACTTTCCAGGAAAAAGTGTGTACTAAAATTACTAAACTAATAATATGTACTAAAATAATATATACTTTTGGAAATGCTAGACAAATGTATGCTATGATAAATGTATCACCAAAGACTCGAAATTGAGTTTTTTATTGCTAACGATTCCCTAAACCATATTACATATATGTATGTACGCATCAAATTTTAAGCAATTCCGCTATCAGATATAACCAATATATCCTTTATATAACCATTTTATAACCAAAACTCAAATTTTGTTTCAATATGAGTGGTTTCTATTACATCGTTTTTCCTTCGCCTATGAACTTATAAAAAGTAATCTTACGTTACTTTCATTTTAGATGACATATGTATTCTCAATTATATAATTATATAAGTTAAAACTTATTTATTAATCAGGGGCAATTATAAGCATTCCTAGCGCTAAAATTCATATATTATTATGCAAGTCTATTAGTCATAAATTCCAGACAACTGAAGCAGCAGCATTTTTTATTATTTTTATATATGTAGTTGTTCCTTGTTTTTTTTTTTTTGTGAAAATGTATTATATTTTGCATATAATATTTTTTTGATTGCGACAATTTGCTGTATAAAGTAATGCATTTAATTGTGACTGAGCGCTGCTTTGCTGCTTTCTTGTAAGTTGAGAGTTAGTAAATATATTTTTATTTTTTGTTTTTGTGTTTTGCAATACAAATGCATTTAACGCATAAGAATCTGGTAATTCTACGATTCCATTGATTTCTTGCACAAATTTGAACAGAGCTTCTCCAAAATGTAAGTACAGGGTTGCTATTCAATTGTGTATACTTAGTATTATTTTAATATTTTATTTAGTAGCCATTGGCAATGCAAACCGTATGAAAGTCAACTGATAGCTGCAGATAAAAGTATAATATATGAATTGTGCTGGCATAGTGTCATTAATAACACAGGCCTAAAAAAGTAATTTTTTTTTGTTGCACTGGAGGTCTTAGCAATTTTTATATCCTGAACAGGGTATATTAAGTTTGTCACGATGTTTGTAACACCCAGAAGGAAGCGTCTGAGACCCTATAAAGTATATATATAAATGATCAGTATGTTGAGCTGAATCGATTTAGCCATGTCCGTCTGTCTGTCCGTCTGTTTGTCTGTCTGTCGGTATATATACGAACTAGTCCCTCAGTTTTTAAGATATCCTTTTGAAATTTTTCCGACGTCATTTTTTCTTCAAGAAGCTTCTCATTTGTCGGAACGGCCGATATCGGACCACTATAACATATAGCTGCCATACAAACTGAACGATCGGAATCAAGTTCTTGTATGGACAACTTTCACATTTGACGAGATATATTCACGAAATTTGGTATAGATTATTTTTTAAGGCAACAATGTAATCTCCAAAAAACTTGTTCAGAACGGGTTACTATAGCATATAGCTTCCATACAAACTTTACACATAGTTACTAACAGAAATGCACCTGTGAAGGGTATTTAGCTTCGGTGCAACCGAAGTTAACGTTTTTTCTTGTTGTTGCTTTCAAGTGTTCAGATTACGACACTATTCACCAAAATGTTGTTTACGCTTCTGCTTTTGAGATTTGATTTCATCAAAGCTATTCCAGAATGTGTGGCTTGGAAATATTTAGTGTGGATAGTCGAAATTTTCCTAGATAACCATAAAACAAATTCTGATAAGAAACCAAGAACGAATACTTTAACAAAGATTTGTTCATATTAAAGTGGTATGTCTATTAGACCAAGTAAAGGGAGGTATCCAAGGAGAGGTAAGACTTATGCCTGAACAATATTTACAAATGGTTCAACTTTATTTTGAAAATTCACGTTCTGTAATGAATTTACTTTTCGGAACACAATTGCCCATATTGGGACTCAGCATTCGATACGGTTTGGTTATGGGTGAAGAAAGCTTTAATTTTTGTAACAATTCAAAGCTAAAACTTATCGGGAGTGTTGCGTGCTACTGCAAATTCAAAAATGATTAGCTTTTTACAAGATATCTCTCATACCCAGAACATATACATGGTTGACTAAGCAAAGGAACACTTTATTTTTAGTTATTCCATATTTAAAAGCGGTTTCCGTAAAATGAATTTTATGCAAGTTGCTATTTGCATGTAATGCCTTGGAATCTGGCATCCTTTGTTTTGACAGACAAGCGCTATTTTTAAAGTTGTTAACAGTAACTTAAAATACTCATCTCGGCAAAAAAAAAATAAATTTTCACGCGATTACTTTTTAACAACTCTCGACGTGGATTAACTCATCAACGTGAATTGATGAAGGTGAATCGATGAACTTAATTCAATTTTTGGCGTTAAAACTCCATCAAGGACCAGTATTTATCGATGGTATGGTGAATTCGAGCGTGGTCGTATATCACTTCAAGACGAATTTTGGAAAGGTCGTCGTTAATCAATTGTTGTTCCGGAAACTATTGATGTTGTGCTCAAACTAATATTGCACGAATGTCGTGGGATTGAGACAGTTATAGGCATTTGTTGGACTAGTATTTTATTCAATATTACATGAACACTTTGTTAATCGTTTAAAAAAGACTCCTCTGGATTGGTTTACTATGACGAAAGTAAGCAGCATTTAACTGTATAAGTGGGCACTGAGTTGGGCAGAAACCAACAAAAGTTGTTCGCGCGAAACACTGCCACGCAAGTGGAAGCCTTTTTTTTTTTTTTTGAAAAAACTGAATATATCGCAACTATACCACTGGGACAACGTAAAACACGAGAGGTACACAACCATTTGTAAGCAAGTTGTGTTTCCAGAAATCAGAAAACCTAAGGCCGAAGGTGGATCTCATTTCACCAAAAAAATCCAAACTCTCACACATCGACTGAAACAACTGCATTTTTGGGCACTCAAAACATCGATTTCTAGAGTCATCCACGGTCCTGAGTCCAGACTTGTCACCGAAAGATTTGGTTTATTCCCGTGCGTAAAAGTTAAACTAAACGGTCAACGTTTTTCGAAACCTGAGGAAGCTGTTGATAAGGCATGTTTTGGAGATATCGCAATCAGAGTGGCAATAGAGCTTGGCCAATTGGTAGAAATACATGCCAAAATGTATAGAACTTTGGATAATATTTCGAAAACCATTAAAGTGATTTTCTTTTATTATAATTTGTCTCTAATTCGGAAGTAAAACGCAAACCTCGTATATCAAGCATGGCCTAAGTAATCTAACTAGAATTTCACCACATTTCTATTATCAAATGGTACACATATGTAAGTGAGCAGCTATTCTTATAGGCATGACGACATTGCCAATTGTCTGATCATTTTTAGGTTAGGTTCTATCAAGCTAGTTATGGAGTTCTTATATCAATGTTTTGTTCTTGCCAAAACTTTTTTCCAATATTCTCGCCATCGTCGTTTAATCTTACGAGCTGTCCAAAAAAAAACTAAGAAAACATAGTTCAGAAGCTTTTGCGAACAAATGCTAAGTATTTTATCAATTCCCACTTTGCACTGGGGCTCCGTCTTATTTTCGCTATATTATTTTGGCGATAAATATTACATATTTATTCATACATATAACTACAATATACGCAATAATATTTATTTAAGCTCCTTGTCGTTTGATTTCCCCCAAAAAATATCAGCAATTGAAATGCATATTGAAATTTTACTTACCCTAGAGCACAATTGCTGAAAATAGATAATATACTAAAATATTAAACACTCCTTAACGATAATTACTTATTTTATGTACTCTTAAGAAAATATTATTTCAAAAGTACTGAGCGAATGTGTTGATTTATGCCGACTATTTAGTTAATGCGTTTGCAAATATGTCATAGAAATTAAGAAAAATTATAAAGAGAAAATCAAATGAAATGAAATTTGCAAAAACTTTTTTTTTTTGTTATTCACAAAATATTCGTATTTTTTGTTTTTGTTACTTGTGGTGCAGTTGTGAAGAAAACACAGTGTTATTTTGTTGCTGGTTTTGTTAAACTGTTAAGTGCGAGTGCTTTTGGTGAATAATTTTCCGAAGCTGTGAGAACAAATTAAAGCTGGAGAGAGTGCGAACGATTTTAAAATGGATTGACCGCTACTTTTATTGAACCATAATAGCAACAACAACAAATAACGAATGTTAGATGAAAGTTAAACATATGAAAAAAGCTTATATTAAAAGTGCATTGAGAAAAATTGGCCCTAAGAAAAATTTGCTGAGAATTTTGCAGTGAAATGGTCTACCAAAACAATTAGTTATGGCCGCAGCTTGTTTCATATAAAACATAAAGCTGTCTGTGATGGCTAGGTATCGATTCGCAGATTGTTGGTTTATTAGCTATATACGAGGAAGCCATTTTTTCTTAAAAAAGCAGCAACTCAGAAACTTTCTATTGTAAAGCATTTTCAAAATTGTCAAATCTCGGCTTTTGCATACTAGTTTATTTGCAATCGAAACTAGTATACTTCGATCCAAGCTATATACTATATTTACGTATATATATGTATACATATATCTTCTGCGCTCAAAATGCATATGTACTTAGAAATATATATGTATATTTCTGAGCGCAGAACTCAATAGATGAGAGACAGCAAATCTCAAATCTCCTACCTTAAACGCGCCAAGATTTTGTTGTTTTTGTTTACGGTTGAGAGCAATGCACAGTTGCTTGTCGGCCAAGTCCTACCAGGTAGCACAGCTGTTACTTTCCACAGCAGGAATACCGCTCATCTAGGTGTTTAGTATAAAGGCAACGAATAGTTGCAAAAGGAATCAGTAGAAAACACAACGGAAATTCGCACACAACTCAAATTGAAACACAGTCTAATAGACCAACAGACTAACCAAACCGAACGCAGTGCTTCAGTCTAAACTCAAGCGGCTAACTGATCGCACACGCGAAAAGAAAAATGGATGCAAAAACACCAAGTACCATTCTAAATACCAGCGATGAACAGTATTTAACTGCGCAATCGAGTCCAACGCGCGATGCCGGCCCTTGCCGCTTGTCGTGGTTTCTTGTGCGCAACGATCCACTTTATGTGGCCGAATATGGCGTCTATCGTTTAATACATGGCATGGACTTAATAGATCCCGATTATACTAATGCATATGCGGGTAATATCTTGAGTTATAATATCGGTGCAGCAACAATAACCGGCAGAATGTTGGCCGTCGCTGATAATGTGAAGCTCGTGCAACGCTCCTTAAACGATTGGGTGAGAGAAGATCGTAAGAAGTACCCAATATTCACATCGAATATATTCGTACAATATCGCGCAGCTTCCAATCGTTTGGTGCATAGAATACAGCATGAGGAACTGGCGGTGCCTTTGTCGTCAACTGAAAATCCGCACGTTAGCGATATGGATATATTTGTGCGTGATGGCGAACGGTTGACGCAGGCCAAGATACTGTCACGTAACAGGAACGTCAACGAATTAATAAACGATTTGACTAGGGTGACTAGCAACATAACGGAAAAGATCTCCGGTAGTTTCGCTTCGGTAAGCGAAAGAAATAAAAGCTGAAGTTTCGAATTTTACGAATGCATTTAAATTCAATTTTTTAATTGTTTGCAGATTAATCTCGATGTGGACGCCACCACCGTGCCCAAAGGCAATCCATGGTTGCTCATACAGTTTAGCGTCAGTGTGCGTGATAGCATCTATTCGATTGTACGCTATAATGATACCATTGGATGGGAGTATAATGCCTTTCCAGGCTTACAAACATTTCTCCTGGTTGGCAAGACCCTCTTTCAAGCTTTAATCATACACAAATCGCACAGTTACAATGCTGTGGTAGCAGCTATGGATACCATAATGAATTCGTGCATAGTGTCGATGTACCCGCATTATGACGATCATGAGTATCGCAATCCGGAAATAGAGAAGGTATGTCGCAATTTGAAGTGGGAATCCTTTGAAGAACTGCGCGCCCAACTAGCTGAAATCTTAAAAAGCGCTGATGAGGAAACAGTATGAAGCTTGAGTTTTGCGAAGGGAAAGGAGTGAGTAAAGTAGAGAGAGAGAGAAAGGTAGAGACAGAGAGGAAGATAGAAAGCGCGAGAAAGATATACGACAGGAGTAGCCTTAAAAAAAAACGCCACAAATTCGACATAACAAATATTTTATTTATAAATATACAATATTATTTATTTTAATCCCCCTAACACCATTTGCGCCTTTTCGCTTGAAAACAGGATACGTAACCTTTTTTAGTATGAACCCGCTAGTATTTGTAGCAATATTTCCGCAAATATACCAACCGATAACGCTGATTCCGGTACTTATGATGATTAGGTAACCTCTTTGACTTATTATTTTTCACATTTTAATTTTCCCTTAAATATACTCGCTTAACTTCAAATTTTTTTTGTCTTGCTAATTCTTGCTCCTCTCTGCTCTTTTATGCCCTTAGTATGAGGAAGCAGAAAGATATGCGAAAGACTGTGTACAAAGCATTGAGCTCCACGATGAAGACATTATAAATTGTAAAGAAGCAAATGAACTTATAAAATTGGAAGCGTTAACAATCTATCAAATTAGCACTCAGATCGATGAAGCCGAAAAGAAGGCGAGAAGTGTATTGAAAAAATTGCAAGATATAAACCTCCGAAAACGATTTGAAACAATGTATACGTAATAATGCGAACATTATGTTCATTACTTCCTTAAAAAAAAAATTATTGTGTTTCTTTACCACTACTTAAAAAGTTTTATTATACCATATTTACCTGCATTCTGTTTAAATTATATTATATTACATATTATTATTATACATATATATATAGTGTATCGAGTACCTATTTCATCTAATTGCAATTTGAATAAATTTTTTTCCAAAACTTTATGTTGCTCTTATTTGTTGGGTTCGGGATTAAGAAAGCGTACAGAAAATAGTTAAACACTCAACTACTGTGGTGTGGGCAAAAAATAGTTAGACTTTTTATTTAAATTTTGTGCGAAATCCCATTTGTCGTATACTGACGTGAATCGCTACTCCCATTGAGGGCTGTTCCGGAAATAGACTTCAACAACTGCTTCGACGATTAGGAAAAACGTTGGCACAGGTGTATTGTGGGCAAGGGTATTTCTTTGAGGGGGACGTCAAGGTCTTACAACTTTTTTCTCACAGTAGTACTTTTCTGTTATCATTTCTTATCTTTCTATCTTTCATTCTATAGTTAAAACACAAAAATTCCGGTCCCTGCTATGCTGTCTACCGCTTTCTCTATTTCTGGATATATATTTTTTCCATACTCGTCTTTTTCCACTTAGTTAACCATTTATCCAAACGGTTTTTAAGAGTTTACATGGATTTACGGGTTTCAAAAAATTGAATTTTTTTTATTGTCATAAAATTTTACAATAATTCTAGAATATTGTCTTAAATTTTCACTTTCATCTGAGTAATAGTTTCGAAGATACAGCCTAGAGAACTTGTGCGCTCGAGGCTTGCTAGGCTAAGTGCACCGTATTTTAAAGCAAAACTGTGTTTTTTAAGTCGGTTGGCAAAATTTCTCCAGAACTACTGAACCGATCTTCACTAAATTTTACTCAGGTCTTTCAGAAACAACTCTTCAACATTTGAACAAAGGATTTTTTTCCAAGAATTTCAGAATTTATTTGTTAATAGCGTATGTTTGTAACAATAAAAAATTCTAATAAAATATTTCATTTTTTATATGAGAAAAAACTTGTTGAAAAAAAACCATTTTTACCCAAGGAAACCCATGTAACCTTTTGCTAACAACTCTAGGGAAACCTACAACGCTGATAACTTATTAAAGATGACCACTCTACTCGCCGAATATCATACTATGTAAAGAATATTGAGACTGTTTACCGGGTCTGAATATAGTCTTACATACATATCGTCACCTGAAATGCAAAATAACGTAACAACATTTTCGGAAATTTACAGTGGCATGAATGAAACACGAAATAAAATGGAACATGAGTGAAAAAAAATTTAATATTGGTTAAAACTGGTTTATATCTGAGTGCAGAACCTGAAAATGCTGAACATATGTAATATTATGTATGTAATTTGAAGTAATCAATAAGACACTCAATTTCGAATTTTTTGATGATACGTTATTTTGCATTTCAGGTGACGATATAGTTCTTTGCTATGAATTTTGAGAGATTATAGTCAGGTTTGGTAAACAGTCTCAACGGCTTTTAAATAGACGAAAACAAGCTACAAGGCAATAGTAGAGCTAGATTTCGAGGTCGGACAGCTTTTATTCCTAAAATAAGTAATCAGATATTAGAAAAGAGTTACAAAACCCCATTATCCAGAGAGAGAGATTTAAAATTCCGACACCTTTCGAACCATTTTTTCCTAGAAATAATAACTTTGATATTGGAGAAGGGCTACACATTCTCATTACTCATGTTGACAGGTTTTGAAATCCGACTTTTTTTTGGTAGTGAGATAACTTAGATATTCCTAAACGTATGAATATCAAAAATTACGTAGCTTGTACTTCTCTAATGTCAACTCTGGTTCTATACTGGTCAGAATAGGTTCACACTTAAACCGCATACATATAGTCATGTCCGTCTATTTGTCCCTTCGTATATCCATCCGTCCGTCGATCTGTATAACATATTCGGGAGGTAGTCCCTCAGTTTTTAAGATATTAATAAGAAATTTTGTTTACGTTTTTTAGTCCCCGAAAATGTGTTGGTTGGAACCGCTGATAACAGACTATTGTAGCATTTAGCTGCCAGAAAAACTGAGCAATCAGAGTCAAGTTCTTTCATTGAAAATTTGTTCATTTGATGAGGTATCTCCATGAAATTTGAGAGACGATATTGCTCAAGGCAATAATACAATATCCAAAGAAGTAGTTAAGATTGAATCACTACATCATATAGACATCATACAAGCTGAAGGATCAAAATCAAATTCTTATTAGAAATACTACGTATTTATGAAGGATATTGTAGCTGTTAGCAAGCTAAGTCGACGTTTGGTAATTGCTACACAGCATTAAAAATGCCGACAACTTAGATACGTATCGCAAATTTAAAAAATATAAATCTATAAACCGGCCACTTCTCTTAAAGCAACACACCTCTCTTCTTCATTAATTATACATGAATTCCTTTTTTATGTTAATTTCTGCTTTGACACACTTTCAAAATGTAAAATTTGCAGCTGACATTTTATAATTTTTCGTAAAAAATGTTTACCAACATAAAAAACATAAAAATAATACTAAAAGCGCTCACTTGTGCACTTTTCTACTCTATTTTAGATGCCTTTCGCGTACTGACCAATTCCAAATTCATCTCGATCGATCCGAAATATGATTACGGAGACAATGGGTTGCTCTCGCCGTCCGGTCAACAGATACGCCTGAGCGGTGGCGCATATGAAACAAGGAAGAATAACGAAAATTGTCAATGCCCCAAAGAGACGGCGGCAACGATGAAAACCGAGAAGTCTCGTTATAAATTTCTACAACCCGGACAAGAGAGAGTACGGCAGGAGAAGCATACCAAAAGTCCAAAGCCTAAACCAAGTCAAATATCATTTGTTTGCGAAAGTGGACGCATCTATCGTATACTGCAGCATGGCTGTCATGAAGCAGGCGAAAAGGCAAAGCGAACACCGAAATATCGTGTTGTATATCCAGGTGGTGAGAAATTGGAAGACACGAAGAAAGTAACGCAGAAAGAAAGGGAGAAAAAGCCAGAAAAGGTTAAGACGCGAGATAGATCACGAGAATCCACAAAAGAGCGTACACAATTGAGACGTGAATTGGAGAGCGCGCCAGTGCAAGAGACCGTAACACCACCACCCATGACGCCGCCACGCAGATGCGCTGAGAAGTCGGTGGGTACTAGTGATGCACCCAGCGCAAGCACACAGCAACAAACTATGCTGGATATGATCAGCTGGAATCCGCTAAAGTATTTCGACAATAACTGTGGCGGCGCAGCGAAAGCAAATCAAACGGAAATAGAGCCTTGTAAGGAAAAGCCGCCATGTCCACTCAGCATATTTCCATTTCCTAGCATCCGAAAAACGGAGAAGCCAATAGAAACGCCAGCTGCTGCGACCGAGCCGACTTATGAAGTGAAAGAGGAGCCGCATCCTTGTCATGAAAGCGAAGTGGAACGGCAGCCACAACCGCCTGGCTGCACCGCCAAAAGCGCCGGATATTAGCAAAGAGATTATCACACAGCAATGCAATCGCATATACAATTTGGAACTACAAGTCAATGAACTGCGCCGCGAGCTCGGTCACATGAAGACAGAAATCATACCGCCCGATGAAATGTTGCGTTGCACGGCGCTCGCTGCGAAACTGCGCGAACTCTCCACTTTACTCGCCGAACTGAAGACCCAGCATACGGAAGCGATAGCCGCCGTTTTGTTAGCACAAAAGCAAGCTGCGCAACCAAAGAAAATCGAGTGCACAGCCGTCACGCAAACGCCGCATCTACCCACGCGGCCACCGCCACTCACGCCCAATAATGAAAGCAGAAACGGTGCAAACCTACGCTAATGCAGAAAACAAACTCTCACAAACCAACGCCACGTTCGGCTGGCGACCTTTCATAGACGAGGCAACGCAAAGTTCACCACCATCCACTGTGCCGGTAACACCGAAAAACACCTCGAGCGTGCCGGTTAGCAGTCATGCCAGCTCGGCGGCCAGTACTGGTCTGCCCTTTCGGGCATGGCACCGGCGAGCTACCATTGAAAGAGTCACCCAGTTTTTGTCCCTACTGTCAGTGCAGCGAATACCCACGTTGTACTTACATCGAACACAATCTCTATGGCGAAATCATACGGATCCTGCAACAGCACGCACCTTGCGAGGTGTTGTTGTCGGTGCTGCTGCAACCGAACAATATATACCATATAAACATTTCGTTGACCAGCACTGGTGTGCCCTTGGGTTGCATCTACGCCACGGAACGCGCTATCAACGAGGCCGTCGAGACCGATGTCTTCAATCGCTTTCTCACCTTCTTCATCGTAGATGCGCGCATTTCGGTGCAACAGAAGGCTAAGATTCTGGCGCACACCTTTGAGTTCTTCAAAAATTAACGTGATACATACTTTATGCACACACACACACATACTATATGCAATTTTATTGATTGTGGCGTTGTTAGACTTACGGGCAAATGTGTATTCCGTTACTCGTTTAAAATCCTGTGCAAATTGTGGTGAAATATACTTGTGTATATATTTTTGTATTCAACTGAGTACGTGTGTAGCGTTTCGATTATAGTTTTTATATTTTCGATTTTAAACGCAGACAAACATATAACATTTAAGACAAGCACATCAGCTTTCTATTCCATTAAATGGATTGTCGTCGCGGCTCAGTCGCTAACTGTAAACTATTCTCCTAATGTGTGGAATAGTGTCGTGAAACCTGTGTCTTTCAGCACTAAAAAGTTTCCAAAGGAAAAGCTTTTCCAATAATAAACTTGGAAGCAGTGATGAGGGCGATTACTCTCTTTTAAGTGCATTGTGAGAGCGCAAACGTCGGTGGTACCGTTAGAGACAGAGATCTTTGACGAATCGTCGTTAAGGCAGTGCGCTGAGAGCTGGATCATTGTTGGGCCATTATGGTAGAGTTGCAAATACTACATTCTTACATTCAGGTATGATTGATTTACTTTACACATTATTTTTTATATGACCTTGTCAACTACCATATGCATTAGAGTGGATCGTTTTTATCTATTAAAACGTGAATGCGGAAATATTTTTTATGGATTTTTTTGAACAACATTAACTAAGAAACTAAGGATCCAGTCGATTCCCGAGCTATGTCCCAACCAGTTTCGAGCAAGTGATTTTTAAGTTTAAGAAATCTGAATAATCAGTTGTATGGAAGATATGTTATATAGTCTTCCCATATAACCGATACCGATAAATGTTCAATAGACTAAAAGTAATCGTTTACGTATTAAATTATATACGGATATTCCAAAAACTGAATCAATTTTTATTATTCTTAAAAAACTTCGACTTTAAATTCGCTGGCTTGAAACTGGTTTTAGACTGGTAATTTCTACGGTAAAATTTTTAAGAATGATCTGGGAAATAAATTCCGTTTACATGATTTTCCGGGTTTTTAGCTACCTGTAAATCGACCCGTTGTGCTGTACAAATGTACATATATATATATATATCGTCACCTAAAATGCAAACGAGCGTATCATCAAAAACAAAAAAAAAAACGAAAATCGCTTTCAGATATAATAACCATTTTATAACCAGAATTCATTTTTTTTTTAATTTGAGTGCATGGTAACCAATATATTAGGTAGTCGAAAAAGTCTTTTCGTATTTTGTCAATAGATGTCGTTGGTATCGCATATCTCCAGTGCTACTAATCACATTGTGTTATTCCACATAGTGTTGGAAAAGTGAGATTTTAAGCTTCATTTAACCAAAAAAAATAAATTCGGGGAAGTTTAAAAAAACCGCTGTGAGTGAAAATAATTAAGAAATTTTAAAATTTGTATTTAAAAAATGGAGGAAGCCACGCAAGCCACCAATGATTTTTGTGAAGTTTGCGGAGACGATGCTGTATCAGTTCGTGTACCACAACAATGATTCGCTCGCTTAGTTTCTGGTAGTTTCGATTTACAGTGATGAAAGTTGTACACTGATGGAACAATGTCTCTGGCGGAAAAATAACAAAAATTGGTCGATCGAAATGATACATATTTGTTTATTTTTTTATTAGTATAAATATAAAAAAGTTAAGTTGATGTTTGATCACAAATACGAAAAGACTTTGACTACTCAATATAAACGTTTTATAACCAAAACCCAAATTTTGTTTCAATTTGGGTGGTTTCTATTATATCGCCTTTTCTTCGCCTAACCTTATTAAAAGTGATGTTACGTTATTTTGCATTTTAGCTGACGATATATACTATTTAATTGTTATAAGGAGATGAATCAGTCGATAATTATATGTAGCTTGTAGTCTGTAAGCCCTTGACCTTATTGAGTTGGACTTCAAAATAAATTAATTTTGTATAAATTTTCTTGATGTAATTTTCACAATATTTAAAGCAGGATTTGCGCTTTAGAGCCTTAATATTAAGGATATTTTTACAAGAACAAGGGCTAGTTCATAAACAACTTTTAGTTTTGAATCGGGTAATCTATTATTTCATATTTTTTCAAAAATTTTTTAATCATATGAAGCTTTTAAGTCTGCTCATATGCGCTCTTTCACAAGAAAAACTAGGAGAAAATGCTCAATCTATAGATCTTATTTAAATTTTGGATTTCCTTTATTGCAGAAGCATATC
Source organism: Bactrocera correcta (assembly GCA_027475135.1). Classification (NCBI taxonomy): domain Eukaryota; kingdom Metazoa; phylum Arthropoda; class Insecta; order Diptera; family Tephritidae; genus Bactrocera; species Bactrocera correcta. The sequence continues at coordinate 54,857,844 of CM050323.1, forward strand.
AGCGACCAGCACTCAAAAGCAATTTAGCAAAAAACTTGCAAAACTTAGGCCTTCAAAAATAAACATATAATCATAATCTGTTAAATATAATATATGAATTAATACCAGCTCCAATTGAAGCCAAACAATTCTACAAAAATAGTTAGAAGACAAATGCGAGTCGTGGAATTGCTAAATGTATGTAGTATATATATAAGTAAAGGTAGAACGAACTCTTATCTTCTACATATTTCACACTTAATCCCAGGCTTATTAGTTAGTTACTTACGAAAAATCGCTTCATAGCTATGATTTATGCGTTCTAACAATAACTATTTGCCATGTGCCTTAATCTACCAGCGGCGTGCTACCACTCCTTGCTCGCAGTCATTTTACTACATCTCTTTACACTAATCTCTTCACCATTTTACTGCTGCTCTTCCCATTGCCATTTCCATTTCCATTTCCATAGAGCTACATATCATATTTTTCGCTAACTTGCTGCCATCTATCATGTTCGCCGCTTTTGCTTGTAATACAGACCCTGCAGAGAAATGGTGAATCAATTGCGACTAGTATAGTACCCTTAGAATATATACTTTATCCGAGTTAGTAAGAGACGAAAGAGAGAGAGAGAAGTTGCTGTTTAGCACACTTTTCTGACGTAGCCTCTCCCAGAAGAGCTTACAGATTAAGCTTACATATGTATATTCAAAACTGCTTGTATTATTTTTATGTTCTAGGAACTAGTTCCAAACTATATAGAATACTCTTTTTTAAGTCAACTTTCCCCTACCTATTCCCTACTGGGTACAATAAGTGCGCATGTATTGACGGCGAAATGCCACATAAAATTGATGGAGTGTCAGTTCCGATCGATGGGTTCGTTTTACTGCTGAAAAAGTGCCTACCTAAGCGTACACTTATCAAGCAGTGGCCACAACTGGCCGAACATTTCGGGATTTCCCGCTTATCCATGGGCATCTCTGGCCAATTGTGCGCACATACATATACACTATTGTGTTGCGTTGTCTTGTTTTGCTATTACGGCTGAGACAGCAAATTTCCTATTGACAAATGGCCTTGTAAATAATAGTTCAGCTGCACTTAATCCCTGCTCGGTATTTACCTACTTAGTATAGCTGATATAAACACATACATACATATATACATACTTTGGAAAATCCGCAAAGCAGTTGGACATTTCGTAACTTCCTTTTTCAGTTTGATGAAATTTTAGAGCTATGCAAGTAGAACTCTATTAGTCTCACTAGCTGATTATTCTTAGGAAACGCCTATTGCAAATAGCCTGAGGTTATTGGAAGGCACACTCTATTGTGACATGCTTAAGTTGTTTTTGTTTGATGCCTGCTTGCATGCATATTCTTAAAGGAAAGGTACACAAATTTTTAGTAAATTGATCTTTCACTGGATTTTTCTCTCTCTTTAAAAGTACAGTCACGCCAAATATTTTCAGTTAGATACATAGGTTCGAAGTGGAAATGTTGATGAATTGTTTTTACATAGAGAAATCACACCGCCAAAAGAGTGAGAGCTAAAATATTATGCTCAGATTGATGTTATCGGCTTATGTAAATCGGCGATAGAACTCTAAAGAGAAATGTTGAAAAGTAAATTACCTTCAATCGAGGCAAAGTTCATACCTACGCAACTGCCTTCACATATGTAGGTACACTCAAAATAGTCGTTGGTGGACAACTTAACAGCATGACGATTGAAATTGGTGAATCTATGACACATTATACAGTTTTACGAAAAACATAATTCATGCCATAACTATATAAAAGCGGTATTACATTAAATTACATTAAATCAAATTTGACATTTTTAGAGAGCGAATCATTTATGAGAGAAAAATTTCGTCCTAAGACACAATTTTGAACTCGTATTAGAAGAAAATTTCAAGTTGTTTCATATTAGAGTTGGGAAGAAAAGCAATTTTTCATTCTTTTAGCATATATTTTTATAAATGTTATCATTTAAAACTAATATTGCTTTTATGAACTCTGAGATTACTATATTTAAGCTGAGAATACCAAATTTAAGCTGAGTACATAACGTGATACAAAACAAGCGAATTCGAAAAAGCCTTTTCATATGCTCAATCAGCTGTTTTCGCCAAGCAGCATCAGCTGTTATCGTGGCTTGAATATCAAGGGCGTGTTTTTCTAAAAGATTCCAATAAGATTCTTTCATTGATTCGCAGGTCTTTCGCTGTCAAAATGCTCTACTTGGAAAACTTAACAGAAGCACCTGACACTGGATATGGTTTTAAGATAGAAATCAGTTGTTTCGTAGCAATTTTTTTTTTTAATTTTAATATCCCAAATCTTATTGTTCAACAATTACTGTGTTATTTGCTGGCGTTGAAATCATAATTGCTTGTGATTTTTTAAACTAATTTTTTGTAATGTGACCCTATGTAAGGGTTTCTTCTTATTTTTTCAACGCTGTACATATTATTTTAAACTTCTCAGGCCAAAATATCTCTTAAGTATTTGTTTTTGATTTTCATTAACATGGTGAAAGCCTTCAGTTCAGCAACTACTGCACCTATCTTAACCCAATGCGTTACATAACATGCCTTTAATAAACTTACCTTACCGTTTGAAAACGGTATCGCCAACTCGTACTTTAAACATGCTTATTTTGCATTTGATACCATTTTGAATTCCATAAAATTATTTTGCTTTCCAATAGTCGAATGAAATATTAATGAAAATATGAACACGAAACTTAGCACATTTCGTCAGCTAAAATGCAAAACAACATATGATTAAAAGATTCGAAATTGAGTCCTCGTATCTTATTGATTACGACTGACTACTTCAATTTACATACATATTAGTACTTAAGCCCTAATATGTTAAGGTTCTGCTATCAGTTATATCCTAATTTTAAGCAAAATTTAAATTATTTTTTAATACCTGTTCCATTTTATAACGTGTTTCATTCATTCCACTATAAATTCCCGAAAATGTTGTTACGTAATTTTGCATTGTAGGTGACGATATAATGATTATATGTAAAATATGATCGAAATGAGGTTAGCCCCAATATACTGAATAAGACTGAAGTGAAGTGTAAGCGAGTTACTACAAGATGGCGCTTTCGCCGACTTCAAGAGAATAAATCGAGAAAACGGATTGTGAAGTCGTTTCTTATCTAGACTCCTTTTGCTATTATAGTGTTTGCTGTTTTATTCTTTACTGGTTTGCAATTCTTTTGAGGATTAATTTGAGGATCTGATGCAATTTTATTATCGATATATGATAGCGGCATGTTTATTCTTGCAAAATTATAAAATTTATCTGAATGCTGGCACAGTTCTAAAGATAAGCTGAGTAAATCACTGTTTACATTCTTTGTTATTTAGTTGTATATACAAGTATGTATTCCTAGACATGTTAACCGCACCTTTCGAAATATAGAGCACTTCACCTCAAAAAGCCATGTAACCGCTTCGCTTTTCCGCTGTCACTCTGACATCCCATAGCATTGGTCTTCGATTGAATTATTATTGATTCAGTTCTCCTATCGCCACTTACTTCCACTCTGATATCAACCTAAGAAGACCACCGTGTCTATGAATGACTTTGTACCGAAAATATCACTCCATTTCTAAGACACATATTATAAAACAAGGCTTTAAAAAAAGAAATAATGTTAAAAATAAAAAATGTTAAAAATAAAAAAAGTTAAAAAATGTATCACATCTCTTTAGTATGTATCATATTTGTTCAGAAAATAATGGGAATTTTAATATTAAGAATTTCGCGGGATTTGAAAGTCCAATTATAAAAAATGTTTCTTATATATCTTATAATGTTAATATATGTACATGCCTTTGAAGTGTGATACAATTTCCAGCCGCATTTATTGCATGCTTTGTAAAAAGCGGCCGCTAAAGTGAGCCTTGCTTTTTTGAGCTTTGAGAATTTCTTTTGTTAAAAGATCATAATTACATACTTCGTTACTCGTTCGTGAATTCTTAGCTCAAAGCATTACTATAACTGTGTTCCAGCCCCCATATACGCCAGAAATTGCTCCGTGTGATTTTTTACTATTTTCAAAAATAAAGAGAACCTTGATGGCCGTCATTTTAAAAGATAAATAAAAGTCAGTGAAGGAGCTAAGGGATGTTTAAAAATTGAGTTCGAGCAGTGTTTCGATGCTTGGAAGAAGCGCTGGCATAATTGCATAATATCGAATGGTTAGTATTTTGAGGGCGACAATCTTAATAACGATCGAATAGATATTTTTTTCAAAAAAACGAAAATTCCCGTTATTGCACACAACTTACATATGTATATCTATACATAGGTGAATATGTGAGCTATTTTGATGAAGCGAAAATGTTAGTTTCATATAATGTGGCTTGCCATTAAATTTGCTACGAAATCCGGGCATATTCTAATGAGCCGCTCTTTACTTGCTTCAAATATTATATATGAAATTTATTTTCAACTAAATTTCCAAAATTTCGAAGCCGTTTGGCCGAAATATGCTGACCGAAATATACTCATAGATATGAGAACACACTCAAATATAGCAATAAACTGGGTTTAAGACTAAATTTTCGTATGCAAATCTGCTGTTGTATGCAGAAAATTTTCAAATCAAGCAAAAATACAACTACACATACCTACACACAATCCGCACAGTTCAATATGCACATGCGATCTGGCCAATTTACTATTTTGACTAGTTTTGCGCCATAAACATGGGTTCATTAGCAATTCTATGGAAATGCTGCACATGTTCGTGCCTAACTGACCAACCTGCCCAACTATCTAATGATAATACATACTTATATATTTATGTATGTATGTACAAACATACTTAGCTACTTTTCCACTTATTTTGCAGAATTGAGCGGCATTTTACAGTAGCAGCAGCACACACACACACATATCATATGCACTCGCATTTGCATGCATGAATGTAAGGCAGACATCATTTTAACAGCCTCCAACTGACAATCGTTGATGCAAATCTTGCCATCGATGAAATGCGAAATCATCGAAATTAGAGAATCACTGCAAAATGCAATAGAAAAAGCCGGAACGTAATGCAAACGGCTCGACTTCGGTCAGCGCACATTAGCAAATAACAACAACGCGATTGGAGTGGAATGAAGCGCAGAAGAAGCGCAAGCCTAATGTCAGCTAACATGCAGGAGCGGTGGCAGCGCACAAATGTAATGCAACGCGAGCGATTTTGACCATCATTGCACCTACACTTATACAAAGACACCTGTAGGTATATACGCATGTGTGCAGATACTTTTATTGTTCGGCGGCAAGCGTTGACGATTAGCTGAAATGCAGCGTCGGTGTAATACAGGTATGCATATATTTAGCCATAACCATATTTATGCATGTATGAGTGTGTATATGTGTGTCGTCTAGTATGCATACTCGCATATTTGCATTTTAAGCATTGCAAAGCGCATTGTTGCATTGATTTTGGTGAAATGGTAAGCTGATGACTGTTCGCGCCAAACTGTAGGGCACATCAAACCTACTGCAACGGGTTGCAAATACAAATTTACGAATCATTTTGATGACTTCTTTCATTATCACAGCACACTGAGGGCTAAGGCAGCACAGCAAACACTTTTATGTCGACTCAGTAGCGAATAAATTAACGAATCTCGCCCAGATGTCGGTAATTACAAGCAATAAGAGCATAACTCGGTCACAACGATTAAGTGCTAAGTTATGTTTACTTATCGCATATCACTTCGGCGGCATCGAAGCCATATATAAAATCCTTCACGAATAAAAAAGAACTTTGATCATTTAGTTTGTACGGCAGCTATATGCTATACTAATCCGATCTGCTCATAGAAACGCTATTGTCAAAAAATTGGATAAGTTTCTTTTGTGGCGAATTTTTCACCGGTAAAGTCATTCGCCATAAACAGAAAGAAGCAGAAATCACTTCGTGCCCGGTCCGGACTATAAAGTAAATGCATAAAAACTCTACAACCAAGCGCCCGGAGTTTCTGGTGATTAGCTATCATGTGTGTTGACTAGAGTTATCCAGCCAAAGAACGACTCCTCTTCTCTTGGTCAAAGCAGTCTGCTTCTTCAAAATATTATGTTAACGGTCTTCTTTAAATTTTCAGACGATCCAATTTTTGACAGTACTACAGTGTCATCCCAAATACATAAAAACAAACCTTCTTGATCGCCAATCCTGCCATGACCACCGTTTGCGTCGGCTCACCACGTTTCGACCAAGACCACTTTCACTTGACATTGTCGCTAGTGGCCAACTTTTCATCATCGCTTTAGAAATGAATCGATTATGTTGCGCTTCAACTTAAATTCGATATTCGTCAGCGAATTAGGGTTTATTATTCGAGAAATAATAGGCCTGGAGATCAATGGTACAGTTATAGGGATCTTTCTGTACCAGTTTTGCCTTAATACAGTTGTCAGTATTGACGACTTTCTCCTCATTGCCCCCAAATTCCTTTACAGCGATCGTTCATATGAGGTCATCTTTCTTCTAAGAGCAACGTTTTGACATATCCTTACTCTCCCTGCTTTGTTGCCTTACTCAGGCTATAGGTTTTGGTTTCCGCTGCCGCAGTTGTTGCTGCCTTACTGGAGGTAATCTTAGCTTTCGCTTCTGTGTTAATACTAGTCCTTGCATCTAGCCAAAGATTCACTCCTGTCTCTGGGCTGGGTGTTTTTGAGCTTGCTGCAAACGCTGCTATCTTCTCGAAACACCCCCAACCATATTACGTTTTTCCATCCAAATGCTGTACTATTGTGAAGCAACGAATACTCAGATTAAAAGTCAGATCTTAGCTAGATACTCCCCCAATCGCAATAGGGGCGAACTTTTAGCCCGTCTCTGCCATCGTCGTGATACTGTGGTATCTTTTACAAGTCTCCATACTCAGGAAGGATTCAGCGGGAGATTTTTGTCAACCCTCTAAGGTTTAAGAACAAGAAAAACTAAACTGGTAGCCAGATCAAGTGGCTGCGACAGCAATTCGAAGCTCAACTCAGACCATTGTTTCTAGGTTTTAATGAGACAAGATTGCTTCCTTTTCATTGAGAAACGTTTTGGGAGATTACGCACTTTAAGCGATCTAATAACACTAATATTGTGTGGTATATAGCAACCTTTGTTTTTTTTTCCTTTTCAAATCCCCTAATGCGTTATGCCCGCACTTTACTTTGGGATTATCGTATTTGGTTGCCTTTGAGCTCACGGAGTGCCTACTTTGTAAAGAGGTTTGTAAACCCAAATATTCAAGAATGCTATGTTCGAGACGATACTTTACTTTCTTATGTTTAGTACCGGTTATATCGATAAACTTAATTTTAGGGTCGCCCAAAGTTATTTTAGTTAACCTGAAGAATGATCTTTCTTCGTTGCTCCGCTTTTAGGGGATTCATCAAACCTCTAACGAATATCTTGAAACATGAAATATTATATCTCACGAACCAATCGCCGTCGAACTGTTAAATTCATAAAAGTAACTTTTATGTTTGCGGTATCCTAGGATTGTCTTTGATCGGAAACTAATAACGTTCGTCTATTGGGTGTATACCTAAAATTACACTTATTCTTATATATATATTTACACTTTGTGGATATGTGGTATGTACAAATTTCAGTTACGTAAATGTGAGTAGAAACGTGGTCCACAGCGCGGCGCTTAAAATTCATACGCGAATATGCAAATGATCTGATTTTCCCACAACATCGCACAAACCGCACCGCACCATGCGTAAGCCACCAGTTTTATGAGTCAATTTCCCCAATGAGATCTGGCCACTAACAATTCATCCAACATCGTGGCCGGTGCATTGGTCGGTGCGCTCATTCGATGAACGGCAACTCTGGGCTAAGTAATTGGTTGGACGCTGATTATTTTCGGTGTCGGTTGTGCTGGATATTTGTGCAGACCTTAACATTTTGCGTGCGCATTCGCTAATGAGTTGATTAGTTGGAAGTGGGTTACTACGAGAGGTACACTAATTAATTAACCATGAATTCATGAAAACCATGGATCGATATTGAATTTGCTTGCAATATTCTACTAGAGCCGTCCCGAAAAGTACAATAGAAATTTTGCTTTTCTTTTCGAGAGACGAGATTCTTAGCCAAAATCTTAAATAACGGTATTCTTCGATGCATACAAAAATAAATTTGATCAGTAATACTGAGGATAATTACCTCCCTGAGGTCCATTTAAGTAGAAAATAAAAACATGAAATTGCACTAATATTGCGCAATGTAATTTATGGAATGTTATCGACGAAAATACACTAAAATATTAAAAAATGATAAATATTTGGTGCTATAAAAAAATGGTTTGTAATGTTGACTTAATTAAAATATTGCACAATATTAATCAAGAATAATGTAAAATAAATTGATTCCACAGTGATAATGATTAGTAATGCCGAGATAATTATAATAATCATATAAAAATTAATTAAAAGTGAATATTTATTTTAATGCAATAATATTGCACAATATTATTCACACATTGGTAGTGATAAAAATAATATTTTGTCTAAAATATTAAAACTAATGAATATTTGATGTTATAAAGAAATGGTCAATAATATTGACTTAATTAAAATATTGCACAATAATAATAATTAAAAAACAATGTACAATGAATTTATTTTACAATATAACAGAATGATAGAGATTAGTAGTGCCGAGATAATTATAATACTCAATGATGTTAATGCAATAATATTGCCCAAAATAATTCAAACATTGGTATTGATAAAAATATATAATAATTTTTATCAAAAATATTAACAGTGATGAATAATTGATATAGCAAGCGAAATGGTCAATAATATTGACTTAGTTATTATTGCACATTCATAATGTTGTAGTGATTATTAATATTAATAATTCTTTTAAAATTTGCTGCATGGTCATAATATTGTAAATTAAATCCTTTCGGACTCCGTTAAAGATGGTACGAAAGTCCATTCAACAAGTACATTATACATACATATGTATTGGATGAAATATTGACAAAAAATTGATCTTCATCTCAATATTTCCAGTAATTTTGCCTTGTAAATTGCTCGACAATGTGGCAACAATAATATTGCACAATAGTTTTATAAAATACTATTGAAAATATTTTATTCACTTTCTTATGCAAACCTTTCCATCATATTGTACAATAATATTGCACAATAATTTTATAAAAAAAAATTGTAATATTGCTTTCTAATGCTACCCTTTCAAAAATAGCTGATTTGTTAAAAAAAATTATAAAATAACTGGGAAATTGTTCAAATTGCCGTAATTTTATGTGAAAGACCCACATAGTTAAACAACAGCAAAAGCAAATCGTAGACTTACATACATGCAGACCTATAGAAACGTACATACGTATGTATATGTATATGATACTGCTTCATATGTATGTATGTACATAAGTGCACTTGCGATTAAATTGCGGTAAAAATGCAAATGCCTGAGCTGCCGCAAAGAATGGTTTGTTCAGCACAACTTCTATAAAAAAGGAGACACAAGCATGACAGCGTCAGCAACAGCATCATCACATATGTACATATATGCAATATACTATATGTATGTACATATATTGCCTACATGCATTGCTTCATGCACTGGATTGCATAGCTGATGTTGCAGCTGTTCGTTGCAATGCAATTTCCACCGTTACTGCGACGCTCGTGTGTCATGTCGTTGCTGCATGCACCGTCTGTGATTTGGTCCTGTTAATGGCAGAGTGATGTTGGTCTTGGATCTTCAGCGTCATCTACGCAAATAGCTACGAAAATCCGAATATAAATATTGCGTACATTTCAAGCTGGTGCCTTCGCTTTATTTTTTGCTCTCTGGCCAAAATGCTTTATTTCCATTTTTCAGTCGCATAGCCACTTCTACTTTATCTTCATTCCACAATCTCTTTGCCTCCCATCGCTCATAAACACAAGCAAAGAGCCACTCGGCTTGTGGAGTTAACGATCAGCCAGTGTTACCGTTTACCGTTGCCGCTACTGCAGCTTTATTAAAAGCTTTCCAACGCTGGTTGCCTTTCCTCCTGCAAAAATGTACGTGTTTGGTTTCATTTTGTTGTTGTTTCAATTTAATTTTGTAAATTTTTATTTGTTAAACTCTTTCATGCGCCGACTGTTTGGCTGTTTACCTCGCTGCAGTCAATCTGTCTACTCAATCGACCGCGCCTGCGTTGAACCGCCGAGTGCGGACGATGACCGCCGGATGTTTGTGGGTGAAAAGTCACCGCTATTAACTACAGCAGTGCGGTTAAACGCAATTAAATGCAAATATGTTGCAGCACTAAGTGCTAGGAAAATGCAATTAATCTGTTAAAAGGTGGCAACGTCGTACGAAAACAAAAATGAAATCAATGTAAATAAAGAAACTATAAATTCATTGGTTCACGTTTAAGGAAGGGCAAATTACGGAAGTAATTGAAGACTGTACAACGTTTGTCCACGAAGTAATAAGGCTGAATCAATTTAAAAAAATTTACTGAACCAGTTACAATTCTTTCAAAACTTTCAAAACAGGGTTCTTCTGCGCCGATGCAGCGCTGCCTGCGCGATTTCCAAGCATTGAAGGCGTTACGTAAGGCATTTTCCGGAATAGCCTTCCCAGCCGAGGAGCATGCTGCTTGGATCCCCTCTGTCGTCTCAAAATGCTTGGCTTTCATCAGCCTTTTCTGGCAAAGAAACAAAAAAGCCCGGGGGGCCAAATCTGAGCTGTAGGGATGCCGCCTTGGTTAGGTAGGCGGTGTGAGCCGAGCGTGTCGGACCCGATTAACCCTTTGTTTTAGTCTCTTGAGGACTTCCACGTAAAATTTGCCGTTGACAGTTTGTCCAGGTGAACGATGCCTGTGATGTCAAAAAAGAGAATAAGCATCATTTTCACGTTGGATTTGGTCATTCTTCCGGCCTTCCAAAGCGGCCTGATGCCACCGAAATACACCACTTCGTACTAAAACAACATCTGGGTAAACCTGCTTGATCATATCAAACGTCTCTGTCGCAAATTTACCGAGTTTCACTCAGAATTTAATCGCGTTTCTTTGCTCTTTTTCGGCTTGCACCACTCACAGAAACACATCACGCAAAAATGTTTGTCCTAACTATCCAGGTGCTCGGAGACAACTGACTAGCTGCTCGTTCATTAGTTAAGAGCGCCCTTTACTGAATCCAAGTTGTGAACCACCTTATTTCATTAAATGTCAAACATATGGTATAAAGTAAATTAAAAAATCGGATATAATTCCTGATCATTCAGATATATGTAATATATATAATATCTCAATTAGTTTTAGAGATTTTCTGAGTTAGTACTAGCCGACAAGAAAGGGAGTAACGAAGATCTTTATATTTGCTATGTAAAAATTATTATTAACCTATTCTTTCAAAATATCAGCTATTGATACAATCTGAATCGAATACGTGGAACGGATTGTTGTGAGAATTGTAGGACTGAGCATTGAGCAGAAAGTAGGGGCCCATTTTGACCAGAGTTGCGCAATATTTGGGCTTTACTTCATTTCTGTATCTTTATTGATACTCCAGAGATCGATTGTTAGGAAACTTATGCAACACAACTTGGCTTTTCACGGAATATCGCCGTGATTGTCATTTGATTTTGCAAAGAAAACAATACGCAATAAAAATTACGTGTCAAAATGCCTTCAAATCGGTCAACTGGCTTGGTAGATATGTACGATATTTATGTATATCCTTTTCCTGAACTAAATATACCCAAAATTGGTCATGAAGTCGGAAACCCTATAAAATATACTATATACCAGCTATATTTTATGTGACTGATCAGCAAGACGAGCTGAGCCTGTCTGTATGTACGCGAAAAAGTCTCTCAGTTTTCCAGATATCGCTCTGACATTTTTAACACGTCTCTTTTTTTACAAGAAGTTGATCATTAGTCGGGACCGATGATATTGGACCACTGCAGATAGACGAGACTAGTCGGTTCTTGTACGGAAAACTTCTTTTTAAAAATTTGATTACATATCTTCAAGAAAATTTGGGGGCATTTTCGAAGACAATGGGAAGCAAAATTTTCAAAGAAATTGTAAGTTAAAAATCAGTTTCTTTTATGGAAAACATAATCATTTGATTATATATCTCCATGAAATTTGGGTTATTTTCGAGGACAATGATGCAATTTTCAAAGAAATTTTTTAAATTGGATCACTATTTGCATAAAGCTGCCATACAAACTGAACGATGAAAATTAAGTTCTTGCATGAAAACTTGTTTATTGGTGAGAAGTATTCCAGCTTCGATGCAACCAAAGTTAACGGGTTTTCTTGTTTGAAGAACTATCGGTTATGGGAGCAAAAGCCTGCAACACCAACTTTCCTAGAGTACCACGTTTCTTTTAAGAAATCTCAAGCTCTTAGAGAATTATCACTTGTATTGATCGCTAAAAGTCATTTTGTCTCTTTATACTGCCAATTTGTCCTATATTTCTCTATCTACCACATTTGCATTAAATTGTTCCAAACAACCGTTAGATTGTTAAATTCATGTCGCCCAATAAAAGTGTACGCAATTCAAGAAAGTGCAATTTAATAAATAAATAAAGTTAAATAAGCAGAACATACCTCAAACGTCGTAAACTAAAAATATATAAAGCATGCGAGCACATTCGATAAATTGTGAAGTGAACAAAAAGAATACAAAATACAACAAAACAACGTAATGGTATATGTGGTGTTCATTCACCGTTTTACCTACCATGCATGCAGCTGCAACATGCATTTTTTATTACCAATTTTCCAGCAGCACCATAAACCATACAATGTGAGCTGCCACCAATACAAGCGCACATAAACGATTACCATTTTCATTTCTGCACTGCACCCCCTTCGTGCTGTCAAAAGCGCACACACACATTTAGCAAGCACACAACACCCGTCGGTATGTATGTATGTATGAGTGTATGTATGTATGTACGCGTTTGCGAGTATTTACATTACCCTACTGACTGCAATGATTGGGTCATTTATTGTTTGCTGCAATTCAATAGCGGATTTCGGTGGTTTTACTTTATCCGCTGCAGCTCTGCGCTTTTGCATTCTTGACGCATGCATCGTTAGCATCAAGAGCCACCCACCACCCGCCACCTACTGTCCGTTCACTGTTCATTTTTTCTCCCTCTCTCTGTCGTTCTCTGTTTCGCTTTGTGCTTCAACTCGCACCGTTTGCCATGAAATATGCATTCACCACCCTCGTGCGTTGGGCATGACATTTGCACATTTTAATCCGCCACTGCAATTCCATTTTATATTTGCGCTGCATTGAAGTGGCATGAATGCCTGCACCCCGCTTGGCCTTTGCTGCTTTGTACACGCATACATACATATATCACTCGATTTATTTATTTGATTTTATTTTTGCTTTCATTCGTATATTTTAAATTTATTTTTGACTTTGCTCTGCTTGCGGGTTGACCATTAAATGTGCGAATTTATTTTGGTAATACATTTTTAATGCTGCGTGCATTAATTTGCCCACCGCTGGCCTGTGACAATTATCTGTGGTGCAACTGTAATTTTTGCTGCACGTACGAACGCGACCATATGTATACGTATATTTTGTGTGTGTGTGCGTGTGTTTTTGTGAATAAGAGAGGTAAATATGCGCGCTGCGGTATTGTCGGTGGTCGCTAGCAAACAGTTAAATTAATGTTCATCATACGCCGTGTGGCCGCCGTACGGATAGTGGGCGTGCGGTCACAGTGTTTTAAAGACGTCTAATTAGGCTTTATTAATGCACACAATTATAGAACGTCTAACAACAAGAAATTCATTACTTTTCAAATAGGTTGCTTTGTTTATCTATATCTCTCAGAGTAGCAGCGCAATTAGGCTACGCTAAGAGTCATGAACAAGTTAAGGCTTCGTAGTAAAAACAAAAAACTTTTCAGTCAGTTTTGTGTTTGCTCTACACGCTTGCACAAATACGCGTTAAGATGGATGCAAGCAAAAAGGAAGGAACTATAATATAACCTTGTTTTTTGACCTGCTTTGATGTCGTTTTTTCGGCTTCGGCTCACCTTTGTTACGATATTCGGTCGATGATCGACTGTTTCTGCTAGGTCCAAGCCTCATCGTGAATAGTAATACATTCCAGGACATCCTGGTAGTCGGAAAGCATTGCTTCACATGTTAACGTGATGCTATTTTTCGAAAAAATTTATTTATTTTGGCGCCAATCGTGCCCTCACTTTTCTAAGGCCCTAATGATTTTTCAAAGTGACTTTTACTGATACTTCCGATATATGTACTAATGATCGTACCAACTTAGAAAAAAATAGCTCGAGGCATGGGTTTTCACACGAAATTTAAATGGAAAAGTTTTACTATTTTTTGCCGGTAGTAGATTTTTGTGATGAAAGCGAAAACGAAAGTAAAGCGGCTAAAAATGTGAATATTGTTAATGATCCTGATTCCTTTTTGCATTTTGGTTTCGTACATAGATTTCGTTCCGTTAATTTTAATGTCAAAGCTGCAACCTGTTCTGGAAGGCCAATTATCAAAAATACCAATAAGGCAATTAAAATTGTCGAGATATGGTTTTATCTTCAATAGAGCAATTATATAACCAATTCCCTTTTTTCAACTAGGTAGACTTTGTTCAATCTAATAATTTCATTTGCGAAAAATTCATAAATTAGTACTAATAAATTTATTAGATATATTTTCTGAGAAGGCATTTACTGAAGAAATTAAAAAACCGAAAAATATTTAATTTTTTATTTATATTTCTTCCAAAGCAGACTTTTCAAAATTCGAATTATATTTGAAGTTAAAGCAGTTTTATCGTTTAAGCAACTAGGAGGATTCGAGTGGATGACGAATCTTTAACGGGTTCAGTGAAATACAAAAAAAGTTCTTTTACAAATTTTTTTTAATGTAAATGTCTCCTGAAATTTTGATATAAAAATGTTGAAAATTCAACCGTTGGGACCTCATCTCCCTGAGTGTCGCACAAAAAAAGTGCTCTCGCCGTCGACAGCATAATTTATTATTGGTTCATCTAAAATTAAAATACCTAAAATATTCCATTAGTACATATAAAAATCTGGCTGTTGAACGAGTGAAATAAAAAAAATAAAATTTTCATTTTTTCTCAGTCTTTATACAAAAAATCACATTTTTTGGTCAAACTTTAGTCATTTATTGGCCTAAGAAATAAGTTGTAATAAAAAACACTTTGTTCTAACTAGATAATGTTATTTTAAAGATGTGTACTCAATTCGAACTATGGGATTATTCTTCTCTAGAAATCAAATTTTGGGCAGTTCTTTGAATTTTATTTAAAAAGAAACCAAAAATATTTTTACTACCCACTTTTTATGGTGCTTTTATTGACATCTTAAGAATACAGAAAAAAAAATTTACAAAAAAATATTAAAAATTAAAATAATTAGAGGGGGGAGACAGGTGTACAGAAATTGACGCATCCTGGTGACATTGATCCTGACTCTCCTGATGGTCTGAACAAAAAAATCGAAAGAAATTCTTAATCAGTAAGGATGCTGTTATAGTCCGAGAACACGAAACAAATGTTTTTTTTTTTAAATGGCAACTGCCTGAAAATAAAAATCATTTTCACGCTTTTTTTTTGATTTTTTTTAATTTTTTTTTTTAATTTTTTTTTTTTAATATTAAAAACAAAAATTTTGACATGATGCTGGTAGGAAGGATTATAAAAAGAAGGTTCACACAAAATTTCAAGTAAATCGATTGTATAGAACTTGAGATAATACCGGTACCGTGTGGAAAAAAGTAGTTTCGAGAAAAACGCGTTTAAAGTTTAGGAGACAATTCTAGTGAAGGTGGCGTCCGTCCACCTCACAAAATCGACTGTATCTCCGAAAATAAGTCGAATTTTGAAAAATCCTTCCAAGGTCATATTTTTGAAAGTCTAAACTTTAAATATATGAAAAAAAATCGAATTTTTCAAAATTCTAGAGTAGAGTACCCCCTAATTCGGTTCATAAATTTTCGAACAATCGTTTCCAACGACTTCAAAAATGGAGTTTTTAGAAAAACACGTATACCTACGGTGCGCTACGCCGACGTGGCCTGATGATCGGAACTTCCGAAGGGTCTATCTCTTAGAATTTTACGCGGATCGATTCAAAATTTTGGGAGAATATTTTTAAAATATTCTACTATTTAATAAGATAAAAATAAAAAAAGCGATTTTTTGAAATTTTCATACCCACTTAATCCCATAAACGCATTTCTCTCGATTCAAAATTTTGGGAGAATATTTTTAAAATATTCTACTATTTAATAAGATAAAAATAAAAAAAAGCGATTTTTTGAAATTTTCATACCCACTTAATCCCATAAACGCATTTCTCTTGAAACTACTTTTTTTGTTATGAATTACCGAAAAATCTCGAAATTCGGATCTTTAGACTAGAACCCTCATTCATACTAACGCTTAATAATTTTAATAATTGTTTCCTAATTCGGTTTTCGCCTCTACGTAAAGCTTATAGACTACTTCATTGTAGTTGGCAGGTTCCGAAAATATTAAAAATATGAATATCATCAACGCTTTCACATAAATCAATGACGTAGAACTATCTTCGGTTAGTCTTATAAAACAAAAAACGCAATGAGTTAAAAAACGAACGAGTATTTTTGAAATAGAAAATATATAAATTATTTTTAAGCTGTGACTCAATTCCTCGAAAAACAATTGGATTGGTAAAATACACAGAAAAATTATTTTATTTTTATTTCTATTTTTAAACTTATTATAAGCCAAGTGGTGTACCTTAAATCCTTTCAGAAGAAGAACTTCATTCAAAAAATTTCCTCCAAAACTCTTGTAAGTCAACTATCGCTGTCTTTTGATAATTTATTTCATATTATCAGTATAAATATATAAATTTGTACTTTTTTATTTATTTATTTTTTTTTTTGTAAAAATGTTTTTATTTATTGAATCTGTTTGCGTGAAGTTGTATTTTATCAATATTTTTTTTTTTTTATTAACTTTTATGCAGATTATTTTGCCGATGAAGAGTCTACGGACGTTTAAGTAACGTCGAATAATTATTGTTTCACATTGAAGCAGAACGTCAACCATCTTTTTACTTATCCATAATAATATGTCATGTTGGCTTTCAGTGGTAATAAGATTTTGTCAATAAAGTTGTATAATACGTATGTATAATATTCATCTTCATTCATATAGTATTTTTCATCCAAATATTTTTTTTATTTGAGCATAATTTTCCCAAAAATATAATATTCAACAAATATTGCAATAAATAAAAAAATCGCGAAAAATGAAATATTTGGCAGCTCTGCTTGCGGTATTTTTAAAAATATATGAGTAAATATGTACACATGTCTTATTTGGCACAGAGTGAGAACTGAAACATCCTTCAATTGTTGTTATGCATTGGCGAAAGCTAATGGAAGGAAGAAATGGAAATTGAGATCAACACAGTTTTCGTCGGCTCATTAGTAAAGTACCGCCGTGGGGTTTTTCTCTCACTCGTTTGTCGCCGCAAGAAATTTTGTTTTATTTGTTGTATATTTTTGCTGAGCTTTTGCCTATACCTATACAATGCAAGCAAGTTTATTTTTGCTTACAAAAAATTGCCAGTGGCAGTGCTCGGGCAAATGTTTTTGTTAATAGTTGAGGTTTTTTATATACATATGGAAATGTGTATATCGTCACTTAAAAAGCAAAATAATGCAAAACCACTTTTCATAAATTTACAAGTGAAGGAAGAACGATAAAGTAGAAACCTCTTAAATTGAAAAAAAAAAAATTGATATAGTGAATCTTAAGCAATAGAATATTCAATTTCGAATTTTTCGATGATGCGTTATTTTGCATTTTAAGTGACGATATAAGTGAGAAACATTAAAAAAAGTGAGGAACTGCGCGTAAACCTACTATATTACCAATACTAACGCTTTAGCTCAAGTTAATATGAAAGCCGTTGGCTTTTACTTGCCGTCTACCTCTACTTGCTGTCTGCGATCAGTTTGTATGTATGTGCGCCTAGTAAATCGTTAAAAATCGTTAAAAAATAAATTAAAAAATACTTTCAATATTTCAAAAAAATCTTTATAGCGATCAATATACTAATAGATATTATAAAACTTTAACACTTAACTTTTTGAAACATTTATTTATTTAAGTTTTGACTTTCAAGGAAGAAAATAAAATTATTTCATTGAAATTTTTCTTCATTAAATAAATAATATTTAATAAATAATAACATTAGTGCCTTTATTTACCTATAAATATATTTTTCTACTTGTGATTAAAGTAATATTACATATTATCATTTGGCTCTATGAAACATATATTTCTTTATTAATTTTCAAGGAAGAAAACAAAAATATTTTAATACAATTTTTTTTATTTATTTTTATTTTTTTTAAACGCGGCAATCCTCTTTAAGTGCTTTACACTAACAATATATGCAAGTAACTATTTTTTCTCTTCTGTCTTTATATGGTATTTGCTTAGGAACAGCATGACATTTGGAACGTAGGTTTGTGCCTGGACACACTGCAGCACAATTGCCGAAGTATCTAATACGGATGGCGTCGCCTACGATCAGCAGCAGCTTACTGTAGTCATGCTGCCCTGGTAAAGAAGATGCTTATTTCTTAATAATTTTACTTTTTTAATTAATTGTTATTATTATTATTGCTATATTATATTATATTAAATTTTTTATCATAATTTTTTTAAATAAATTTATAATTTTTTAAATATTTTTTATTTTTTATATACATTTCTATTTAACTTATTTTTCAATTCTCTTATTATAGGAAAATATAGTTCTTAATCATCTCCAGACAACATGGTCCACACATAACATTCTTTGGTTGGCTTAATGCATGGCAATGCAAACACTTGTGAGGGCTGCATGCTTATGCTTGGTGGCTACCGAATATTATAAACGTCTGGAAGATCTATTTTTAATTATTTGTTGTATTACAAATTACGAATAAAGATTATAATTTTATTTTGTATTATAATATTTACAAAAAAATTATAAATTTTATTATTATTATAATATTAAATTATATTTGGTACTTTCATCGATTTAAAAATAAATTCAAGAAATTGTAAACAACTATTAATTTTATTTAATAATAAATGCAAATTTTTTATGCTAAAAAACTCACACTTGGCAATCATTTCAAAGGAATGCGAATTAGGGGTTTGTATATGTTTTGTTTTTTACTAAGAAACGAAGTGGTACTTGAAACACAAATTTGTTATTGTCGAGCGCCAAACGAAAGGCGTAGTCTTAAAAGTAAAGGACGCTTACCTGTTGCTGCTTGTAGCCTGCGCAGCAATTATGGTCGCCTGGTGATTTGGAGCGCTGCAAAAATTAGAAATTTTGATTGATTTCGTGCGCAATACAGGGGAGCTCGTCCAGCTGTGATATAATTTTCGTATTAAAAAACCTTTTGAATATTATGCACAAATAAATTAACTACATCCAATTTTGACTAATCACCCTTTATTGACACAAATCACTTGTTATTGGTAGAAATAATGACTGCCGCTTTTAGTTAGCGCTCTACAGTATTTCATGATCGCCTGGTGATGCACGGGTTTTCTTTCATTTTTTGGCAGTTTTTCTTATATACAGGGACAAAAATGAACCTTCTTCATAAGTTATGTTGGCCTGGTAGTTAAGTGTCCTGCGAAAATGTGAAAATTTTATCGATTACGGAGATCTTATTATTACTTCATAGCACAGGGGATGTCTGAGTTTTAGTTTTTAACTAAATAAAAGTTTTGTATCTAATCACCCTGTGGTAGCGCTTATTATTTGTTGTTGCCATTATTAATACTCCCATTTAAGCTTTTCTGCATTTTACCTCCTATTTCGCATGTTCACCTGATGTTTCATCGCTTACCTCAAAGCGCTGCTTTTTAAGTTTAATATGTATTTTTTTCTAAGTTGTCACTTGGCAACCCTTTTTTCACGCAGGAATGCAGTAACGTTAATGTTTATTAAGAGACGACGCGATAATCGAAACGATCTTTTGTTGTTGCTCAGGTCCAATTGAGTGGGTGGATGCACCAGCAGCTGGTTGCCTACTGTGCTGTCATGTTCGCCTAGTGAATTAGTGAGATTTAAGAAAACTTGAAAAATGCGAATTTCGCGGTGAGGATGTGTGTGTGTGTGTAATTCGATGCGAGACTACTTACGTTTGCTATTTGGTTTAAAAAAAAACTTTCGTTTTTTTAGTATATTATTTTAACTTTCATTTCTAGATCGATTTTGAAGGCATTTTTACCAAAAATTTAGAAAATAAAAACATAAAATATATTTATAAAACATAATAAAAAAAATAATGAAAAATAATTATATGAAAAATAATAAAATATTTGTATAAAAAATACTAAAATTTTATTCTGAAAAATAATAATAAAAAAGTTTAAACTATATAAAAAAAAACAAAAATTAGTAAAAATTAAATTAGATAAATTTCAGAAATTAAATTAATCAAAATTTATATAAAAAAAAATAATAAAATAAAATAGTGTTTAAATTGTACTAAAAACAATTAACTATTTATAAAAAAAATAATTCAAATTAATAAAAATTAAAAAAATTAACCATAAAATATTTATATAAATAGAATTAAAAAATGTATAAAAAGAATAACAATAAATTTAAAAAAGGATAATTATTAAAAAATTTAAGAAATTAAATATATAAAAAATTTTTATAAAAAATAGTTAAAAATTAAACATTAAATATTTGTACAAAAAAAGTAATAATAAAAAATTTAAATTGTGTTAAAATATTAATAATAATTAAAAAAAATTTAATAAAAACTTAAAAAATAAACATAAAAATTTATATAAAAAATATTAAATAAAATTTAATTTGGATTAAAATTTTTTTAAAAATTAAGATAATTGAAAAAAAAAATAATAATTATCAAAATAAATAAAATTAACAAATAGTATATATAAATAAAATTTTTTTTTAAATAATAGCAACAAAAAATATACTCACTTTTTCAGTAAACCCAGCACACTGTGCATACCACCTACCTCCCATTCAGCAACCAGCGTTGGCTTGTCGCTGGCTCGTTGTCATCACATAAAATATTAGCTAATTTATTGCAAATGCAAACGCAGCACTCTCAAACATAATGGAAAAATAACAATAACAGCACGACAACAACAATATTTTACATTTATACAAATAATTTATTTCAGTTTATTTCCGTTTCGTTAGACAATGGCTGACCGCGTTTTAGTTACATACGTAAATATATAATTCAAATACATACATATGTATGTTTATAGATTTGTTTGTATGTTTGCGTATTTTAAATGTTAATGAGTATGCGTTTGCTATAACATTTGTTTTTAAGTTAATTATGCGCTTAGATTTTGGCTGTAAACGAATACAAAAACAAGTACAAATTTGATCCTTTTTTCATATATTTAATTAATGCCTTCAAGTATGTGTTTGAGTAGATGTGTGTGTATTTGAGTGTATGAGTGTTTTTGAGTGTGAAAATATGTGTTTGAAAGTATGTATGTGTTGCTGCGTATTTATTCCATAGAAAATTTTGGCACATACTTTTAGTAGGCCTAGGGCTATAATAGGATTAAGGGTATACTCTTACAAAACTGTTAGTTTTGGAATTTGGTTTTGGATTTATTTTGATTTTTTTGTATCTTCTCGCTGTTGAATTCATTGGAATGCAGTTTTAAATTGTATGGTCAAGTTTACATTAGGGTGGTCCTTAAAAAGTTTATTTTATTTTTTTTACGCTTCTTTGCAGATAAGTCGCTTTATAGCAACAGACAAATATTTTACATACAAAATTGTTTAACGATTTTTGAGTAATAGAAGATGTGATCTTTGACCTTCCTATGAGCAAAGTTTATAGGCGATAGTCGGGCCTAAGTAATCGGAACGGACCCGAACTCAACAACCACATTATTGTTTATGAGAAAATCTGTAGTAATTTTTCTCCACATATAAGGACCACCCTAATGTATTTGCAGGTGTATGTATGTTTGTTTTTAAGTATGTGTGAACGTTTATATAGCATTTAATAACAGTAATACAAAATATGTATAATACTAAGTGTATGTATGAAGCGCTTAAATAATAAAATCATGTGTAGTTCTGTATATAAGTGTGTAGTTTTTCAAATATCCATGTTGCTTATAAAGTATTTCTAATGTACAAACTTTCACATATTATACATACAGATATCCGTTTTTGTTACAATATTTTAAATTTTATTATAATATTTTGGCGTTTAGCTTTAGCACTTGCATATACATACATATGAATATATGTATATATTTTGGCACGTAACAACAATTAGCTCGTACAGATAGCTTTCACAATGGCACCTATTTCTGTCTAGTTATATAATACATACATATACCGCTATAATGTAAATATTTCCGCAGCATAAAATGTAATGAGTTTTATACGCGAGTTTCCTCTAAATTTCGCCGTTTTAAGCTTTTGTAGCGCACATTTGTTATTGTTGCTTTTATTTTATTTTTTTTCTTTCGTCATAAATTGTATTATTATCAAAATTCACAGTGAATACATAAATATATCAATTTCAATTATAAATGTGTTTTATTTACTTTAGGCGAACGCATAGATACGTACATATTTTTTGAATGCAATTCTATTAATTGAGTCATTTCAACAAATGAAAATTGTGAAATTTTCGATTTTCAGTTATGTATGTACAAACATAGATGTGTGTAAAAAGTATGTAAATGTTTTGGAGAAAAATTTTGAAACTATGTTTAATTTTTGATTGAAAACTAAAATAATAAATAAAAATTCAATGTAAAAATAAAAATCTGTATAACAAATTAAAAATAAATGAAAAATTAAAATTTACCTAAATATTACAAAAAATTATATTTAAACACAAAACGAAAAAGTAACTTAAATGAATAAACATAAAATTAAAATTAAATCATTTCTTAAAAAACAAAATTAAAATCCATAATAAATTAAAAATATAGAATCCCAAATAAAATAATATGAATCAATTGCCAAATTTAAATTTAGAAACAAAAAATTAAAAAAAATATTTCAAAACTAAATAATACAAATATAAAAATTTAAATAAAGTTTAATTAAAGCAACAAAAACCAAAAATAATATCGAAAGTGAACAAATTAAAAATCAAATAAAAAATAAAAAAAAAATGTGAAAAAAGTAAAATAATAAAAAAAACTAATTTAAAAAATATAAATGACTTTTCTTTATTATAAAAGAAAAAAAAAACTAAAAATTCAAAACAGAATGAAATTTAGTTAACAAAATAAAAGTTTAATAAAATATTAAAATTAAATAAAACCAAAAATTACAAAAAGAGTATATATATGTAAATGTCATATTAAATCAAATTTAAATTAAATCAAAACGTACAAATAAATAAAAAACAAACTAAATAAAAAAGAAATTAATTAAATAAAATTTAATACGGAAAAAATTTAATAGCTAAATTTAAACTTCTAATAAGAATTAAAAATAAAATTTAAAAAATAAAACAAAGAATATGGAATAAAGTAAAAAGTTAAAATATGAAATAGTAAAAAAATTTAATAAAAACCCATTTGAAATAATTAAATTATATATTACAAAATATAACAACAATAATTAATAAAAAAAAGCAAAAAAAAAAAAATTAAAATATGAAACAAAAAAATTAAAACAAAAAATATTTGAAAAAAAACAATGAAACAAAAAATTATTCAATTCAAACAGTTAAATAAAAACATATCTAAAAAATAAAATTAATTAAAAAAAGTATAACAAGAAAAATAAACAAAATTATTAATAAATTATGTAAAGAAACAAAACTAAATTGAGTAAAAAAAATTAAAAAAATATATAATGAACAATTAAAAAACAAAAACAAATTTGAAAAAAATAAATAAAAAAGTTAAAATTAAACTAAAATTTAGAATAAAAAAACTACAAAAAGTATAACTTGAAAAATAAAAAAATATTAAAAAATTATGTAAAAAAAAAAAATAAATTGAGTAAAATAATTAAAATAAAAATATAGAAAACAATTAGAAAACAGATTTGAAAAAAATTAAAAATTCAAAATATATCAATAAAATAAAAAACTTTAATAACTAAATAAAAATAATTTTGTTTTAAATATCAAGCAAAAATATATATAACCCAAATTATATCATAAAAAGTGAATACTAAAAGTTTAATTAAAAAAAAAATTAAATTAAGTCTTCAAAAAAAAGTTAGAATAAAACATAAATAAATAATTAAAAACTATATAAAATTTTTTATTAAATAAAAAAGTTAAAACCAATTAAAAATTATATAAAAAGACAATAAAAGAATAAAATTTAAAGAAATATATACAAATTTAATTGAATAAGAAAAAAGTTAGAATTAAACAAAAATTTAGAATGAGAAACAAAACTTAAATAAATTACTAAAAATTGAGTAAAAAACAAAAGTTAAATTAAAAACATTATAATAAAAAAAATTATAATAAATTAAATTAAAAATTAGAATTAAATAAAATAAAACATCAAGAGATATATACTCGTACATGCATTCAAGGACCATCAAAACCTAAATTAACTATACTGGTTGGTGCTTTAGAAAGCAACTTCCAGCACTTACATACATATGTATGTACATATGGATAAGAAAAATGAGTATTTCTCTGTCAAACATTTTTTGACTTTCTGAATGAAACTTCTATACAAACTTGATTAAAAATTCAAAAAGTTTAAAATTTTTCTTCGCACTATTTTTTGATTTTACAAAAGGCACAACTTAAAAAGACAACTTCGGTAATGCGTACGTGTCAAAATTTTGTCATAATTTTCAAAATAATGAGCTTGATTAAATCAATCACAAAATAGAAAATTCCAATTTTATAAGTGAAACTGTTTTTTTGTGGTTAGTAAAAAGTATGCATTGGTTTAAATGTGTACTAATTCGTAAGGCCAAACCGCCATTTGCGGATAATATTAAAGTCGCATTAAAAACGTTTTACAACTTTTTCTAATAATATGTGTAAAAAAATATATACTTTACTTACAAAAAAAAAAAAAAATAACTATTTAAAAAAGATTTAAAAGGTATAATAAAACATTTTATATAATACTTGTTTAAAAACAAATGGTATTCTTATCTGTAAAATTTATATTAACATTCGATTTAAATCCTTTTAGAATGGTAAAGGGTTTTAAAAAACCAAAATGAGAAAATATCACTGATTTTTACAAAAACAAACGGAAGATATGTTGTTAAAGTAGAGAAAAGTAAAGAAAAATGTTTAATATTTTGTACATAAAAATTATTTGTCACTTTAGTAAGCTCACAAACATGATTCAGGGTTACTAATGAAATGCAAAACAAAAAAAAAAAAAAAAAAAAACATTGAAAAAAATATAAAATCAAGGAATACAAGAAAATGTCAATATTTTACAAAAAATAAAATAAAAATAAAAAAAAAAAAAAATAAAAATAAAATAAAATCATGAAAATAAAAAAAATAAATATTTTCAATGTTTTTTACAAAAAAAAAGTGAAAGCCGACTTTAAGCGGGATTATCGCCCTAAAACTCCTGTATGCATATAATTAATTATAATTATATAGCGGATGTCAGCTACATAACATACACATAAAATACTGGCTAGTTTATATATAAGAGTATATAATGCAAAAATTATGTTATATCATATATGAAGTACTGCAAACGATTTCCTTTCGTATCGCTTCACAGCTAAACACCGAGTTCAAATATTTTGACATTTATTATCGTATATTAATGTTTATGCCATGCAAATGGAATGTTTATGTAAATATACATGTTATTATGTTTTTTTCGTAAGCATCAACATTTTTTATGTAAACGTCAGCGTATATATATTTTTTATTAATTTATTTAATTAAAATATTTCCGTTTTGTATATTTCCATTATTTGGTGTTTATTTCAACTAAGTAAAATATAAACTCTTCGTAGCCTTTAACCCTTAATTCTAAGCGAACATTGTACACATAATACTATTGTCATGTGTATATATAACTTGAAACCCATACCCTAACCTCGTACGTACCACACTTTCATTCAAAAGAAAGCTGCTACTGCTGCTGGCGTAGATCCTCACTGCTCTATAATTAATGGCGCCACATTTGCTTCACCAACGCACACCGGCAGCGCGTCGCAACTTCGTTATACTGCTCACAGGTTGAAAGCCGAAAGACAATTCCTTACACAACAACAACGCCACCAGTGATATACACAACAACTGTGTGGCAGTCAAGTGCTCGAGATGCGCTGACGCGGATTTCGGCTCATTGGAGAGTGTGTGGAATTTCTCGACTTTCGTATAATCGCTGAGACCGGCTAAGTTTTTGGTGGCGGCACGCATTAAGTAGGTGGTATTGGCTTCCAGATTGTTTATGAGGAAAGTTGCGCCTGTATTTCGGTGGAGAGAAATCAAAGAAGAGTTGATTTACTAAGTTACTGTGTGGAAAGTAAAGTGTTAGTTCAGGTCTTCATATAGATCGCTGTTGCCTCCTTATATTTTCTTTATTTTTGGCTCTTTCTCTATACTCCATATTTCTATCAGCTCTACTTACATATATCTGTCTATATATGTACCTTTGTCTCCATCTCCGTCCCTATCATCTTGCCCTATTTGTATGACTATCTATTTCTCTGTCTTTCTCTCCCTCTCTCTCTGTGTCTCTACCTCTATCTCTAACGCTAACTCAATCATCCCCATATATATCTGAGTTGTTATCTTCGACTTTATCTTTACCTACAACACTATCTCCATCTCTCTGTCAACCATGCCCGCCGTTATCTTGGCCATTATCTCTATTTTCGGTTTCTATCTCCATGAAGTATATATAGCTATGTATATGTATATCCCTTTTGTTATCTAAAACTGTCACCCTTTTCATTTTCATCTTTTTAAAATCCAAAATTTTAACTCCAAATCAAAAAATGAGTTTTCAGGACACCTGGCACTTATTCAGCTTAAGAGAATGTTAGCTGAAAAAGCACCGAGTTTCAAAAGCCAGTACAGTCTTATAAAAAATTGTCTGCTAGCCTTTTCTCCCCTTATACATATATAGACTTTTCTATATTTACCATCTTCGAACGGGAAGTCCCTACGTTTAGCATTCGTCCATTTGCCGCCATCCGACTTGAATTCATACTCCGTCATATATTCAATACGAAAACCGTTCACCTCCATCAATTGTTCCGTTGTTGACGGAGCGGTGCGTGCCGGTGAGACTCGCACCGAACCAACATCCACATCGAATGTGTTCGAATTGAAGCCACGCAATTGGAGTACGCTGGGTGGTGGTGGCTTTACGCCACGCTTCAGTACGGTGTTGCGTTCAATGGCACCCAACTGATTTTCGGCAAGGCAGCGGTACGTGTCGAATACGTCATCGTTGCGCGCATGAATCGTCAACGTGGATGCATAGTAATCCTTCTCGATGGTGTGGTGTTTGTCGTTATGCAAACGTTTCTTGTTGCCATTCTTGTACCAGGTGAAATTGGCTGGCGGCTCAGCGATTGCCTCGCACGCGATGGTCACACTTCCGTTCGGATAGACATACTGCACCGGTATGTGTTTGCTGTATCGCCAGATTGGTTTATCTGCAAGGAATCATAAACAAAAAATTTGTATGCCGCGCATTGTGCACTTTGGTGAATGGTGTGTTGACTGTCGATTGTTGCTGGCTGATGAAATTTTGATTGCACAGAAATGCAAATGGAAATTGATGTCTGTCGGCAGCATGCTGCAAGGTGCTATATGCTATTTGTATGCGCGAGATTGCAGCCGGTTGCAAGTGAGTTAGTGGCAGTGCTTGCTAAACCGGAGGCTACTAAAAGCTAACCGTTTCCGGGTAAAATAGAGTTGCTGTGTTGGCTTATAAGCAAGTGCAATATAAAAAGAGGCGCCTTGTTATAAAAGAAAATTGCTATTTTTTGTCAGATCTCAAAATTAAAATGGAAATACCAGTTTCAAGTTTTTTGAAATATCATGTTAGGTTAGTTTTGTTGGCTGATCCAAACGCAGTTGAATCGTGGTGAGATCATCAACCTTATAACATGTATGATGTAATGCTCTGTCAGAACCCCTCTACTAGTGGGAGGCTAGTTTATTGAGGCCAAAGATCTCACTGAATATTTAACAATCGAACTTGGTCCTAAGGATCTTGCGACAGCGCATGAATAGACGGTAGCCCAACGCTCGACAAGTTCCCACGAAGTCCAGCTATCCAGTAGTAGAATACACGAGAAGAGTGCCTTTCCATACCCACTCTACTGATAGCGGGGCCAGGCTACCCTCCCAGGCCAACACAAGTTGGTACCTATATTGTTGTTATCACAAAGTAACTCGATGTCATTGATAACAAGGTTAGGCATTCTGTAACCTGCTTTGAACGCGCGGTTAGTGAGCAAAAAGTTAATATCGTCATCCGGCTACTAGAGTGGATAGCCACTTCTCTCTAGGAAACTGCACAACAGTAAATTTATCATTACCTTAATGGCAGAAACTTGTCCTGCAATTGGAATAGTCAGGAAATCTGAAACTGAAGGTGTAGAGAGTTCCTGATATACCCCTCCAACAACCTTCGCCTCAAGCTTTAATCTATCTGAAAAGAAACTAACTGAAATCTTATCCACCGGCTACTACCAACCCACGGCTCTCTAGCTGGTATGTGCACAGAGGAAAAACTTCCAAAAAATCCTATTAAGTTGAACTAAAAAATAAGATGATTTGAAGAAATTTTCACGTAGAAGAAACTGAAGATATGACAGGAATCAAATAACGTCCAAAAAAGGGTAGTAGATAAGTAATAAATTACTTCGATTCTAGGGCCAAACTTTTAAATGGAAGTTAGGTATCATTTCTGTCACAAATTGCCTCGTCTGAAGAAATAATTACCAAAAATAGTAGAAAAGTTGTGTCCTAACAGAACAAAGAAAGGATTCTTTCATCAATAATGATTTGCCAGGAACTCCAGGACCTTGGGAGAAAGTTCTTATCGTTTATCGTATGGTCCAAACCTGGCAGCAAATGATTACTAACTGCTCCTGTCAATATCGAATAATTTGGCTGATATAAAATTCGTCTAAAACGAAGCTCCGAAAATTACATGTGACAGTTTTTTACAATAAGGACTTCGGATTTTCCCAGAAGGCTAATTGAAAATGGATATAAGTTATCGAACAAAGCGGTTTATATATGCCCTAAATCGGCTCTTTTTGGCTATGCTAAAAAAATCTGCAATTTAATGCAGAAATAGCGGATTTATTTTTACTTCGCGATCATAACTTCGAACCTCAAAGAAAACAAAAATAAGTTTGCTCTCAAACACCTTAATTAACACATTTTAACTGCTACGAATTTGGCTCAAATTTATAAAAAGTTATTAGCAGCAGATCCCAAGCAAACGCGCTAATCATGATTTTTAAGCGAATATGTGGGTATGTGTACTTGTAAAAAGTTCGTAGCACCTGAAGTAATCAAAAAATCATTTGGGCGTGAAATTGAAAATCGAAAAGTTCGTCGTTGAAAATAAGTGCAACGACCAGCGAGAGCAAGCTGCCCAAGCGTATAAGGAAAACGAAGAGAGGAAAGACAGAAAAAATAAAGTTCGTATTCCATAAACACTCCTTCAACATCAATTAAACTTCAAAATTTCCGATACACAACTTTCAGGTAGTGTGTGAAAATATAATAAGAAAACAACAACAGCGTTACAAACTCAGTGAAAATTTTGCTTGGAGCAAAATCTAAAAGTAATTTAATGGACTACACACACTTAACGAATATCGAATGAGAAAATAAATAAGAATATTTATTCAACAATGCACAATGAATGCACAGGAAATATCTCGCCTGAAGTACCAATAAACAGGGAGTACTCAGTTGTGCATTATACGTATAGATTGCCTGACGTCAAAGTCAACCTAAATGCGTAGGAAATCTCCAAACGCAGGCACACACTTAAAACAACCCTGCAGGAATTGTGTATTGGTGAGAGAAAACTTTTATAATAGAATCGATCACATAATTTTGGGGTTTATATGTATGAGCTGACTATGAGCAACACCAAAAGCTCTGTCAAGATTGGAAAGAACCTGTCCGAGCTGTTCGATAGCAAGCAAGGTTTCAGACAATCTATAAATAATACGAGCTGCAGAGCTAAATCGAGAGCTGGCGTAGGCTGATGATATTGATATCATTGACCCCAAACAAATGCGTCCAGACTGGATAAGGAAGCGAAGCGAAAAGGTCTGGTTGTGAACGAGGACAAAACCAAATATCTGCTATCGAAAAACAAACAGTCGTCACACTCGCGACTAAGCTCCCACGTCACTGTTGACAGTCATAATTTCGGAGTCGTAGATAACATCGTCTATATCGGAACCAGCAACAACAAGCCTTAAAATCTAGCGCAGAATAACTCTTGCCAACAGGTGCTATATACGACTGAGGAGATAATTGAGAAGTAAACTCTTCTCTTGACGAACAAATACCAAATTCTATAAGGCACGATCCCCGTCCTGCTATATAGTGCAGAGGCATGGTCGGCGCTTCGAGTTTTCGAGAAAAAGGCGTCGGAAGATTCACGTCCTTTACGGATTGGCAACGAGGAATATCGGAATCGAGGGAATGATGAGCCTTAGAGATATTCGACGATGTCGACATAGTTCAGCGAATTAAGAGACCGCGGAAGTATCCACCGGAGGAAGCAGAGGCAGAGGAAGACCTCCACTCCGTAGGATAGATCAGCCGATGAAAGACCTGGCTACGCTTGGAATTTTATTAATTGTATGAATTTGCGGAAAATGAGAATAGAAGAGCATTGAAATGTCATATTAGTTATCTTCAATAAGCCAAGCCTTCGACGCTGTTGAATAATTATCATAAACTGGTATAATTACAGAGAGAGATATTAAAGAGCATTATCTGTTATCATCAGAGAGATCGAACCTCTGTTATTTCTTGTCAAATTGAAGAATGCATTTTTTAATAGTTCGGAACCACTGAAAAATAAACCGTACCAACTTGCAGCTCTTTCAATTTCCAGCGAGGATATCATGATATGCAACAGCTTAGATAATTTCTATCTTAAATATAATACCTACAAACAATGCAACATATACTATATACCAATGCAAGTATATATTTAATTTATATTCAAATGAGTTTAAGGCTGTGGAACTGAAGCAGAAACTCTTAATAACAGACCAGCTGTAATACGGTAACTCTATAGTGTTGTGTAACGTCCGTAAAAGTGTTGCTTTGTTCTATTTTTGTGAATTTCACCTTCGAACGCATCACCTGATATTAGCCGGTAAGCTCTTAACAGTAAATTCTAATAACAGTATATGACTTTTCGAAAAACAATTGGATATTTTCAACTCTGTTTTCGGTTGAGTGAATCGAAATACAAAGCAACAAATTGTATTGTACCGAGTACTATGAGCAGAATAGAATTACCTAGCTGTGTTGAAAGTTGCCAGTGTGGAAAATTAATCAAACAATATTGAACAATGGCAAATAAAAGGTAAAATTTACATGGAAATTTGAATTTTTGAGGGCGCAAGAGTGTAGTTTTAATTAAAGATGCTGTAGTTTAGTTTATAAAATTAAAACTGTGTCCTCGTTATTTGTTCAAATATTTTGAAATTCGTCTTTTCATTGGGTCGTTGTGAGGTCGACAAATTTGAAAGTATGAAAAATTAATGCTTGTATATGAAAGTAAATACTTTTGATAAAAATGTAGTTTAGTATTTACAATTTATATTTCCATTTATAGTATCATTATAATCTCTTAGCGTCGACACTGAATCATTTAGAAAAAATTCAATGGACAAATACAAGAACGGTCTGAAATGAAAGTAGTTATGTAGGTAAGAGTGAAGCACCTTTGGGCTCAATTTCGGATAAATGTGCCATTCTGTAACACTATCTTAAGACCTTTATGTCTTGATATCACGTTTGGTTGTTGTGCTCATACTATTTGGTGCCCTGAATGAAATTAACTATCTTCATAATTTTTTTTTTTGTAGGTGGACATAAAGTTCGATGTGCGATATAGCAAAAAAGTATTGACCTATTTGAAACGAAATCCTGAACTTTCAGTATGAGATGTCGCCAAAAAAGTGCAAATGTCACTTTCGTATGAACAGAAGGTATGCAAACGAAATGGATTACGTTCCTTCAAAGTGAATGCAGCACCAAACCGCAATGAGAACCAACATGTTTTTGCAAAACGACGTGTTTGACAATTATATGAAAAGTTCATGCCTAACTTTAACAGCGTTGTAATGGACGATGAATCCTATGTGAAAGCGGACTTTAAACAAATTTTAGGGCGACAATTTTACACAGCAAAAAAAAAAAAAGGAAAATGTTTCTTTTAAATTTAAAAATAAAAAGCTTGACAAATTCCCGAAAAAATTGCTGGTACGAGTATGGCAAGCCATTTGCCTGGCCTTAAAAGTGAACATTTTATAGGCTATGGAACAATAAATCAAGAAATTTATGTTAATGACTGCTTACGGCAAAGTCTTTTGCCTTTAATTAAGCTCCATAAGGATCCAGTACTCTTTTGGCCTGATCTTGCGACATGTCATAACGGAAAAACCGCTTTAAAGTGGTACCAACACAATAGAGTAGTTGTTGTTCTCAAAGAAGTGAACCCTCCGAACTGCCCAGAGCTCAGGCCGAATGAGACTTATTGGGCCATTATTAAAGCGAAACTGTTAAAGATGCAACATACAGTGAAAAATGAGAGCAATTGAGGAATAAGTGGCGAAACGTCGCTAAAGACTTCAAGAAGGATTATGTGCAAGCGCTTATAAAGGATGTTAAGTCTAAATTACAATTATTCGCTTATAAAAATATATCCTGAATATATCATATAAGTTTTATAACGTTATACGTTTGTCCAATTTTTTTCGTGCACATACTTTAGCTGCATTTCGTAGACGAAAAGATAGAGAGATCTCAAAATCATACCCTTTTTCTTGCTCAACAGTCCATTTTGAACCAGTCGTTGTAGATTGAAGTAGTCTTATCCTCCCCTACTAAGCCCTTTCTTCATTCACATCTAGAGGTTCCCATATGTACTCAGCCTTACCATTTGATTTATTATGATGTAGCATATTTTGAAAGACGGACAACTTTGTTCTGGATACTGTATCGGGTTAAACTCCTACTTATACTAAATCGACCTCTACATATAAATTATATCCAGCAGGCAATGAGTGCCGCATGACTCAACCACCTTGCCCAGCGAACATCACTTATTTAACACCACACACCCTATGGGTCGACACTGTCTAAACAGCTCGTTTTCTGGGGCCACCTTTAAATTACTTCGATGACAACCAACCCAAAGCTTACCACCTAAGCGGGGACTAGTTAACAGCTCCAATAAGAACAACCTAGAAAATGTATGTAAGCTCTAAAATTAGCAAAAAAAAAGCGGTTTAATTTGGGGAATATAAAAATGCACTTCCACAATGACAACGCATTGATTCACACCTTCGCCGTCGCTGCAACAAATAAATTAGTCAAATAAGACTATGAACTCCAGCATAAACTCTAGATTTGGCTCAGCCAGTCTTCTTTTTGGTTCCAAACATTAATAATTAACTCGCTGGGTAGATATTTGAGTCGAATGAAGAACTTATCGCCATTACGAAGCCATTTATTTGAGTTGGAATGACGGAGAGTCCAATCAATCGATACAAAAGAAATATTTGGTTCGGTCTAAAGTGGAGAATTCAGTCCTTTAGAGGTTGCATACTCGCAAATCGATGTTCGCCTAAGTATGTTACGTGCATGAATACCACTTCAGCTATAGTTTTCTAAAATTAGTTTTAAGGAAAGATGCAAAATGATTTCTCTCTCCTAAACTCCTAAATCTAGCAATGCATCTATGGTGAACTAACAATATTTTGGTATAAACTTCCGCAAAAATATATCGCGATGATAACAATGTATCCATTTTCGCAGTAAACAATGATTTCTTGAGTGACCTAGGCATTTAGAAAATAGCTTTGCTGAAACATTTACGAGCTAATCACGTTTGGAGCGTAAACACGTTTCAGCCTAATCTCAAGCAATACGCATGGCGATAAATCAGCTTCGCAGCTGTGGAGCCACAAAAAGCTGCAGAAAATTGCGGAAAAATGGAATTCGCCAATGGCAATAAAAATCGAATTCGAATTCGAAATCACTCAAGAAACACTAAAAGCTCATCAAAAGCAAACATTAAAATTAGTTCAGCGCCGTCGAAAGGTGGCAAGCAAAGGCATAAAAATCTATTAAAACTGCGTTTTCAACGCTCATCACGTGACCGAGCGCCGGTGGCCGCACGCAGGTGGGAGCAGGTTCACAAAATTGTAAAACGTTGCACGAGCGAATGCAAGTACTGCATTTGTATATATGTATATGTGTGTGTGCTGTTGTTGTCGAAAAGTCCAAGAAAACGCTATAATGTGGAAAAAACGCCAAGCCACAATCAATTGCAGGCGGCGCAAGTGGCATTTTCTCAGCGCCACACAACGCCGTCCACACAAAATCACCACTCTGGGAGACGCAGGACATGTGTGCACCGATGTAAGGGTGTGTGTGTGTGGCAAGTTTGTTTACGTGAGTCACGAAAACACAATCAAGAGACCTGAATGAATTGAAAGCCAGCGCCGTGTGCAAACACAGACAACAAAACAAACACAAAAAATGGTGGATTGAGAAGGCAGAATTTGAGCCGGAATTCGGGCACTCCAAAAATAAGGCCACACACGCTTATAAGCGCATACATATGTATGTATGTATGTGTGTATGTGAAGACTCGCAGCATACCAAAGCGAATATTTGCGCAATAACAGCAACAAAAAAGCAGCAATGCAATTTACAAAGTAATTTTTTTTACAAGACAACTCGCAGATAATAAAGAATATGTCCACAAATACAAAAACAACAAGAAGAAGTATAAAAAACAACAACAAACAAACGCAATTCGCTACTTTTTCGGCCATTGCGCTTAGATATCAGCAAATGTTGACGGAAACAGAGTAACAAAAATAACAACAACAAAAAATAGTATTCCGCGCGGAAATCATCGGAGATAGCAAAATGAACACACACACCAACTAGCCACTAACGACTGCCAGCTGACAAATGTTTTAGAGCGCGCATGAAAAGCTGTGGCAGCAGCAGCTCACACACACACACACTCAAACAAACAAAGAAGCGCATTGCGAGCTGTGAGTTCAAATGAAAATTGCCGCCAGTCCACGGCAAGCAATGA
This sequence comes from Bactrocera correcta, assembly GCA_027475135.1. Taxonomy (NCBI): domain Eukaryota; kingdom Metazoa; phylum Arthropoda; class Insecta; order Diptera; family Tephritidae; genus Bactrocera; species Bactrocera correcta. Next base: position 54,893,255 of record CM050323.1, read on the forward strand.
GCGCCGGCAAAGGAAGTCAGCGCGGCTTATGGCATTTCCTATATACCAAATATAATAGGTGTGTATGTATGAAAATACCGTTATGTTTGTGTAACAATGTAGGTTAGTGTGGCTATTGGTTAGTATAGCTATGACATATATTTGCTTGTGTATGTGTGATTGTAAGTGTATTTATAGGCAGTAAACTTCCTACTCACGTTCGATTTTCATCAAAATGGTGCGCTCCTGCATGTCCGATGCGATTGTGTTCACTTGGTAGGCGCGGCACGTATACTCGCCGGTGTCGTTCTGCGTTACCTTGCGGACCTGTAATCCGTCAGCCAGTATTTGGAATTTCGTTGTGTTGCCCGTAAATGCTGTTAGAAGTAGAAAGCAAGACAAGATACAATACAATTTTGCGCCACATTTTGTTATTGTTCGGGTTTGTTTTGTCATAGTGTATATTTGTATATTTCGGACATGTATTAGATGAATGTGTTTTTTCTCACTCATTTTATTATTATTAGATTTGCCATTGCAATCGAAGAGAAGTGGATGAAAAATATTTATTTTTTATTTTTTTTTTGGATGATGGATGATGATGTAGGAATGTGCGAGTTGAGGAACTTAAATTGACACCATTTTGTGAGCAGATTAAATGATATAAATAAAAATAATATTCTTTTAAGGCGAAAGCAATTGATCAAAATGAAAAGGAGCCTATTTCTTTGGGGGGTTTCGGAAGGCGGTGCGGTAAGTATTTATCCTCTAATGTAAAATACAACTTTTTGAAACAGGAAGAAAGATAAGTTCGAAACTAAAATATTTTTGAGTGCACGAACTAAAATACCCTCACGACAGCATAATATATACCCTACGTGTGGTATAAAAGGGTATAAAAAAGTCGATCAGGTTGATCGATCAATTTGTATGACAAGTATAGACTATAGTAATCCGATCTGAACAAGATATCCGGAGATTGTAGCTTTGTCATGGACCATAATTCATGCCGAATTTCGTAAGGATGTCACGTCAAATAAAAAACTTTTTCATACAAGAACTTGATTTTAATCGACCAGTTTGTATGGCAGCTATAGACTATAGTACTTCGATCTGAACAATTCTTCAGAGATTCCATCATAGCCTTAGGTAATAACACATGCCAAATTCCGTGGAGATATCTCGTCATATACACAAGTTTTCCATACAAAAACTTAGATTTGAAGGATAAATTTGTATAGCAGCTATATGCTATAGTGGTTCGATCTCAACAAGATGTTTGAAGACTATAGCTTCCATCATGGTCAATACTCCACATACAATTTCGTGAGGATATCTTGTCAAATAAAAGAGATTTCCATACAAGGACTTGAGTTTCTTAGATCAGTTTGTATGGCACCTTCAAGTATATCTTATAGTAGTCCGATATCCCCAGTTCTTGCAAATGAGCAGCTTCTTGGACCGAAAAAGACTTGTACAAAATTTCAGGTCAATATCTCAAAAACTGACTAGTAGTAGAGGACTTTTTTACTGGCGTAAACAGCGCGACCGCGGTTATATCCGAGTCAACACAGCCGTTCCTTTATTTCGCTATTTGGCACCAATTAGGGATACAAGTACAGCTAGGACCTTCTTCACCTGATCTCTCCGACGCCGCTTTAACCGGCGGGTGCTGTATCGAATACCTTTAAAGCTGGAGTGTCTTCATCCATGACCTAGCCAGCTCAGCCACTGTTTCTGGATTCGCTAAACTATGTCAATGTCGTCCTATATATCTCCTACAACTCATCGACTTAGGTATTCGAAACGGACCACAAATTATCCGCAAAATCTTGCCCTCGAACACTCATAAGGCCAGCTCATCCGATGGTTGTCCATGCATACATCTATAATATATAGCAGGATGGAAATAATCATGGACTTGTAAAGTAGTAGTGGACTAGTTCGCGTATATACAGTCATACGGATGGACAGAAGGACTGGGTCATGAAAATCACATGGATATACTTTTTAAGAATCACGTTTCCTTGTCTATTACTTTCTCTCAAATTTCGTGTCAAACTTAGTATACCCTGTTTAGGGTATAAATATCGACAAAAAGTATACGGAAAACTTTTCTCAATACAAAATCAACACGTACAGCCTTATAATTAAATGAATTTTCACATAATTAGAAAAAAAACTTTTCCCTGCAATGCGCGTCTCCAAAAATAAAATAGCTACAAACAAACATACACTGCTTCATATATGTATAAGTAGATAAGCATATATGTACAGTTAAATGAGTAATTGAGCTTACATTCAACAATAATTGGCTGTCCGTTGTAATACCAAGTGACATTTGGTTGCGGTTCGCCCTTCACCTCGCAACGTATGAACGCATCTTTGCCCTCCTTCACGGTGAGTATGGTGAAGTTCTCGGTGAAAGCGATTTTTTCTGCAACAACAATGACAGACAAAAGAAAGTTGTGTAAAGAAAGTGTTAGCACGTAAGTTACAAGACAATAGAGACTTTAATGAGCCGCCTCATCAGACGACTTTTCCGCTTTAAAGGCAAGCATTGTTGCACTGAAGGTATGTATTTTACCCTCCACATGCGCCTCACTTGCGACGTCTATGAGGTCTGACACTCGGCGGAGCTGGAGCTACTTACGATAGACAATGAGCTCGAAATATTTTTCCGCTCTATCACCGTTGGCATCTTCGCAGCGCCACTTGCCCTTGTCGCCCAGCGAAATGTGTGTGAAAACAATTGTCAGTTGATCTGTGATGCACGGCGAATAAGGTTTGAAAAGGTGAGTCGACAGCGGCAGCCGCAGCACAAGGCGGCGCATAGACGACCATTAAATAGTTGGTTGTAGAATCACATTCCGTGTATGGCCAGAGCAGGAGACATGAAAAAGAAAAGAAAAATTAGCAATGATTTGTGTTAACAACGCCGTTTAATAAGCACTCAAGGCGGCAACAACAAACACACGCACGCAACCACTAGACCTCGCCGCCTTTGTGTGTGTGCTCGTAAAGCATAGCGGCACAGACAGTGGTATGCGTTCGGCATGCATGTTGGAAGCCGTTAATTTAGCACTAACTCCTCGCACTTACCTGGCGCACTCTGCTCGATGTGTATGCGTCCTTTGTGCTCCTTAATTATTTCGCCTTTTGGCGAGCGCCACACCAGCTGCGACTCCGTTGTCGTGCTGCGGCATTGCACCAACAGTGAATCGTTTGTGTAGCGCACCAGCTCGTAATCGGAGGGACTAAGCGAAAGCATATCATGGCGACTGCCCAGCACTGTAGCTATAAATAGAGACATAAAAAGAGAAAGATAGAGAGAGAGGAAGGTAGAAGAAGGTAGATTGTGTGTATTAGTAAATTAGTAAATGCAATTCAGTTCGATTTATTATGGTTGGCTGTGGAAAGGTGAAAATTTATGAGCCCTAGGGCAATTGCAGCAAAATTTTTGCTTTCGCACGCTATAAATTTATGCAAGCTTGAAGATAAGTAAAATTAAGTAAACTTCAAGGATAGTTGCTTTCTTTGTTGAAGATAACAACTTAAGCTATAGAAAAGACTTGGAAATCATTGGTTTAATTTTACTGTTTTAACAAAAGATTTATATCGTTAAATCTATCTCCGATTGTCTGGTCCAATAATTTGCGACTTCGAAAACAGAAAAATCAAAAGAAATTAATTCTTTAGGCCGATGTTTGCCCAAACTCATCACTGGTGTCCATTTATTTCAAATAAAATGAAAAAAACTATGAAAACGATATCGATATAGTTAAATGAACAAAAAATAATTTTTTGATTTCCGAAGTTCAAAATTTTTCGAACTATTCTTCGAAATAACGCTTCTCGAAATTTTTCTTCGAATTTCTAAGTTGAAAGAATATATGAAAAGAATAATAAATTCTTAATTTTTCGAATTCTAAAATTTTTCGAAACAAGACTCCTCGAAATTTTTGTTCGAATTTCAAAATTGAAAAAATATATAAATTTTTTTTTTCATTTTTCGAAGTCCAACATTTTTCGAACTATTCTTCGAAATAATGCTTCTCGAAACTTTTCTTCGAATTTCTAAGTTGAAAAAATATATGAAAAGAATAATAATTTCTTCATTTTTCGAATTCCATCATTTTTCGAACTTTATTCGAATTAAGACTCCTCGAATTTTTTTTTCGAATCTCAAAATTGAAAGAATAATTTCTTCATTTTTCGAATTCTAAAATTTTTCGAACTTTATTCGAAATAAGACTCCCAGATTATTTTTTTTTCGAATTTCAAAACTTAACTTATTGAAAAGGTTGACATCCTCTATCATGGTATTTCAAACGTATATAACTATTTTCGGACAAGCCTGTATGACAGATGACACCCGGTTCGAAGCTGAAAACATAACATTTTGAAACATAAATTTTTTTTTCCAACATTCCATTTTTGATATTGGAGGTTAAATTCGAAAATCGCAATATTTTTTTTCGCTAAGACTTAATCTTTCGAAAAAATTTGGTTTGGTCAAGAGGAATTAACCAATTCGTTACATGCTTGTCCACGAATGCATCCAAAAGCTCTCAGCGGGTATTGGTTTCGTCTAGTTGACGACCCAGTGACACTGAGAAAAAACTTGCAGCTTCTATAAAAGATGTCAAACTAAGTTTGATGTTATGCCACTCATTTGTTAAATCAACAAAAGGTTCCTAGACATAATGATATTCCTGCTAACTCTGAAGTAGACCAAAGCAAAGAAGACTCCACCAACAATTAGACTCTGATAAACACGAAATTTATGTGCTTATGGCTACCTGTTATAGATATAGTAGTGTCTCGGTGCATTCAATCCCTAGCTTTCCCAACAACCCGGCAACTTGGCATAAATAGAATATGGACCGCATAGTCGGCACGTGTTCAAAAGAAAAGACATAAACTCTCGTAGTAGTGCTAATGGGCCACTGTTTAGTTGGACAGACATGTCAGTAAATGGCAGTCAACCTCTATTCTAGAAGCTGTCAAGAGGTAAAAGAATAAGCTACTATAAGACTATTTAAGCGTATGCAAGGCTTTATACTAAAGAAAAATCGCAGCTATCGATTGAGAGTTTCTTGACAAGAACATGAAGGTTCATCAGGAGCCCAGGTTGATTCACGGAAGGGAATTTCCGTCACGTTGGTTTTTACAATGGCTTCCTAAAGGCCTAGGTGCGCGGTCGGACATCCACGCTACTTGCCCACCTCTACAGTAATATTATAGGATATATTAAGAAATCACGTACTAGTGTATCGGAATTTTCGCCTTTTACCCTTTTCTAATGAAAGGAATTCCCGGATTTGCCATCGGACGTCGAGGTCTTCTTGAAAGAATCAATTCAAATATTGACCAATAGCCGCCATTTAGTGTCAGATTATCCATAAATAACTTTTTCAAACAGAGATTTTTCAAGAGCGAAACTCGATTGCTTTTTCCACACCCCTACAATTAATTATAAAATCAAAGTCTTTTTAAAGGGCTATGCTGACTTAGTCCCTCAAGCGATAATACTATGCATATACTGTGAAATCTCTCAAAAGCGGACACTGACCGAGCCAGGCTTTCTGCCCGCTTATTGGAGCTTAGTACAAATCTCCCCTTATTAGAGCTTTCACTGCCCTCAAGTATAGCCGAACAGATTTAAACATTAAAAATTAATTATTTCTGCTACTTTTTATAGAAAATCGCTTTCAGTGACACATGAAATATCCCCATTTTAGTGCAATTCCGCCATCTACCTTTCTTCACACAAATTAAAGAAAAAGTTTTTTCAAATATACAAATAAACACTCTGCATTTGAGCATGTCTTTGCTACGGATGGCAGGCAAATGAATATATTCATGCGCATGTAATTTCCTTTTTCATGTGGATATAGGTTACTATAACTGTTTGATGTTGTTGTTGCTGTTGATACTGCCGTACGTTGTGACGGAAAATATGCTTTCTACATTACGGATTCATTTCACTACTTTCTAGTTAACTTAAAGCAATTTGGCGCAAATATGTAATATACGAAATTGCACTTAAGCGCACACCCACCACTACACACACACGCACACATACACGCACGGTTGTGTGAACTCACTCATACCTTCACGTAGAAGCGCATATGCGAAGAGGAAGACTACTTGGGCCAAGTTATGGGGTAAAAATTTGCAGAAAATCTGAAATTTGAATTTCCACTTTGCATGCAATGTTGCACGAACAAAACTGCCGCCAGCTTGCTTGCTGCTTACTAGTATGTCTCAAACTGTGATTGCACATGCACACAGACATACATGAACCTTCATAAACTGCAAATATTAATGCTCATAAGCTCATGTGCAATTGCTTTATATTTTTTAGGTTAGCAACAGCAAATGCTTGCTCGCTTTGGTAGTTATTTTGTGGCATGCAACATGTCACTCGTATTGTGGCAGGCGGGCTAAGTTCGGCTTAGTGGAAGTTGCATAAGCAGTTTACTTGTGCATTTTTGAAGCAGCAAATCTGTTAAGACTGCTTTTCTATTTGTAGTTGCTGTTGTTGTTATTGTTTGCAGATGAGTGCATTATTGGCAGCTGTTTTCAGGCACTTTATGTAGCAGGATTTCTTTTTCTTTTGGGAGGTTTGGGTTTCCGCAAATCCAGCATTTGACATGTGTGCTAATCAGAGCATTGAAACTTGGCTTAGCCTGATACATTTTAAATTTTGTAATTTCCATAAGCATTTAAAACAATTTTGGTGTCGATGGTGAGTACCAAGTGCAGCGACCTCTCACGCCTGTTCCAATTCAAATTTTTATTACTAATTCAGTTCGATTGCTTTCATTATGCTACAACTTTCTTTGCTCTGAGAGTCAAGGAGGCACTCAAACTGTTTTCCATCCTCAGACGATAATGGACAACGAAACACCTTAAGTACTTGTTCCGGAAGTTCTTATACAAGACTAAGTGTAAGGTTATGTTAGGTCATAGGATTGATATAAAATCGATGGATCTCACTTGGACAGATATTTGTCTTTTGTCTTCCTAAAAGTAAATCACCAGATTCTCATATATCGACGAATCGTTTTGAGTCATAACAAAATTATAAATAGGGTTAATATGAATCCCAAGAACTTTACAAGGTTATCCAAAGGTGTGTCTTATGTGACAATATCATTTCCACCTCGCCTTTCCCCATGCAGCTTTGGCAAAGAGCGCCAAAATTTAGTCGTACCGCGTATGTACCAAAGGACAGAGTCTGTCCAGAAATCCTGCAATTCTGGCGAGATTGACTTTGCTTAGATAAGTAGATGGTACGGAGGATCGTTTACGATTCACTATGGATAGAAAGGATCTCGCAAACCCGGCTCACTTCCAATTGGATGGAATTGGGTTGGTTAGAGTACCCTCCCGCATCGGCTTTGTAGTTTCCTGCGATTTTTTTGTGACGGGGCTCCCTTACAAATCTAGTATAGAAATAGATTGATGCTATTTTTAACAAGTTCAAACACTCTTTAACTAGTTATTTTTGAATACACAGTGAGCTAGCTGAAAGCCTGCATAGATATAGCGGTTAATGTATAACTGTTAGAAGCACGCTGCATTTCAGAGAAGCTACTTTTGAGGACAGTCACTTCTGCTTGAAAGACGCTACAGTGGTATAATAGTCTGAAACTTAAGTCGGTGGAGGATTTCGGAAATAAAACTTTCCTACCCTCCCTTTTAACTTCTTTCCATTCTTGAAAAAAGCTCACTACACCTTGTGCAACAACTTCTCCCTGCTTATAAATCCCTCGGAGATGTTTGAGCAGAGACAGTACTGCGAGTAGAAGGTTGCGTGATACAGTGATCTAGATGTAGAAAAAATGATTGAAATAGTGGAAAATATCAGTGTGTCCCTGGCTGTGGCCATACCGGTATCTATGTCTACAGATGCAACGTTTAGAACGGCATTGAGAGTAATTAAGAGTAATTGTTGGTATTGTCCTTACGCGATAAATGCCGAAGGGAGCCTCTCTAAAAGTTACAAGTCATCAATTTCTCTTTAGCATTACTTAGTAGTGGAAAGCTAAAGCACATAATCTTTTTTAAGCATCCTAAAAGCTGACACATCGGATATTTTTATCCTCCACACAACTATAAAGTATAATATTTAATATTAAAACCATTCATAACAAACAGCTTTTGTGTTAAAATTTTGATTCATTACCAGTAAACTCTGGTGGTGAATTATCGACTTTGCTCAGAACACATTGTCTATGCCATCCATCACTGCCAGCACACCTCATCGCTGCATTGCGGTCTCTTAATTTTTCGTCAGACAATCTCTGATAAACGATTACAACAATCAATATAAACATATATTTAGCTCTTTCTTTCTCTATCCTCCATAACCTCTTCAATAATTTCTTTAGATATCCGTAAATGCAACTTAACGACACCAATCTTATTAATGCTAGTCAAAGTCGTTTACTCGTAATACTATATGTATAACGGATTGACAAGGTAAGAAATAGCTGAAAGCTGAAAAAAGTTATACTTTTTAAGTTCACGTTGATGTATGGCATTCTCAGGCTATTTTAACTCACGATAAATGAATATATTGAGTATGAAACTTTTCTTTTTGCTTGGCTTTATTGCTCGTCCAATTCGTTTGTGCTCGACAAACTTTCGCAAAGCAGTATCTGAGCACACAATTTTCCTGTTAATGCACGCAGGTATCCTTCAAGCTTGCATGGTTACACGTTTTTTTATGATTTTATTTATTTGAAGTTATGACTACTTTGCTACAAACATATTTATTGCGTACTTGATATTGCTTTTAAACACTTTTTCTCTCTCATACTCTGGCAACATTTTGCTACAGTGTATAATAGTTTTGTTTGTATCGGCAAAAACTAATCGAATTAGATATGGGGTCATATGTGTGTATAAATTATCAGCTTGACGAGACGATTTAAAATCAGGGTTATTGTCTATCTCTCCATCTGTGCGTGCAAGCGATAACTTGAGTAAAAATAGTTATAGTGATGAAACTTGGTACATATATTTCTTGGTCCCAAAGGAAGGTTAAAAGTGGATGCGAAACCGGAATTTAAATTTTTTAGTGAACATATCTTCTAAACGACTGCAGATAAAACAACCAAACTCACTGCTACAAAACATTATTGCATCACTGAACAAATGTAATTGTATCGGACTATATCTTTTCTAGGATCCAGATACCAAATACATATATGGATCGCAATGCCTGTAGCTGATTTACCTTGACATATCGGTCAATCCGTGAAGTCTAGATTTGAAATTTGGAAAGAATAGTTCTTTGAAGACATTACGCCTTTATCACGACAATGGGTAATGTCGGGTCAATACTTGCCTTAGCTCTCATATAACAAATATAAATTGGGTTTTAAGCTTCCCACTTGACATTATACCTTATAGTATATTGCTTAATCTGTGAGGTTTCTCAATGTAATTGAAGAAGCCTATATTTCTGGTAAACATAGAGTATCGAACAAAACATATTGGGCTAATTTTGGATATAAAAAATCCTATTAAAAACTACAAAAGAAGACTATCACAAAAAGACATTTGTGAGTGAATTTTATGTCAATAAATCAACAGTGAACTTTATTATAAAGAAATTTTGGGACAGTGGATCTGTGAAAACACAATATTGTGTAGGACGACCCAAAGCTACAACACGACATGACGATTCAAAAAAACGTAGAAAGCTAAAAGAATTTCCAGATAAATCAGCAGCGAGCGTGAGTAAAGTTATAAATTTGAAAATTAACAACCTGTTACTGCACAAAGAAGCGCATGTGCAGGTGGGTTTACAAGTTATAGGGCAGCTAAAAAACCTTTTATATGAAGAAAAAATCGACTAAGACGATTACAATTTGCTCCGCAACATAACAATTGCTAAGTAAAACGATGGAAATATTTTTCTCTGATGAATAAAAATTTAATTTGAAATATTCAGACGGAATGAGAAGAGTTCGCCAACCAAAAAATCAGAGGTTGGATCCCCGATATTGCTAAGGTAGGTTAAGCATAGTGAAGAAGGCATTATGGTATATGGTACATAGGTTTTTCCGGGCTTGGGGTTGAATCTCTTCATCGAATCAATCGTTATGGATCGATTCATATTAAAGTATATCCTTGAGAACATAATTTCCTGATGCCGAGAGGAATATGCCAGATCGTTTCAACATGATAATGACCCAAAGTACACGCAGAAACCAGTGACAAATTGGGTCGAAGCTTCAATTATAATATTAAGGACCTAAAGTAGCAAGTTCAATCACCGGATTTCAATAGACAGAAAGGTATACAGAAAAGGAGTGAATGGAGATAAAAAAAAATTTGTTCGAATGCATGAAAAAAACTAAAAAATCCCAGGGATATTTTATTGTCCGTTTACAGGTTTACTTTAATTCGTGAATTCTATATTAGGTTTTTGACTCACACTAGTGTAGATATATGTATGTCCTTGGAGGTGCCAATGAGTTTTGAATATCGATAATGAAGATCGAAGAAAAATGATTATATAAAAATTGAACTCTTATTGTACTTTTTAATAATATTCTGCACTACTGAGGATTTAAAAAAAAAAAAAAAAAAAAAAAAAAAAAAACTATTTTTGGACGAGTCAAAATATTAGGCTTTACCAATACAACCTACCAAAAGAGAGAGAACAGAGTCCAGTAGCTTTTAATCACAGCTTTAAAGCCAAAAATGCAGCTTGATAAGAAGCACCTTAAAATATGCCAAAGTTGTCAAGGCATATATAAAACAATCGTCCACTCTTCTGTTGCCCTATTAATGCCTTAAAATAACCAAACTTTCCCTTCTAATATTTCTAGTACATCAAATACTGCGCGCACTTTTAAACCATTATACGCGCATTCGCAACTGAAATGTGGCAGATAAAAGTTAAAAGCAACGCAGTTATCTAAATAGTTAGGTTGTCTTCCTAATGCTGCCAGCAAATGTCTCTGCGCGCTATTCAATAGAGCAAACCCAAATAAACGACAACCAGAAAAAACAACAATAACAGACGAAAAAATAACAAATGCAGAAGAAAGAACAACAAATACCAGTAGAAAAAAAAAAACAAAAATATGTATAAAATCAACAAGAATGAGTCAAAAAACACATCAACAACAATAACACAAACAAGCGCAGTGTATGCTGTGAAAACAAGCGGTGGTGACGAAAGTGGTGAAGTCGGTTGATATCACAGAATAACGTCTACTAATGTCGAGCGTCACTACAAGCCAACAACAAACCGCGCTTCCACACATTTCCGGTAACATGGCAATGCTTCCTGCTACATCCGCTAGTGTGCCACCTCCGCGCTACGCGCCAGTTGCTGTTTTGCTGTAAAATTCTTGTTGTTGTTGCTATTTTTTTTAGTGGGCGCAATGTTGCAACATTTACCTGGGCAATAAAATTTTATGTAACAGCCATGACCGCAACATGTGCAGTTAATGACCGAAAAACGAAAACCGCAAAGCGGTGACGCGCAACGCAACAAATAGCCAACAAACACACACACGCACACAGCAGAAGCAGTAGTACAAGCGAACACAGTTTGGTGCGGCAAACGTAGCGAATGGCAACTGTGACGATCGCAAGCATTCACACGCAGCCTGCACTCACACACACACACTCGCACGTACATAAGTGCAGTGGTGAATACATAAAAGCTCTCACAATATATGCACATTTATAAGTGCTCCACTTATATGGCATACAAGTGCACTAACACACACTCACACGCACACTCGCATGTTCGCATATTTGTTTAACTCACTCGTTGTGGTGCCACAGTGCGTATACGTAACCATTATGTGACCATGCCAAGCACACTGTGACCGCTATAAACGCTGTAATTTAACTGACTATGGCAAAAAAGAAAGTAACAAAAACCACTACAACAACAAAAAGCAAAAACTAAAAAGGGTTTAAAACCAATAGCGACAACAGCAACAACAAATCGCGCTTCAGTATTGCTGTGTGAAAAACGAGTTTAAAGCGCACTGTGTGTGCAAAGCACTGCTCCGTAAAGCCATAAATGTACGCGAATTTATATGCGCATTATTAAACGCACTGCCGGCCAACAACAGCAAGTAAAAGCTGCGTCAGGCGATGAACTGACCACTGCGTGCTTACAAGCAGCGTCGGCACTACTCTATATGCCTATTAATACATACATACATGCATATGTTTATGAGCTCGAGCCCGTATGCATCGCTTGCACACAAACATACACAAGCACGCGCTCATTTATAGCAAGTTTTTACGCGCTTTAAAAACTTTTTATTTTTTTAACTTTCATTTTTCTTTACTCTTTATAAATATAATCTGCGTGTGTGTGCGCCTTTGGCTTACTGCATATCAGCGCGGTAATTAATTGCATAAAACCGTGACATATTAATTATTAAGCTTTGACTTTGCCATACGCTTGATTTTTCTTTGCAGTTCTAATTAGTTTTAAGCGGCAAGTAAAAGATGAAGTAACCGCACACGCGTGAACGTGACATTAACGCGCTTGTAGAGTGGTAAATCGATGCTTTTGTTCATTTGCCCCGTAATTTGCATAACAGTCGATGAATTTTTCAAGAATTATTATGCAGTTGAATGGATACAGTCACAAATAAAAAAGTTTCTGTGCAAAAATTTAATTTTGATGGTTCAGTTTGTATGGCAGCTATATGCTATAGTAGTTCGATCTGGAATTTGTTCTTCAGATCTTACAGCATTGCTTTGGAAAATAATTCATGCCAATTATTATGAAGATATCTTGACAACTAAGAAAGTTTTTCCTATAAGAACTTGTTTTTTATCGTTCAGTTTGTATGGCAGCGATGTGCTAAAGCAGTCCAACCTGAAAAATTTATTCAGATCTTACAGCATTGCCTTGGAAAATAATTTTTGCCAATTTTTATGAAGATATTTTGGCAGCTAAGAAAGTTTTTCATATCACAACTTAATTTAGATCGTTCAGTTTGTAAGGCAGCTATATGCTATAAGTTCGATTTGACAAATTTGATATAGATATCTTAACAATTAAAAGGGTTTTTCATATATTACTTAATTGGCACAATTTGTTTTACTTCTTTGCTTAAAAGATTTTCCTGATACATATAAACAGGAGGAACATTTATTCTTAATTACCTACGAATTCAATACGAATCCTTCCCTAAACTAAAGTAACTTCTATGGCTTTTGATTTTCTCGCAAGAATATTCATTAATGAATACAGCAACATAAATTTATTTACGGACACTTTCACCAGCGATGCACATGTAGTAGTGCAAATAAATGTTAATCGCTTCAATTTTAATTAAAATCAGTGGCAAAGTAAAAAATATATTGCATGAGATTGCAAAGTGGGATGAGAACGGTTGCCAACAACAACAACAACAATGGCCACATGTATCTACGTTTTTAGCATAATTCATATAAAATTACATTTTCTTTTATTCGTCAGCTTTTGCAGTTATAAATATGTATAATATGAAGGTGTGTATATGAAGAGGGAAACTGCTATACAACAACCAGAATATAAAGTGTAAACTACGTATGCTTTGTTAGAGAAACTAGTTGTTTGAATATATTAGCAGAGTGACTAAATACGATTCTATGCCACGGTGAGTGCATAAGGGAGCAAAGAGCTGATAACTCATTCTAACAGTGATGGGGAAGTTAAAGAAACTAATAAATAGTAAGCCGACTTTATTATCATGCAAAACTAAATCCAAGGCATTGCAGAAAGATGGCAAAAATGCATATGCAAGGCTTGTCAAATATGGCAACAAAAATACATCAAATTTTCTAATCTCAAAAATAAAGTGTTGCTATTACCCTCAGCATAGGTTAGATTAGATTAGATAATTACGTGAGGATTGCCCCGCGATCTAGGGTCTATTGTGGCCTCTCCTAATTCACAATACCTCAACTAGCCCCAGCAAATTGATGTTGCAATATATTGCTAGGCGATGTGATCCCTACTTGGAAACATGGATCCAAGGGCCTTAATCCTGCGGCTACAAACTGGTTACATATGTTGATAGAAGTCGAGTTTGCGAAGCACTTCTTCCCACGATTTATTTTCGAGAACCGCAGACAGTGTCAAGTCTGGCGACTGAATTACGAGGTTCCTTTACGTTTCATTTCAAAACTATCCGCTTGCGACATCGTCGAGTCTGTTGAACATCAAACAATAAAGGATAAAGAAATTTCTTTTACTTCTGGTAATTGTGGTAGAAAAAATATATATTTAGCTCTCAAACACATTATACAATCTTATGGGACAGATAAAACTATCTGATGCAATAGAAAAAAGGAATTATAGCCTAGTCAAAAGACAAAGAATGAGAAAATGTCATCGAGCGTAGAAAGTTCCGAATTCTCAGCTAAAATTGGTTGACACATTACAATATTTCTCTACCAGTACCATTAGTTTTAGTAACAACTGTAAACACCGCCAGCAGTATATAAAAAATATTAGCAAAGCTTTAGCAATAAATATGTTTCTTTTCTTTTTTGTTGCATAAAAAATCACATTTGCAAAGTGCAACAAAGTTATTTGTTATTGCTGCGGCCACAATATGCAATCACTCCCACTTGCGCATACCAATACATGCCATAATAAAAAAGAAGGCTTTCGAGTGCCAGCCATGTTGGGAAGAACTAAGAACTTAACTATATTTCCGAAATAGGGCGAGGGAGTCGAAAAATTAATGAAATATGACGTTGTGCGATAACATTTGGCATTACAGCAAGCAAGTTTTGGTAATATATAAGTATATAAAAAAATATAGTAAAGAAAAATTAAAAAAAAAAAACAAAAAAAGACAAAACATTAACTCGGCTGCCAAAAGCTATAATATCCTTCAATGGTATATTTTTCTTATCATAAAATGGTATTCACAGATCTTTACATTGATTTTGATCAGTCAATTAGTATGAAGCTATAGTAGTCCAATCTGAACAATATTTTGTAAACCTGTAGAGGTGCCTTTGATCACAATCTGTGCCGAATTTCGTCACGATATAGTCTGTGAGTTCGATTGAACAGTTTGTATGACAGCTATATGCTATAGTGGACCAATCAGAATAAGCTTATACCGTTACCATAAGCATTAATCCATACAAAATATCGTGGCGATATTTGGTCACATAAAAAACTTTTCCATATAAGACCTTCTTTGGAACGTTCAGTTTGTATGGCAGCTATATGCTATAGTGGACCGATCTGAACAGTTTTTTTCGGAGATTATTCCGTTGTCTTGGTAAATGATCCGTGCCAAATTTTGTGAAGATATCTTGGCAAATAAGAAACTTTTCCATACAAGGTTTTGATCGTTCAGCTTGTATGGCAGCTATATGTTACAGTGGTCCGATCTGTATATTTCTTTCAGAGATTACTCCACTATCTTGGGGAATAATCCCCGTAAAATTACGTGAAGATATCTTGTCAAATAAGAAACTTTCCCATACAAGGTTATGATTTTGATCGTTCAGTTTGTATCGCAGCCATATGCTAAAGTGTTCCGATACCGGCGCTTCCGACAAAAGAGCAGCTTCTTGGCAAGAAAAGGAAGTATTGAGAATTTCGGAGTGTTATCTCAAAAACTGAGAGACTAATTCGCTTATATACAGACAGAGAGAAAGGAGTCAGGCGAACTTGAACTCAATACGTCGCACTGAAAATTTATTTAAATATATTTTAAAGGGTCTCCAACGTTTTTTTATAGGTGTAAGAAACTTCGTGGCAAACGTAACCTGATCAGGGTATAAAAATAGTGAGATGTAAAGGGTTCACTTTTTCCTGCAGGGTCAGCATGAACATGTGTTAGTTCATCAGTGCAGAAAGCAACAAAAAATATTAATTTCCATTTCACACTTTCCAAGGTGTTTTAATGATTTTAGTCATTTGCGGAATGCATAGCAAACAAGAACAATGTTAACATTTATACATATATACATACAACACATATAAACATACACTCCTAGGAGCTGTGTAGAGCAATGTGTACGGCATAACACAATCAGACATGAATTTGTAATTATGTTGACTAGGTTGTTAAGCACGTGACAGCCAATACAACAATGCAGTAAACGGTTGTAGGGAAGGCAAGCGGCACGGCGCAACGGGGTGCCATCTTGCAAAGTGAAAACAAAAACAAGAACAAGAAAATTGCGGTAAAAAGTGGCATTAACGGCAACACAATAAACATAGCACTCATTTTTGTTGTTGTTGTTGCTGTTATAGAGGCGGTAGGTGCAACTTTTAAAAGCCCGGCAGGAATATTTTAGTGCATTTCTGTGTTCAGGTGTGTGTGTGCTCTTATTGCACATATTAAACAATATGCTATTTGGCATACACACACACACAGTAGATGTGTTTGTGTGCGCATAAAGTCATTCTTGCGCCAATATCCTTCCCGCTGTGCTGTCATGTACGACACATTTTAGTGTCTAGGCAGCTCGCAGGTGGCACATCGGTGTACTATACGTGTATGTGTGTGTGTGTGGGTGAATGCCTGTATGTGTCTAGTTGGAGCAAATTGTTTATGCGGTTCGTAAATGTTATTAAAATACTTGCCTTAACAACATGTTATGCGTGGTCTTAAATGTCGGCAGTGCCATGGGTGTGGGTGTATATATAAATACATACATGTATGTGTGTGTATGTGTATGTATGTGCGTTTCACTCTTCTTTTCCGCTTTTATTAAATTTTATGTTTGCTCATTTCACTCTGCGTTTAGTTAATAATTTAATAGTTGCAATAGTTTGCTGGCAAGTGGCGAAGTTATTATGAATATGCGTGGCTTTCCTTGTTGTTGTAAAAATAGTTAATGCTTTATTCACACCTCGTGTTGGCAACTTAATTCGCCATGTGTAGTTGTGAATTTACGAGCTTATGCGCAACGATTAGAGTAGCGGGGAGGAGTTGCATGTAGTGAGTTAGGAGACGCTATAAACTTATTTGCAACAAATACTAACAACAATAATGGACAGCTAACAGCTAATGTGAGAATATCTATACATAAGGAAATTTAAAATATATTATAATATTCATGTGAGCAGTAATAAGAAAAATTGTCCGGAGAGAAGAAATGAAATACTTGTATTTTCGTTTGGTGCTGGTTGAAGTTTGAGATAAAAGATGAACCTTTTTTGTACAATATTGCATGACATTAAAGTTATCCCTTTGAGGTTCAATTGAAGTTGTTGAAATGAGTGAGAAACATATTAAAAGCAAACTAAGAAGACACATATTATTTATTCGATATACATTGTGACAAAGAAGTTCCTCCAAATTGTTTAATTCTCAGAGTAAATCATATTTCAAAAAGCTGTATTTTGCTAAGTTGGTAGCACTGTCCTTAATTACAGTGCCAAATATGAGCGCGATCTATTGGCGAGTTTCTCTACATCAGCTTCTTAAGCCGGTACACCTAAGTAGCGCCTTCCGATTTTTACAATAAATAAAAATATCGAACGACAAATTTGTCTTAATTTGGTATTTTTAGCCGGAATTTGCGAAATCATTGCGAATTTGTGAAAGTCTTACTGTGATTCAGTTTTATCACAAGCCTACGAGTGGTACCAAGCCTTCAAAGACGGTCCATAGATCGTTGAAAACATGCTTCGTTCTGGACGATCTTCGATCTCTTCAACTGTTGGTATTAAAAAATGGAAGTATGTGGAGCTTGAAAATCGTCAGGCAAGTATTAAAATTGTGGCAAGATAGGTCGACATCTTTCGCGTGCCTGTTCGAATGATTTTGGTGGATATTTCGGCTATGAAACGATCTTGCTCGACTCGTCCCAAAAAAGCAGAATTTTTTTCAAAAGGGTACGATTGTGGCCAAATTTAAAGCCAAAAATGTAATAAATATCATCGAGCTAATACCTATTATATATATATACTATTCATCAGATTTGGATATATGTGATATTTTCTTGTTTCCGAAACTGAAATTGCCGCTCCGTGGAACCCGTTTCTATTCGATTGAGGAGATAAAGCAAAATTCACAGAATTAGCGTCTTCAATCCTTCCCAAAAAGTGCCTATAAAAATGGTTTCGAGGACTGGAAAAATCATTGGCATAAGCAAAGTAATAATACAAGTTTGTCTCCGAGAAATTTGTTCAAGTATTTGGAAACGAGATATGAATTTTTCTATCTAGTGACATGAAAAGATAGAACATCACTAAGCAGAGGACGTTCCCGTTCTCAATTTTTTACCGTGCGAAGCGAAATAAAGAATATACTCGCTTCAATTTGTAGAGTTGTCGCTGAGAACGTGTCACATTAACGGTTACACGCTGTTTTAGACTCTCATTTTAATACAGCACGCACCAATACACTACCTTGGCATCATGTATATTTGGCTGGCTTTGCCGTTGATTTTACTAGTTGACCAGGTAACGCATATCATTTTGGGCATGTAGAATGTAAAACCCTAAATCTTCATATTCTGAGCAACAATCCTCATAGATTAATGTTTCCAGTTCCTCATCTACAAAGTTATTCAAGATAAACTGTTTATCTGGCAATGTCACTTAAAAACTCTACTACATTTCGTCAACTCTATTATATGCTTCAACCATATGACAAAACGACCGAAAACGCAGATCGCCTTCAAAGCATAACGTTCGAAAGGTATCAACGAACCAGACTGTTTCACTCTATCAATTTAGCGTATTAAACTGATTTTGTTATCAAATAAGTAAATTTTGTTTTTTTTTTTTTTGGTTGCGAAAGATAGTTGTGCTATTATGTCAACTGTGCCCGCAATGCATTTTAAATCAGTTTTCCATTGTGCATTTTGGTTTCATTAACCTACTAACTTTTTTATCATTCGCCTCAGTTCGTGACAATTCGTTGTATCAAAAATAACAGTGCTTATAAGCCCCCTGCAGGAAATTATTATGCAGGAAACATTATTCTAAATAAGTGCTTGAAATAATAATAATAATTAGTAAAGCAATTGAAAAGTACGGCTCTCTTGAGTAGCTGATTTTAGGGCGTAGTAGAATATGATGAAAAGGAGAGCTTTGATATATTCTGTAAGGAAGAAAATTTAAACACTGCAAAAGCTTGTAAAATCGTTCCACTTAAAAAACAGGATCATTAAACCACCAGTCTTTTGTTCAAAAAAAAAAAATAAATAAATAAATAAAAAAAATAAAAAAAATAAAAAAAAAAAAACTGAAAGAAATGAAATCCAGCTGATGTGCTTCTATGAGAAAAATCATTACCAGCACAAATTCCACCAATAATCTAATCGAGGAGATCAAGCGTAAATTAACTCTTGCCAACACATTATACTTCGGTAAGTCATTGAAAATCTGATGCCTCTCTGGACGAGCAAAAATTTACGGTCTGTAAGTCTCTCATTATTACTGTGCTATTTATGCTCGGCGCAGAAATATGACGATGACGAATCGAGATAACAAAGCGCTTGAGCATATTCGAGAGAACTGTTCTTCGCAAGATCATTAGAGTCATCCACGTGAGCAATGAATATCGAAGAAGATGAACCTCCAACTATATGAGCTCTACGACGATATGGATATAGTTAAGTGCATAAAAATCCAACGAATGAACTGGTAAGGTCATGTCGTTCGCTTGGAGGATGATCCTTCAACACAAGAACTCTTTCGAAGCAAGACCCTTCGGTATACAACGGAATCAGGGGTGTCCACACATCCAATGCAAGTACAAATAATTATTCTTAACGGCCTTTAGATCATATAAATATTGCATTAATGATTTAAAGATCCCTGCAACTCACTTAAGATTTCCTACAGGGTACGCTAAGTTATACCGACAAGCGACCGACAGCTGCAGCAGTTGAGAGACGACAACTGTCATCCGCTGGAAATGCATTTTTAATTACTAAACAAACCCGCGTGGAAGTACGACGCGCATTGTTAAGGCAGTCGCCGAACAAGAACAAGCAGAAATAAGTTAAAATTCATCAGCGCGTGGAGTTTTCCATCCTTTCCACCAGCGAAACTATGCGAAAGTACAGCTTACAACTTTTTTTGCGCAATTCGCAAGAACACAAATGAAATTAGACAGGATAAAAGAGCGAAAAACGAAAGCACCGAGCAAGGGAAATGCAAAAGCGATGCAAAAACTATATTTATTTATAGTAATTTTCTTCAACCAACTAACTTTTCCACAGCGTCCACTGAGCGCTGCTGCGTCGCTGCTAATTAATGTCAAAAAATAAGCACACCATGGCGCATGTAGCGCCGTGAAGTATGCAACGTTTTCCCGTTTATATTATTTTAAGCCTGAAAAATGAGCGCCGTCGCAATGACAATGGCGCTGGGGAAGCATGAAGAAAAACAAAATAGACGAAATAGTTGGAATATTATTCCAGGAGCACGAAGCTACCACGTCAGGCTGTCAAGTAACTGTCGCTTCAACTGTCACACCTGACCGGAAGTGCATGCATACTAAGTTGCCAGAAGGATTTCGTCGTCACTCACTTCCGCGCCCAGCAGAAATAGATGAGACTGCCGCTCGCTAAATGAATGAACGTCAGGTTGTTTTGTTTTTTCGTTTTGTATTGCAAATCTGTTAACCTAGAAATATGTAGTGGCGTTATGAAGTCATATATATTAACAGTTTAAATTTGAATGGTCTTAAAGCAGATAATTAAGTGAGTTGCAAATGCAGTTTAGTTAGAGAAGAAGGTAAATTCAAGGGTTTTTGTTTAAAGGAAATAGTTTACGCTTAAAAAAATAAAGAAAAATGTTAACTTAAGATCTAAGAATATCCTAATTTACATATACATACGTGTATATACATACATATATGTATACATCTGAGACTTAAAGTTCCTTTACACTTGTTTTCATGCACACGACGTATTTTTCTCTCTTTAGTGCTGCAGAACTAATCTACAAACAAAACTTTCTTCGCATATTCTTACAGTTATAAATATTTTTAGCCAAGCTCAAGCTACTGTGTAAGTCATTTAATATAGTGCTGCTTACTGTGAATGCATATCTCTTTGCTTACCAGTGACCTCACAAGCGACCATATATGATTTGTTTATTAATAAAATTGAGTGCTTTCTTCGTCGGTGGGTTTGTTCAAATATAACGGCATAATTTATTGCAGTCATATGTATACAAGACACATTGTTGCTTCTTACAATAGCCACACAAAGAGAACTTGTTATTTATGCTTGCAAGGACTTACACACACACCTATAAAATACACCATGTACACACATTCTTAGGAGTAAATAAAAAGAAAATATTTTAACACAGAAAATTGCACTTGGTTGCCACATAATCAATCTTCGTAAGAACCTTCAGGAAAAATATTTATGGAAACATTTTTATACAGAAATAGAAAGAGTAGAGAAAATAGCAGAGTATACAATTTCATTAAGGCATCAAAGAACCGCACTTACATATTTATCAATATTTTTGAAAGCAAGCAATACTTGTTCATAAGATTATTGTTATAGCAAAAACGGCGTTTGCCACATTTCCATAAAAAATTTAAAATTATTTTTGATTTAGATTTTTTCATGGTGATAACGTCAAAATTCAATAACTTAAGAAGCGAAAAATTATATGAAGAAATATTGAAATTTAAAAACAAGAAGATTTATATTACGAAACTTAGATTTAGAAATGATTGACAAGTACAAATGAATTTCGATATACGAAATTTGTTCACAAAGTATCGCGAATTTTGTATTTCTGAAAGTAGAAAGTGTTTATTTATTCATGAAAGCCCCCTTCAATGTAATCTCCCCCTGATATATTGAAAACTTGCCAGCTTTTTTCCTATCCTCTAAGAACTTGAAAAATAATTTTTTTGTGATCTTGTGCATCTCCTCCTTCGATGAAGTTTTTATCTACTCAATCGTACCGTACCGTCGTCCTATAAAGAATTGTTTAATTTCGCCTACAAAAAAGCTTAGAGAATACGTTGGCTATGCCACAATTAATATTTTGTATTTGACCTATCGTTGCTAAAAAACTTTTCCAAATTCAAAACTTTTGCAGTGCGACCACAACAAAAATTAAGGATAGAGAGGCTCACAGCAACTAAGCTGCAGCTGGCCGGAGAAAATGTGGAAGCGGTGCTTATCACGGGCAGGAAAAAACTAGAAATGGTTACCTTAAGTACTGATGGATACAACATTACAACGCAAAACTACCTGAGGTACCTTGGCGTTATGATTTATATGAGAGACAGAACATCAAGGCAGTTGCAGCGATAGCGGCCCTGTCAAAAATAAGGGTTAAGACTGGTGGCCATAGTCAAAGTAGGAGAGGTCAGCACTAACGAACGCGTTTTTTATATAGAAAAAAGCACTGCGGCAAAACACAATGCCAATAAGGCAAAGACAGTGTCCAGGCTATGAGCTCTTAGAATGGCCTGTGCGTTTAAAACGGTCTCATATGAAGCAGCCAGTATCATATCTGGTCTTATGCTGGCGGATTTAATGGCTTCAGAGCTAAGTATAGCCTACCAAAAAACGACCGACGAGCGAAAAAGGGAGACAGGCGAGCCTCGAAGAGTGGCAAAAACAATGGGCGGCAGAAAAAGGATGATGAATGCATAAGCTCATTAAGAACTGGTAACTGTATTTAGGGGACAGACTTTTATCCGACGCAATTCTTGGCAGGTCATTGCTGTTTCACGGAGTACCTCCACAGATTCGGTTACGATGACGGCAAAAAATGTTCATTCTACAGCAGTGCCGAAGAAAACGCAAGGCATAACTTTTTCTTCTGCTCGAGATACGTATTCGAGAGAACTATCATCGAAGGAATCAAAGGACGACGCCTGGACGCCTAAGAACTCAGGGACAACAGAACGGTAGCGAAGCATAAGACCAGCTGAATAAATCCGCAGCGAGTTTGTGAAGAGGTCTTGCTCTTCCTCGTTCACATTTTTTCGAACCTTTAAGAACAACATGAATCAGCGATTAACGTTGCTTTTGTTTAAGCCATCAACCTTATTGCACAGCCAATATTCGGTAAGCATCTGGGAACTTAATTTTTAATAATTTTTAAAATTCGAATTAATTTAAAATTTTCCCTGACTTTTTATATTGATATGAATAACGCCAATATTAAAAAAGGTTAATACAAAATGTTTGATAACCAATGTGATGGCATCAAAGAAATAACAGAAGGTCTCAACATCTCTTATGGAGAGACTCAACACATTTTGGTTAATATTTTGGATACGAAGTGTGTCAACGTTGTGAGACATCGCAAAAGAGATGCTTGACAACATAGCAGAGGACCTCCTGTTTATCTAAGGCATTATTATTGGTGACGAGATGTACGTTTATGAATTTGGAAATTGTCCAACAATTCAAAAAAAAAAGCGGTCTCAAAAAGGTCCGAAATGGAGAAAACAAAAATCGCAGAAGGCACTGAAGGCCATCCCTGCTGAGACTTAGAACAAGTGTATGAAAAATTGGGTTAAACGTTGCAATGTATAGCCTCAAAATCAAAATCTGAAGATAATAATAAAGATGTGTATTAAAATACGCGATAAATTTTTACCTTTTCTATGTTGTGGCCATCATCTAAAGACCTTACATTTAATATTGAATACATAAAAATGTTGTCTTTTTGGCAGTCTGAGTCAAATTTGATTTTATCAGATGTTTTTTGTTATCCTTCAAGCATTCGAATGCGGTGTGTGGCTTTTATGATCCTTCATTTGACCAATAATACCTAAAATGGCTGAAGTTTGGTTGAAAATGAAGGCACAGCAGAGCCAGACTGTAAGCCATAGATGTTGTGACTTAATGTCAAAGACTCAGGCATGCTAATAACGAAAAAGTAGTTATTTGCGTAAGGAATACGCATATATGTAGGGATAGTAGAAAAATTTTTTATAACCGAAAGTTGGTACTCCATGAATTTATAAATTTATAATATATCGAAAAACAAAAATCAATACTGAAAAGGCTGTATTCTTGAATTAGGTGTGCGACTTCGCTAATTTTATAAGTAAATATGCCTAAATGTAGGCCATGTTTATACAAGTTATTGAAAATGCCATATGAAATAAAATTGATAAACTATTTGAAGTATGTTCAAAAGATAGATTATATAGGCTCTGAAATTATATCATTCAGATTAAAATATTTAAAATGTCTCCTAAATATTTCATTTTGGTCTCTGTCAATGAAAAAGTACCACACTCATTCAATTTAATGCAGATGATGCAACTGATATATGGCAATGATATATATGCTACTTAAACATTTTCACACATAAAGCCACCTCTAGGCTGTCACAAATAAAAAATTGTTTCACCTTTTAACTTTATAATATTGACTTCAGCAGTTAAAGTAATTCACCACACAAACACACCCGCTGCTTGCGAAAGAGTGCAGGAGTAACACACTCGGCTTCAGCAACAAACACCTCATTGGCCTTAATTTCACTGATTTGCATGCATACGAGCGAACGCAGCGCGAATTTGCAATTCCCCTCAAAGGCACTTCGACACGAGCAGCATACGAAGAAGTAGCAGCAGCACAAAGAAGATAAATGTACGACTAGAGCAGCATATTTAATAACAAGTCGCCAGAAGACACAACGGGTTACACATTCAAACAAAAATATTTGAATCCTCTCCTGTATTTACACGCAAACACACAAGTAAGGAGTAAATCAGAGCGCATAGCGGTTGCTTGCACTCTGCCACTCCACCGCTGTATGGCACTTCAGGGCGCGCTGAGCTGCGGAAAATATCCTAAAAACCTCAATTTAAATACCCAAAGGACGCATAATTCATCAAGACTTTGCCTGCATACTCACTCACACACAAACACACGCACACAAGCGTTACTGGTGGCTATGCATGCAACAGCGCTGAATCACAGAATGCTTAGGTAATATGAAAAGCATGAGAATAATAGTTTAGTAGCTTAGAGGTGCTTGCGAGCACAATGCGGACCTTTAGACTCACAGACTTACCGGAGCCCGCCCGGAAGAAATGCGGCTACATGAGTGAACTGCATGTAAATCCCTATCAGCCATAAAAGTATGTTTGCAAGAAGCAAAATGCGAGTATCTTCAACAAGAATATGCAGCATCAAGTGTAGTAAATCATAAAGAATGCATTAAGATGTCGTAAATGGTCAGGTGAATGATGACGGGCGCGACGGTGAAGTGAGAGCACGCTCAAAGCGGGAATTGGCTGTCATTTCATGTTAACGTTTATGTATGGGTGGGTGCGTGTGGGTATGTGTGTGCGTGTGGGGAATGAAGCGCTGCAGCAACCATTACAGTTGGCTTAACTGAAGTGGCGGCAGTGGTGGTGCCGTGGGTGCTGATAATGGTTAAAGTGGTGTAACAGGTGGTGGCGCTGCACCGAAGTTGTGTACAGATAAACGTTGCAACAGTGAGTGCATGCCACACGAGCGGCTTGTAGGCGGTTTGCGTTTACAACTGCTGAAAGTTTGCGCTATCTGATGCTGGTGGGACACAGTGTTTGGGTTTTAGAATTTCTCAGTGGACTAAAAACTTAAAGATTACTGGGTGATTTTCATACTCGTCGCTACAAAAGTTGGAATAGACTTAGAATTATTATAGGAATTTATAATATATTGAGCTTCGTTAGACAGGTTAATGTTAATAATAAAAGAAAAAATTAAAAAGATAATGCGATTTAAAATTATCAGATTAACTTTAATAAGAGTGTAGTGATCCCACATTTTCGCTCAACTTAAAATTATCCTTCAATATATTCCCACTCTACAGCAGTACAACTCTCAGACCATAAACTCCAGTTGACTGAAAACTTCCTTCATATTCGTAGTGAAAGTCAAGACGATAATTTCAAACTATTGGTGCGAAACTTAACTGAAATGATCCTAAATGTAGGCAATACTTAGTTATAAATCTTAATTCTTGGAAAATTATTTTTTTAAATATTTTTGAACTACTCGTAAAGTCACAAGCAAATACCGTAAAAAACAATATTTGGATTTTCTTAGACAAAAAGTCTCCGACATTTCTACCCAGCACTTGTTTGTGTTCGGATGTCTATAATCCATTTAAGATATATTCACAATAAAATACATCAAAAAATCAAAGAACGTAAAAATCAACACTGGATTTTTTTTTTAGACGTAAAAGTCTCCAACACTTTTACGCAGCCCTACTAATGACATCAGATCAATTTAAGATATATTCACAATAAAATATAGTAAAATCACAAAAGCAACAATAAAATACATACAAAAATTAAGAGCGAAAAATCGATACTTGGATCATATTAGGCATAAAAGTCTTCGAAATTTCTTCCCTGCACTAATAATGACTTTATACAACTCCTTAAGCTATATTCTTACGGGCTAGGGAAGTCAAAGCCTTTGTTCCTAGCTATTGGTGTAAATCTTTGCTCAAAACTAAAATGCTCCTAAAGGTAGGCAACGTTATAGCTTGTAGCTAGTTTTTAACTTTTTTCTTATTGTATTTTTTTTCCAACAGCTAAAGTCAGTTTCAGCCACAATAAAATACATCGGAAAACATTAAAGACCTAAAAATCGATATTTGGATTTTCTGATTTAAGCTACATTACAGGTTGTTGAGGTCAAGGGAGGCTTAGAAGCATTTTAATTTTGTCAATGTCTCACACTAATAGTTCTAGCTATTAGATCTAGCTATGAGTTTGGGACTTTGATAAAATTAAAATGCTCCTAAATGTAGGCAAAGTCATCATTTGTATTATTTTAAACAATTTTTTTATTATTATAAGTTTTCTCTGACAACTATAGGCAGACGCAGCCACAATAGAATACATCGAAAAACATTAAATACCGTAGAAATGGATACTTGGATTTTCTTAGATAACAAGTCTCCACAAAAGTCCTAAATTGTGACTATAAAAAGGTATTTAAGCTAAATTCTTACAAGTTATTGAAGTCAAGACGTTAATTACTGCACAATGGGTGTGAGACTTTGATAGAAAGTAGAATGCTCCTAAATGTAGGCAACGCTTTTATCGACTTTATTATTCTTAGACAATCAGTCTCCGGAATTTCTACGCAACAGTAGCTAGAACTATAGGCAGCAGTCATTTTGACCAAAAAGTTATCACGAAAACCTCTAAAGCAGAGGAACTCTTCTATTGCACTGCTACATATATACAAACGATTTAATATACCTACGAATGAGACATTACCGTAAGGCCCAAGCGAGCAGCAAGCATAAATCCCAAGGAGGTGCGCAAAAAAAGAAAATAACAAATCCAAGAATAAAAGTTGTGCCATAAATGTTCGACATAAATGACCCCACAGCGTCACCGAGCTGGTGTACCACGATTTGCTGTAAGTGTATTGGTGGGTGACGACATGCCATGTGGTTGCTTCAACTGGGCGCGTATATGCGCGGACACGAGGCAGCTACTTGCCACAGATCCCAAGCAGCAGCACACAACACCGGTTGCAAGTTGCAACTTGCATGCCGAGAGTTACATAGACGTGGCAAGTTTGGCATGGCCACAAGCACATTCGTGTAAACCACAGAGAATTTGTAACATCTTCAAGTACTTTAAAATTTTCCTGCTCGTGGACAGATTTGCGCCCGAGTCAGCAAGTTTTGTTTTCGCTCCACAAGCAAACGCTCTATTGTCACCTATAAATACAAGCAGGCGCATGCGTGTGTGTTTGTAAGTGGTTGAACTTTGCGTATTTTACACGAAAAAAAAAGTTGAAGAAAATTGTTGCACTAAATTTCCCAACACATTATGACTTGTCGGGGCATATTTAAATTTGATGATTTATGCAAGTGGCACACCAACACACAGCCATGCTGAGGCACACACACATACATGCAAAATAGTGTGCGGCGCATGCAGGTTGACAGCCAGCGTAAATGTTGTGGCATTTGCTGCTGCTTCTAACCTCGCAGCCCCGAAGTCTAAACACACTGACAGCGCTGACTTGACTTGTTGGCACTTTAGTTGAGCTGTCGGTTGGCATTTTGTTTTGTTTTCGCCTTTTTCGGCTCGTTTGCTCCAAATATGCTCATGTTTATTGCACTTTTCTTGGTGTTGCAAGCTTTTTCGTATACTTCTTCAGTTAACGTTGCCCACCCAACACACACGTACACATGTGTATTTGGAGCATCAACGCCTTGGATCGCTCGGAAAATTGCCACTGCCAACTTTCGCTCTTCCATTGCTCCTCACTTTCTAGCAACTTTTAAAGTGGCAGGCATAATGTTGCAAGCTGCTGTTTACTTTACTTGTTGTTGTTCTGCCAGCTAGCGTATTTTTGTTTTTGTTTATTTTTTGTGCACTCTCTTATTGCTTGCTATCATTGTTTCCGCTTTGCTGCTCATCTCCATGCACCTCACTGCCCATCACGAAAGACATGCATGTGTCACATGGTGCTGTTGGCCTGAGGCAGAAATGCTGCATTTAAAATGCCATGAAAAATAATTATTTACACTTGAGTTATGCGAAAAGGCTCTAATGGAGCTAATAAGGTAACAAAAAACAAAAGAGAGATTTAAAAAAGGAGAAATCGCTTGTGCCATTCATACTAATGTACAAAACAGATACATATCTACCTATACATATGTATATGTTGTAACTAATTTCAAGCAAAGCATGTACCAATGTAATACAGAATAGACAAGCTTTTAAGTAAGCTGATAGTCTGATTTCTTCCTATCTTAATTATGCCAGTTAACGGAAATTCCTATTTTTTTTATGTCGACAGTAACATTTTCACTTTAATTCATTAACATTTCTCACACATTTCGAAAATTTAGGCATTTTTCTAACTCGGCATCCAAACTGGTTCGGCCGGAACTAATCGAACAAAAGACATTAGGGAAACTTTAAACGCGTTTTTCTTAAAACTGAATTTTTCGGAACGATGCCCACGATTTCTCAGGTTCTACTGGACCAATTTTCTTGAAATTTTTAAAGAGACTTCTTTATAGTCTTGTCTATGGTTGGAAGTAGCCCCATCCAAATATTTTTATTTTTAAAAAATTCGATCAAAAAAAATATTTTTTTTTTCAGGCAGTCGCCATTTTGTGAAAATTTTTTTTTCCTCACTTTTCCGTAGTTCCGGTCATTGCGACATTATTCTAGATTAATAATCTTTGTTTTTGGTTTCAGATAACTAGGAGGGTTAAAATCATGGGTATAGTCACGTGGGAATCCACCACGTCAGCTCATAATTTTTGAAATTTTTTACTTTTTCTATTTAGATCTTGTTATTGTCCGAAAAAAAAATATTTAATTATCTTTAATATTTCGTAAGGGATCTAGCAGGTCCACGGCTTGACACATAGAATACACGCTACTAGAATTAAATTCATATGATTTTTAGTTAGCCCCAACTTGCAAAAGGCGTATGCATAAATTTGACGGCTGTCGGATCATTGGTACCTGAATTATTTCATTTTTGGTGTAGCAACTTTTGTTATTATAATAAATGGGTGAAACGGAATTTCGAGTGTTGAAGAAATGTTGCTTTTTGAAGGGCAAAATACAGCTGAACCAAAAACTCCAGGAAAATCAACCATCAAGCTTAGGCGTAATAAAATGAGCACCGAAGAAGGTTAACGCAGTGGACGCCTAAAAGATGTTGTTACCGAGAAAAACATCAAAACAGTTCACAAAATCATTTAGGATGATCGTAAAGTGAAGTTTTTCGAGATAGCAAGCATTCTAAAGATAACCACTGAACTTGTGCATTAAATCATTCACAAATTTTTGAGTATGAGAAAGCTTTGTGCAAGGTGGGTGACGCGCAAGTGTCACAGTCGACCAAAAACAACGACGAGTTGATGATTTGTAGCAGTGTTTGGAATTGCTCAAGCAATCAAATTGACAGTCATTTGAGTGGACTGCACACGATGAACACGCACCAAAGCGAGGAAAAATGCGACAGTCGACTGGCAAGGTTATGGCATGGTTATTGAATACCTTGAAAAAAAAAGAAGAGCTCTCAACAGCGTTTATTACATAGCGTTATGCGACTGTTTGAAGAACGAAATCTCCGAAAAACAGGGGCTTTTGAAGCAAAAGAAACTGGATTTGTCCAAGATAATGCTCCGAGACTAATGAGCAGCTGGTTGTCGAGAAAAGAACGTGTGCTAAAATTTAGACCGATTATATGTACATAATATATATGTATACAATAAAACCTCAGAGAGTGTCAGCAAAAACAGAGTCAAAAAAAAACTTTAACTCCGGTTGCAACAAGGCTACAATACCCTTCAGAAATGCAAACTATTCGTTAAAGAACTTGATTTTGACTGCACAGTTTGTGTGGCAGTTATAAGCTTTAGTGATCCGATCTAACCAATTTCTTAGGAGATTGCACCGCTATCTTAGATAATAATCCCTGCCGAAAATCTTGAGGATATCTCTTCAAATACTAAAGCTTTCCATAGATGGTTTCGATGGTTAAGTCTGTATG
Source organism: Bactrocera correcta (assembly GCA_027475135.1). Taxonomy (NCBI): domain Eukaryota; kingdom Metazoa; phylum Arthropoda; class Insecta; order Diptera; family Tephritidae; genus Bactrocera; species Bactrocera correcta. Next base: position 54,923,705 of record CM050323.1, read on the forward strand.
ACAACTATATGCTATAGTCATTCGATGTCAGCGTTTCCTATATACATATGAGTAGCTTCTTGCAAAGAAAAGGACAGATGCAAAATTTCTGATCGTATCTCAAAAACTCAGGGACTATTTAAATTTTGCTTCTTGGTTGTACGAGTATATAAGGGTTTATTTTCCAAAAGTAAGTCAGAGAACTATTTGAATTTGGAAAAATATATGTACATATGATAAATTATTTTATGAATTTACATCATTTATTATTAAATGCGTTTTTTCTGGCTAATTGTTCTAAAACTAAGTATTTAAAAATAATTTGGAATATACTACTGTGCCCAAAAAATAAGGTGACATTGTATTTATTTTGAAAATTCTTTATTTATTCTTCCAAATCAATTTCTTCCCCTTCAAAGTAATCCTCTCCCGATGCAATGCACTTATGCCAACGGATTTTCCAATCTTCGAAACACTGGTTGTAGTCACTTTCCGGGATGGCCTTCAGTTCCGTTTTCGCTTCGGCTTGAATCTCCTCTATCGTATACAAACGGTGTCCCCGGAGCGGTCTTTTGAGCTTGGTGAACAGACAGAAGTCGCACGGCGCCATATCAGGTGAATATGGTGGTTGCGGAATGACATGGGTTGAGTTTTTGGCGAAATGATCACGAATTACGAGGGCAGTATGGGATGGTGCATTATCGTGGTGTAAAAACCAAAAAATGTCTTTCCACAATTCTGGGCTTTTTAGGCGGATAGCGTTACGCAAACCACGCATAACGTTCAAATAATATTCCTTGTTGACTGTTTTTGGGGGTCGCAAGCATAGATCCAAGTCTCATCGCCAGTTATAATGCATTTCATGACACCCTGGTAGTCGGAAAGTATCGTTTCACACACTTCAAAGCGACGCCTTTTTTCCAAAAACTTCAATGTTTTCGGTACTAGTTGAGACTTGACGCGCTTGAGGCCCAAAACATCCTTCAAAATGGTATTGGCTGAGTCTTTCGATGTGCCAACTTCATCAGCAAGGTCTCTAATTGTTAATCGACGGTTTTTCAACACCAAATCTTTGATTTGTTGAACGTCAGCTTCGTCGGTTGAGGTTGATGGACGCCCTGGATGCTCTTGCTCACTATATCTCTTGTAAACATTTTTTTTAGACATAGCCTCATCACCAAAGGCTTTCTTCACCATCCTCAACGTATTCGCAGCAGAAATTGATTCCATAAACAAAATTTAATGCAAGTTCTTTGCTCAACAAATTACGACATCGCAAAAAACGAAAAACTCACTTTTAGCAGCTCACAAAACGACACGTATCTCAAAGACTAATGAATATTTTGACACGAAATTTGACATAAATGTGACTGACAGTACTACAAACCTAAAAAAAAATAGTTCTCTAAATCCTTCGACGCGCGCAGTTTAAATTCAAATGTTCACCTTATTTTTTGGACATAGTAGTATTATATTTTCGAGCTAACCGACTCCAAAGCGGTACTACTAGGAAGTGTAGGAACATACATCAGTATTTAAGTTTTAATAAAATTTAGAAATAATGAATAATGTCCAACAAGTAAAATTAAATGAGTAATTCCGATGTGCAAATTAAATTTCTTCTTCTTACAAAAAAAACTCTCCAATAACACAGCTAAACCTAATGTTTGCAAATCTACTTGATTAGTGGCGCAAATGTTGTAAAAGCACAGCAAAACTACAAAGTGAAGAGAGCAAACTGCTTTAAATATTTAAGAGACTATTTCTAAAGCTTAATTCTTACTAATTTGCAAATTGTTGAATATTCCATAGCTTCATACTTGTTTTGGTACAAACTCTATAAAGACATCACCCAAAAGCGCGATCTTGCAAGACGACCAAATGCTGCCGCACACGCTGAGCGTCTCGCTTCATTAACACATAGTGAAATAACGCACAAAGCCACACACACACATGCACATACACACCTATGCATCAGCGCTGATGGAGGTTTGCCTCAAATTCGTTAACTTGTCTTAAATTTCAAATGACGACGTAACGCCTTGTCGCCAAGCCAAGCACTTACTTACAGCGCGCAAATGTGAACACAAAAACACACACATACGCAAAAAGAACAGTTCATCTCTACATTGCAACGGCTCCTCCGGCGGTTGACGACATTCTCTACAGCTGTCATGCAATGCAATTACCATGCAGATGAGTTTTTGACACATTGCCGCTATGCACACACATTTACACGCACACAGATACACCTAAATAACCACGTTAACCAACTATATTATGTAATATTAGTGACTTCCTACCACGCTGGCTGCCATTGCAAAGTACAACGCGGACATCGCTCATTTCTGCCAATGCACGCAGCGTCAATTTGTAACAATTTGCACTAAAACAACAACAACAAAGCCGTACACCCGCAGCAGTAGTGGAAAAGGCAGCGTAAAGCAGCAAATGGCGTTTGTGTTTGTCGTGTTGCCGCTCGTAGTTGTCGCTACGCGCTGGTGACACGCTGCCAACACACAGCTGAACTGCGACCGCCGGCGGCAAAAGAACGCGAAACAAAGTAAATGATTACAAATGTTTCGCTCGTTCATTCGCTGGCTGCTAACACAGCTACACACAAGCGCTAATACACATACACACATACACGCAACAGAATTGTGTTCCTGGCTTCCTGCCGCCGCACTTCTTATTTGCACTTGTCGGCGGCGATGGTGTTGGCATTGCCGCCTTGTGCCAGTGTGGCTACATTTAGTGAGTACATCATTAAAATGCAGTTTGCAGCGTATTTATCTTCTTAAATTGGTTTTTGACGGCACCTTTTGTTTCGCAGCACTTCTCTTTTGCCTTCTTCTCTGACTTCTTTGCTTTGCTCCTTCACACAATTTTGCTTTTGTGATTTTTTATTCACCGGTATTCTTTGCTTAGCTTTTTGGCCTGACATGTTCGACTAGTTTATTCATGAATCGGCGCAATTAAACAATGTAACGAGCGCCAACAACAAAGTTAACAGAGAATATTAATCATACTATAAAATTAAAAAGCTCAGCTTTTTAACTGTAAAATATTTAATATAACTGAAAATATGTACTTTTTAACCACTATTACCGTATTTCCAACATGTTGCATGTATAGCTTAATTGGTGTCAATGACCCCGGAATGACTTCGCTCTTTGTTTAAGGATAGCTTATTACTTCTTTAATCGTTTAATTTCTTCATCTGAATGCCAACAAAAAAAAATCAACATTTATATTTTAAAGAGTTAGGCTAGTTTAGAGTATTTTCCAACTTGCTAGGATAAAAATCGGGGTAATAACTTCTGGAGCGTAGGATTTATTAGTCTAGACCCGGTTTTCACCTGATTTTATACATTTCAGGCACATAGCTGTGTTATAAAGTAAAGAATAGAAAGTAAAGAATGATTGATCCGATTCAATTAAATTTTGTTATAACAAGCAAAATATATTTAGAAAATGAATCTCTCGAAATTTCTTCATTTTGAACCGAACGATTAGTCTGAAGTTCCGAATGTGGGATGACTATGATAAATAGCAATCCTGAATGCAAACACTGACAGAGCGAACGACTTGAACGTACGAGATACGGATATTGAACAATGACAGCGAACGTTAAAAATAAAAACTTAAGGGGTTAGGCTACTCTAGAGGGCCATAAAATAGGCCCTTTTTGAGATTTTTTTCGGGAAAACTATTAAATAAATCTGGTTTTTAGCAAAAGGGATTTGTTATACATATATTTAACTGCTTATAACTATTTTTGAAGAAAAATTAATTGAAAAATGCCGGCTACACAGCGTTTTCCCTAGGATGTCGCCGTTTTTTCGGAAACCACGCCCGAACACACAGCTCCTGTAATTTTTTTATTTTAATAAGTTGCTGAACGGTTTTCGCTTGTAAATAGCACTAGCTACAGAAGTACGTAGGATTTTTGCGATACATACATTTTTGACAAAATGGCGGAACTTTAAAGGGAGAAGTAATAATTTGGCCTAAACAATTGTTCGAAATTTGTTAATAAAAAACAAACTATGCAAGATAAAAAAAATCCTACGCTTTTCTGTAGATAATGTATTTCTGAAGATGTGGTCAAAATTTCAAGTGATTAGGTTATAAATTGTTTGAGGTATGTTTCCGACCAACTTGAAAAAAAAAAAAAACAGTTTTGAGATAAACGCGTTTAAAGTTTTGAGTGGGCTCCCTGCCAAACGAACGTCCTTCGACTAGATAACGAAAATGGGGCATTTAGAATTTTTTCCCTGCATAATCTATCGGGATAACATTTATGAGACCATAATGTATCATTTCAAAAAAAAAATAAATAAAAAATCAATTTTCTGAAAATTCTAGAGTGGCGTAACCCCTTAAAGACTCAAGACGGGATTTCAAGTCAGTCAGCCGTCAGTAATGCATGCACTTCAGCCAACGGAAAAAAAGACAGCACCAGACGAAAAAAACTTAAAGAAAACTATTTTTTTTAATTTATAAATTATCTAAAATAAAATAAAGCTTGTTTCCTTCGTGACAATAAAAATATAAGCCCACATATATTTCACAGATTGGCCGATATTTCAAATAAAAAAATTGCAATACAGTTGGGCGCTTACGCTAAGTGATGTAAGGATATCAGGACAATAATATCTACCGAATTTGGTTGAAATCAGTCAAGTAGGTACCCAGATATGGTTTTAAATACATTGTTCAAATTCAACAACGGCTTTTAATAACCATCTTTATAATTCAGAATTTTTTACAGGGTGAGTAGGGATCACAAAAAATGGCACGCCTTCACGAATTTGGTTGCTATAGCTTAAATGATTCTTTTTTCTAACTTTAGTGTTGAAATTTTTAGTCAAAGAGCAGCACCAGCATCTGGAGAAATGGCAGCAACAGTAGCAACAAACACGAGATATGTACATTATAAAAATATTAGCATTGTTACCACCTTTTACTGCAATTCGTTGTACCAAATAATGACTTGTATCTTATTGTGAAGCTTATTTATAGCACTTTATAGGTTTTCGATTAATAGTGGCACTCTCTAGGTTTTCGTTTTGTGGGCGTGGCAAAAATCCGATTACACCCATCAAGAACACCAACCCTCATTGGGTGTCTAGGAACTTGTGTAGAAATTTTAATCAATATTTCTCAGTTTTTAATCAAGTTATAGGTTGCACAGGCAATTCGAAACGAGACGGACAGACACGCGGATGGATGCTTGGAATTAAACTTATTTCGTCATCCTAATAATTTATATATACATAATCCTATATCTAACTCATTTAGCCAAAAAAGGGTTCTTAAGTATTAAAAGTAACAAAAGATCCTCCATCGAAAAGCTCTACGAAGAAGTAAACATAAACGTTTGGGGAACTACTAAGAAAATATGTACGTCAAAGTTCCAAAATAAATCGCAGCAACCTGAGAACAATTTTTTTATGAGGAAAGTGCTCGAATCATTATTTCCGACATACCACCCCATTACCTATCCTAAACGAAACGAAGCTGCAGAACTACCCGTACAGCCACCCATTATTGGCAAATACGAAAAAAATCAAAAACATTAAAGCACCTGCAATAGAACATTTGAAGAAACCTTGATTGTAAGACCCAAACTCGCTGGATTAAAATACAATACGTGCATAGTAGAACAAGCGTTAAGCGACCCGAAGAAAGAAACGACCAAAACCAAAAAACCACATAAAGAACCTTTAACATATCGACATTTCTCATGCTCGGGCGTTTTTCTTATTTTTGTAAGATTTCTCTCGAATGAAAACTTAAAATAGGCTCTTTAGAGAATCACATTAGGCCTCACTATTAAAGAACGCATGCTATAACTTAGTGAAATTGACCAAAATAGTTGCCACATTTTCCACATCAATAAGTGCAAAGCAAAGTCTAAACATCTGCAATGTTTCTTCGCAGAAAGAAGAATAATACAAAAAGTATTAAAAAAAATGTCAGAAATTGGAAGAGTAAGCAACTGCTGGTATGAAACGGCTGCAGTGAGAATAAAAGAAATAAAACACAAATGCAAATGCAGCAGTGTCATAGCTAACGGGAAACGTGTGCCATATGCATACCGGCTACAAGCGTAGCGCCGAGGCAAGCAACAACAAATATTTCCAATAAAATGTAAAATTAAAATGCGCTCCAGCGGCGGTAAAACGACACAAGGCGCCCATATGGCAGCAAAATGCAACGCGGTGCAGTGGGGCGTATGAGTAACATGCCAGTCGGGCATAAAATGTCACGCTCGATCGCTTTAACGGAACTACAAACTATGCAGTATAAAGAAACAGAAAGAAATAAATATTTTAACTTTTAAAGATTGAAGGTATATTAAAAGAAATTCTCCAAATTTAAGAAAAAGCAATAATTTTAAAACTAGAGAAACCGATAGTCCTAGTTGCTAGAGTTTTTTCACATTTATTTTAATTTCAATTATAATAAATAATAATAATAATAATAATAGTAATAATAATAATAATAAAAAAAAAAAATAATAATAATAATAATAATAATAAATAATAATAATAAAACAAGAGAGATGACTTAATTTTTGTAACAGTTTAAACGGAATATTGCAGCAATAACAATTAAAAAGGCGAGAGTTTTTGGTTCAGCTGAGCATTAAATTGCTCTGGGAATGGATTGTAGATAAAGCATTATTGATTTTATTTGCTTGACCTTTCGTAGTTTCCAAGTGCTCTCGAAATTTTGGTCTTGACTACAATATTGCATCAAACTATTTCAGCTGCTTCTGAGAAATAATCTGATAATCTTATGGAAAGTGGTAGCTTTTCTTCAATTTTACCCTATAGTGGAGCGCCGTAAGGTTTATACCTCGGAATCCAGGGCCAGTTAATGAATCTTTACAAAACTTTGGAAATGTGTTTTTAATAGTATATATTATAGAAAAATGTTAAAAAAAAATATTTTGTGTGATCTCAATTTTTTAATTATTATTACAAATAAAGATTAATTTTTTAGAGTTTTCTTTGATTTATAATAATTTAAAATAATATTTAAAAAAGAAGAGCTATTACAAACTTGATCTTAGTTCATAAGGGACTGCAGGTATCAAAATTAAGGTCGGGGAGGGGAATAGAGGAGACAACAGCAGCTGCTGAGTGTTGTTAATGGGGGCCCTAACAGATTAGTACACGTGGGAACGTGCTAGGCTTAATACGTAGCTGTTGTTGTTCTCTCCGAAAAAAATTAATTTCTAATTATTGTTTATTTACAATTAATAAAGGGTGATTTTTTAAGAGCTTGATAACTTTTTTTAAAAAAAAAACGCATAAAATTTGCAAAATCTCATCGGTTCTTTATTTGAAACGTTAGATTGGTTCATGACATTTACTTTTTGAAGATAATTTCATTTAAATGTTGACCGCGGCTGCGTCTTAGGTGGTCCATTCGGAAAGTCCAATTTTGGGCAACTTTTTCGAGCATTTCGGCCGGAATAGCCCGAATTTCTTCGGAAATGTTGTCTTCCAAAGCTGGAATAGTTGCTGGCTTATTTCTGTAGACTTTAGACTTGACGTAGCCCCACAAAAAATAGTCTAAAGGCGTTAAATCGCATGATCTTGGTGGCCAACTTACGGGTCCATTTCTTGAGATGAATTGTTGTCCGAAGTTTTCCCTCAAAATGGCAATAGAATCGCGAGCTGTGTGGCATCTAGCGCCATCTTGTTGAAACCACATGTCAACCAAGTTCAGTTCTTCCATTTTTGGCAACAAAAAGTTTGTTAGCATCGAACGATAGCGATCGCCATTCACCGTAACGTTGCGTCCAACAGCATCTTTGAAAAAATACGGTCCAATGATTCCACCAGCGTACAAACCACACCAAACAGTGCATTTTTCGGGATGCATGGGCAGTTCTTGAACGGCTTCTGGTTGCTCTTCACCCCAAATGCGGCAATTTTGCTTATTTACGTAGCCATTCAACCAGAAATGAGCCTCATCGCTGAACAAAATTTGTCGATTTGTCACATTTCGAACCGAACACTGATTTTGGTAATAAAATTCAATGATTTGCAAGCGTTGCTCGTTAGTAAGTCTATTCATGATGAAATGTCAAAGCATACTGAGCATCTTTCTCTTTGACACCATGTCTGAAATCCCACGTAATCTGTCAAATACTAATGCATGAAAATCCTAACCTCAAAAAAATCACCCGTTACATATATTTTTGTGCAGTGAGCTTGATAAAAATTAATAACTGAACATTACTGAGTTTTACAAAGTTTGAAAATAGTGGCACAGATATGTAGTAAGTATTTGCTTCTTATTTATATTACATGCCTTTCAAAACAATAGTGAATACTCAATCGTATATTTTATAATAGATCGATTTTGAAAGTTAGAATGTATGTAAAAGTAAAATTTAATAATATAAATCATTCATTATGATATAAAGGTTAGTTATTAATATTAGTAATGTTTGTTGTTACAGCCTCGTATAAAAATGGGTGAACCGTCGAATAGTGATAATATAAGTAATGATTGCCTCATTTGTGACAAAATCGGATGTTGTTCTGAATTAATCTCTGAACTAGGATATATTATAAAAGTCACTAGAGGAATAACAACACTGAAAGCTGCTTCTGCGGAAAGAGCGGATGGGTTTTCTCAGTATTTATATATTCGCGAATTTGTCTATGTACATTCAGTATGCAGTAAAAATATATCAACAAAGTGTGTATTAATTCTTATTAAAAAAAAAAGCACACCACACCAGCATGCTCTTAACATAAAAAAAAAAAACTTCGAGCGGCTACTTCAATTGATTTTGATTGGAAAAATAGGTGCTTTTTATGTGAAAAAGCGGTGAAATGAAGGAAAAAGAAAATCCAAATCGGTGAGACAACAAATCAGCTACGTAACTACTTCTGATTTCAAGAAAACGATATTAAATTTGATAAGTGAAGAGAGTAGTGAATATTGTCGCAATATCCATAAAATAATTGTAAGCGTGTTAGATTTAGTAGCTCAGGAAGCTAAGTATCACGCGGGTTGTTACATGCGTTTAAAAAATACCGTAAAACAGACCCAGAGAGAGAGAGAGAGAAAAAAGCGATGACTCTCAATTTTCATTGGCAGAATTAAAAATTGTAACAATTGACCATATTCCTGACGATAAAACAATAAAAATGAGGTTAACGAATCATTATGCGGATAATATTGTATTCTTCAGTAAATTTGAAATTTCGAAATATTGTCCAATAACTGGTACAGTCAGAGGTCAAAAGATAGTGAAGAAGAAGAATACTGTATTTTGAAAGCTGATGGGGAAATTTTACGACGACACATTCGAACACAGGTTTAGTGATAAAATATTTAACAACGTTCATGAGACAATACCACAATTTATATCATTTTTTTTATCAGAAATAATTCTAAATGACAACAAAGATAAACCAGAGTTTGTAAATCATTATGAAACGAAATGCGCCTCAATAGCTCATGCGATTGTACCGGCAGTAAGGTCTATTTCATTTGTATCACCACTGCATGTAATAAAATTCAAAACTAATAATGACTTCCAGGACATGCAGAACAGGATGTGGAGCATCTTTTGGGTGCAGGAAAAGTGGACTAAACTGCACTGCAGCTTGCTTAGAATGCAATCCTTTAGCCACAATCTACCTCAGCGAGATCGACGACGACAATAATGAACAATAATGTATATAGTTAATGATAAATTTTTGTTGCAACTTATTTCTTTTTTGCAAAAATCTAATAAGTTAACATTATAGTTACTTTGCAAACATAATTCATTACATATAAAATTAAAAACTTTATTGTAAACATTTTTTTCTCTTTCGCCTCTCATTTTTCAGTAAATTGTTGTAATCGAGATTGGCCAATTTTTTTTTAACTTTTTTATTTGACGTTTTAATAATGCAGAGATTTTACTATTTTTATGCCTTACGGCGCTCCACTACTAGCTTTTGATACTTCGAAACCTAAGAAACTTTACAGGCAACTCAAAGCATTCCTGTGTCAAGAAACAATTCTCGGAGAGATTGATTGCCTCTGAGCCAAAAAGCGATGAGCATGCCACTTTTTATGATCTGAATTCATGAGGTGAAACATCAATTTCTTTACGGCCCATTTCTGAAAGCTGATGATCGATGACAATTCAGTGCTTATTTTTTCACTGAGCAATAAAAACATAAATCTGGCAAAATTATAGCATTCCTCGACATCAAATATTTACTGCCTTAGTTATAAGAACTATTTTGCATAAATTCTCGCTGAAATCCGCTTAGCCCGCAATAACAACAGCAAACTTCTAGCAACTCTTGCGCAAACTTCTGAACAATTCGAAAGCTTTTGCATTTATCTTTCGCCATATTTACACAAACAACTTTCAGTTTTCCTTCATTTGACATTTCATTGGATCAAGAAATGAAACGCTGCAATCTTTTGATACTACTGACACACTCTGATGTACTCACCAGCAAGTGATTCTTGCTTTATTGAATAGTGTATGTGAGTGTGTGTGTTTGTGCGAGTGCGTATGCTTGTGTTAGTGCATTCTTAATGCATTTCGCAACAAAAGTCAAAACTTTAGCTATTACAGCTTTTTATGTTCGTTTTCTTTGCGCTTTTCCAATGCAGGCAACATTCTAAATTGACTTATATAATTCAACTACAATTTTAATACCGAAACTTTCTGCAAATTGCAGTGAACTAGCCCGCCCGCACTGGGGCAGCTGCAAGGTAGTGCTGCCAGATCATTCAAATGCGCATATTGACTGCGTGTAGCGCTGACTGCTTGCCGCTGTTGGCGCTGGCTTAGAAACTTGCTAAAAAACAAAGTGGCAACTTGTTGTTTATTTATTTCAACATTTCATTCAATCATTTTCTGTAATTGAAATTAGCAAAGTTTTCGCCGCGCTGCGAATGCACGCAAATCAAAAGCAAACGCAAGCAAACTAAATTTCAATGAATAGTGAAAAGTCGCTGTGCAACTTGTGGCAACATGCGAAAGGTACGAGATGAAGCGCGGTGAGCTCTTTGTTGGAGCCATTTCTATCGCTTGGCTGGCAAATAGTTTGCGCTGGCAAAAAGTTCTCGCTTTATTTATTTATCTTTATTAATTTGTTTACTTGCTTATTTAGTAACGTGTAAAATTTGTGGAGCTAGTCTGTTTTCTAATTCGTTAGTTGCATTGTGTGGCTGTGTACTTTACCGAATTTGCGAATTTCTGCTTGCGAAGATTGTTTAATTAGCGCTGGCCTAGTTCGTGGCGGGTAAATTTAAAAGAAAACAAAAGTTACATAAAGAGAAATTGCTTCAATTTTCATCTGAAAAGAATTTTGGTAGTCAAAAATTGAGCACAATATGAATTTAGAGGAGCCGGCTTTTAAAGGGAACACTACGTGAGCAACATCATCCAGTATTGAGAACGTATATCGCCTTCATAGCTTCCTGCTATGTTAATAACGAAAACGATCGAAGTCTGATATCAGATGAAAATTTTCAAACGGACCGTAAACTCTTTTAGTCCCTATTTAAGCATCCCCAGCCAGGCTGATCCTCGGAGCGGGTCGTATGACTAGTTGTTTCAGCCTTTTTAAATACCCACTACCACGATAATACTACATATTCAAACGTTGTGCTACTGAGGAGCAATATGCACCCATTATAAAGTCAGACCTTAACTAGATACCTCCCAGGAGCTACAGGAGCTGTCCCGTCCGTCCTAGCCACAGTCGCGACAATTATGATACCTATATCATGTGATATCATATATCATCTATAAAATGAACGTAAGTAGACAGATAACCTTAAGCTGTGATTGTCAAACTGACGTCGAATGGTTGTTAGATGGCAGTTGTCAAATATATGCCAAATGGACGTCAATTGGCATCCGTCAAATTGATGTGAAGTGTGATTTTAAACGGCTCTCAAATGGATGACGGATAACTAGCTGATATGGAAGTTACATAGACGAAAGATAACAGCAATCAAACGGATGACAAATGCACGTCAGGTAACAGCTGTCAAATTCATGTAAATTGTAGTTATCAAAAGGGTGACAAATGGATGTTAGCTAGGCTTGACATAACAGCTGGTAAACGAATGTCAGATAACCATCTAAAATTGTCGTTACATAGCCAGAAAACAGCATTCAAAAATTTTACAAATGTAAGTCAGATACAAACTTTGAAGGGAATGTCAAATATGTAGCAGCTGTCAAACTGAAATCAAATTTGTTTTTTTTTTTTTTTTTTTTTTTTCAGAGCGCTAATACCAGATAGCCGATACCAGATGGATACTTCCAGATTGGTTGGTATTAACATGGATTGGATTAATGTGTAACATTATGATGTTTGCCATTCAATTCACGTATTCAATCGACATAATGATGGATGTCAAATGGAAGTTGTCAAACGAACTACAAGGCAAAAGCTATCTTCAAAACTGGTTGACATCTTGATCTAGCAATTATGTATACCCCTACCATGACAAGGCTACTTTTTAGAATACAATCGTTGCAAGTCAGTCCCTGCCAGAGTCGCGACAACTCTCGTATCTACTTCAGTTGTCAAATGGACATAAGATTGCAGTCAGATAACCGACTGATGTGGATGTCAACTGGATGTTAGATAGACGTCAGATATAAACTGGCAAGCAGATTGCAAATGGACCTTACATGACAGCTGCCAAACGAATATTAGATGGCGGCAGTCGAACAAATTTCAGACGGATAGACGTCAGAAAACAGTTGTCAAACGAATGTCATATAACTGTCATATTTGATTATAAAACTGATATAAAATTGATGTTAGATAGGCGTCAGATGAGAGCTGTCAAACGGATGACAAATGCACGTCATATGACAGCTGTCAAATTGCAGTAGTTAAAGGGATGTTATTTGTACAGCACATGACTGGACGTCAGCTGGTATCATTCAAATGGATATCAAATAGACGTTAACAAACAGTTGTCAGTCAAATGTCAGATGGAAGGAAAGTCAAATATACATCAGACAATAGCTCTCGAGCGGAGGTCAGATAAACGCGTGTTGACAGCTGTCACATTTACGTGGATAATCGCTATCAGGCGCTAACATAACCTCGCCAATGTGAGATGTGTACTCTCAGCTCGGCTTGCATAGACATAAGCTTGCATTTTTATATAGGAATATATGCTGTCCCTTCAAAAATAATAGCACTACTTTCCGAAAATAAACAAATATTAAATATAAAACAATTATTCTGATATTTGCCTTTCTTTTCCAGGTTCATAGATATCTCGAAAATTTTTAGCAACGGGATTCTCTGCTAAGTCGCGAATTGCCCAGTCTAATTGCCTTTATTCACCAACTAAGGTAAATCAGTTTAATCCCTACGATTAACGAAAAGGGTTGATCACAAACTTTAAAAATTTTTCTACTGCACACCGAAGAACCAAAAATCCACCCTTTCCACGCCAATTAGAGAAGCATTTACCTATGAAACTGCAAAATCGGTTGAGTAAAGTTAAGCTACTAAACAACTAAACTAACTTTATTAATTCGCACTGCATTTGACGTGCCAGCGGAAATTGCTGAATTTTGTTTTTTTTTTTATTTTTTATTTTTTTATATATTTTTTTTCTTTTGTTAAGTTTAAACTAGTTTTTGTTTTGACATTTCAGTTGCCAGCAGCGAACCTCACTATACCGCACATCGCTGGAATATCATAATCTAATTATTTTTTTAAACGCACATACACATATACACACATTTGATTCCATAATTATAACAGCTCCGCAGACACGGCTAATTTGTTGTTGCAATAATTTTGTGAATATATAATTATGTGCATGTGTGCGTTCATTATGGTTTTCTAATTAAAATGGGACACGTACGGCAACCAACAAATAAACAGTGAGTGGTGTATGTAATTTTCACAAACGGACTGTTTTTAATTGAACAAACCACAGAAATAATATTTTGCACAACTTTTACTGGAAATCAACGAAATATAACACAGATATGATATGAGCTGATATCTGCTAGTGAATATTATGCATTGGAACTAGCTTCTCCATGAGTGATTTCAGCAAAAATATGAAAAAAATCGGAAGTTGTACTCTCTCATTGGTTCATCCTGTGTTGAGTTCGATTAGCATAGTATGTGATCGTCCACTCATCAAAGAGAGTCATACAACCAAGAAGAATTGTTAAACCTTTGAAGCATTTATTATGACTTGAATCGCAGGGTAGCTCAAGTTGAGATTTATATTGTTTGGTCATGTAATTTTCTATAACCCCTTTTAGTCTTAAAAAAAAAAATCTAAAACAAAATTGAGATCCTATGAGAGATGTAAACTTAATATAATTTTTGGGCTTCATATCCGATTTTGATGAAGCCAGTAGCTTTCTCAGGTCTGAAGGTTGCCATGTGGCGAAAAATAAATGAAGACACGCTCAACTTCAATATGGGCTTTCAATGCTACTCTCTCTCTACTATTATTAGTCAAGTATGGAATACTTTTAGAACCGCAGTCTTTTATTGTATGGTTGCTTCCAACCAATTTCTCCGTAATATACTACCTTCCACTTAGAAAAGTAATAGCCTAGAAGCGCACAGCTTTAGCCAGTTGAAGAGAAATTATGACACATCAGGCTAACTCTTGGCCATATACATCAATAGGCACTGGCCAGAAGCTTCGGTAGCTAGCTTAGGAGGTTCGGAGGTTCTTAACAATCAATTTTTATGCCGGACCTGAAATCAATTGATTACTACCCGTTTCTACCTATGCCAAATCATTCTATATCTCGCTATTATAATTTTTTTAAATTGTTCTGAAAATGTTCGTAAAAAACAGACTTAAATCGGATCATTCGACTATTAACAGCATACCTATTGCAATGGTAGACCCCTGGGCACTGTCTTGGCTCCAGATGACCATATAGCATAAGCAGTTTGCAGTAGAAACCTTCTTCGTTATCGAGGAAACATTCAACAACGTCTTTTCAGAAGCGATAATTAAAGCATTAGATAATTTTGGGGTAGAACCGAACCATAAGCACCTCAACTTTCAACTTCTCTGCGATAAAACAATCGTGGCGGAATGGGATTGTGCGCAAATACAACGGAATGTGAGTAATGGCACACCACTAGGGCGTGTTCTTTCGCTACGGACACGGTGGACGTCATGGTTGAAAAATTTTTCTAAACAGCGTGTATGAGCTAATTCAAGGATATCCTGACATCGTCCTAATGAGACCGAACTGGTTTTAATCACTAGGAAGTACAAAATCTCGAAATTGTGTCTAGCATTAATAGGAGGAACACGTCCTTGGCCTGCTGTCAAAGTTAATTAGCTAGGGTCACTCTAGACTGGAAGAATTCATGGAAAGCTCACGTCGGAAAAAGAGCCTGTATTGTTGTAAGGTAGTCATTGGAAAAAGGTATTTCTCAGGCTTTATGGAACAACAGCTAAATTTATAATGTCTTACGAGAAATTTTTGTTTGATGGAAGCCGCTGGAAAAGACTGCATTTGCAAACAAGTTAGTGAATGTTCAGCACAGTGTTCTCATTATTATTTGTGGTGCACTACGATCCACACCAATTATGCATTGAAGATTTTAGCACATATAGCACCGGTGATTATGTGATGTTTGCCGGGAAATCTGTCTTCACATTCAGAGAATCTGGATACATAGGTGACTGTGAGTCTGGGCACACTTGTTAAGTATCCTCGCAAGCTTTCGACTTCATTCCAAAAAGCTAGGATTACTACTTCGCCAAACACAGCTTTGTGTGTCGCTTCTCTGCTCACATACTTTGAAGGGAGGCATGGACGAAAAGACTCACAGTTGATGAATGTCTGGTGACTATCTATTCCGGTACCAAACAACGATATTAGCCTTGAGCTCACTGACTTTGCCCTCAAGACTAATAAAAAGATGTATACACTCATCTTTTCTGGTTGGATCTTTAGATTGGTCTGGATGCTTGACCACACCGATATTGTGGGAAATTTCCTAGCTGGTGTGTTTGCTAATACAGGTACTTAAGTCTGGCTATTTGTGGCTCACTAAGGGACTGTTAGGCCACAAACCAAACTGGCAAGATAACGAACAAACAAACGAGAGGTATAGTTCAGGACGTTTTATCGATAGATAGACGATATCCAACTACAGAAGTTTTGCAAATGGATTTACAAAGGACTGTATATAATAGTCTAAAAGTGGTCCCCCCCCTTTTGTTGAGGGATTAGTCATCTAACCTAATTTAACCTACATAGCCTAAATAAAACTTTCAATTTATTGCTGCAGTCTGAACCATACTTAGAGGCTTCAATAAATTTGCTCGTTTGGGCGGAAGAGAAAATACTTAACCTATTCATACGTATAAAAAGGCAGGTAGAGATTATTTTACGATACATGGTTCCAGTTTGTTGTAGAATAATGGTACTCTACTTAACCGTTTGATACCTTAATCAATCAATACATAAACTTCAATAGCAAAAATGTAACTTATTGAAATCAAAATTTAATGAAGTATAATAACTAATAATATTTCCCCCGCAAATCAGACTTCAGCCACAAACATTTCTATTCAATAATATTGCAATCCGTAAGCTTAAGAGAAATCGCCACGAGTTATCGCAATTAAAAAGTAATAACTTCACTAACGTCGACAACTCCATCGCGAACTCGTTAAAATAATTAAAAGCAACGAGGCAACAACAGCAGCTACAACTGCGCAACTAACTGAGCAGCGCAAACATACAACGAACAACGTATAACAACAAAAACAAAAACTAAGAAGACTAGTAATTTTATATGCATGTGTATAGATATGTGTATGTATTTGTACACGTGTGTGTGTTTATGTCTGGAAGCATGTGGTTGTGTGTTCATGATATGGAAGTAATGGAACACGCCCTACACTTTTAATTACGCGCAGAGAGGAAAATTATAGCGAATTGAAAGTTAACTGCACTCAGCGAAATGCGCACAAGACTCGAAGATAAATGAAATGGCGAATCCAATTTATTGTAATCTAAACGCATTTGACAAGTAATACTTGAAAAGCTGGCGAAGCGATAGCAATGCTGCGTGCAGGGTTGCACTGTGGATCTGCTATGCCAGTATGTGGACCCTGAAGCGGAGCCAACGAAATTAAAAGTGCAAGGAGTGAACGATTTACTAAAGAATAGTAAGGAGTTAGTAGTAACTACACAGTAGGGAAATGGAAATTAAATAAAGATGTGTTCTAAGTATTCACACCAGTTGTTGATGAACGAAAATTTTCTAAAGAAAGAAATTAACATAGCCAGATATAGAAAAGAGTCAGAGGAAATCAAAAAATATGCTATTAAACCAAAAAAGAGTGAGAGAGAGTACGAGATAATTGATATATTAAGAGAGAGAGAATGAGAGAAAGTCGAAAGAGACCGAAAAATATGCCCAACCAGAATGAAAAGAGAGTGAGAGTGAGAGATAAAGAGAGACAAGGTGGCTTGAGAGAGAGAAAATGAGAGAGTCGGAAGGGGAGTGAGAGAGATAAAGAGACACAAGGTGGCTTGACAGAGAAAGAATGAGAGAGTCGGAAGGGGTCGAAAAATATGCTTAATTAGAAGTAAAGGAGAGTGAGAGAGATAACGAGATAGTTGGAGAGAGTAACATATTATGATCGAGTGAAAAGTGTGAGGGAGTAAGTGAAAAAAAAGATAAAGCTAAAATAGAAAGAAAAAAATCGAAAAAGTGGGACGTACACAGATGGACTCAGTAACGAAATGGTTGTCGATAAATAAATGCTGGAAAGATTGAAATACCAAGGTATAGAAAATACCGCAAAAATACCAGAGAACGGAAGCTCGGGAGAGAGAGAAATAATGATAACATAGGGTAGAGAGTAAATACCAAAACAGAGGAAAGCTTGTGAGAGAACGGTGAAAAAATGAGATACTGAAATCCAGAAAAAAAGGAAAAATCGAAAAAGTGAGAGAGAAAGATTGTAAAATACCAACATAGCGAAAATATTGCCATAACACAAACGAAAAGACGAGGTAATTGAAGCCTGAGAGAGAGAAGGCGAGAGATAAAGAGAATGAGAGAGAAATAAAAAGAGAGAGAGAGAGAAAACTATATAGTGAGTTTTAAAGAGAGAGACAGGGAGAAATTATAGTTCAATGGTACAATCAGGATGAATTCTAAGATCTAATTTATAACTTCAGCCAACTCAATTGTAGAAAATATATAATGTGTTTCAGGGCTTGAAAATACCAAACACTGCTGCTGAAACTAGTTATCAATTCCTATCCCTACAGGATCTTTATTCATGCCAGTGTTGGTAAACACGCAAATGTTTCAATAATTTTTACACTATGCGTCATTTGTCAGCGATAATATGTTTTAACGCTCACACACAATACGCCACTTTCTTGTAAACACATGCATTAATCCATATTTATATACATATAGAGAATTACAGTTGCGGTTGGCAACCATTCTCCTTCACTGATTTCACGCTATCTCTTACGCACATGCCACAGCTCGTTACCGCGGCGATATTATGTGGTCTACCGCAAATACTTTCGAGCATATTTTCAAACACATATGTGTATATATGTAGATGTACATATACATATGCACGAAGGCAAGCTGAAATGCACACACTCAATTCTTGGATATGGAACCACATAATCCGGTTAACTTGCCAATACAATCTGTTTAGCACGCGGTAGAGAGAAAACAATAAATATATTACTATAGTAACTGGTTGCTAGTGTTTTGTTGTTGTAAGGATAATACCATTTGCAGGAAGTGTGCATGTTGCACACTTGCAACAACTATCGTGTGAAAAATGCGAGCAACAGTTGTATTATATACTATTTATAAGCTGTTGCATGTGTGCGTCCGTTGGTATGAGAGCATATGAAAATTGTAAATTTAACTAGGAGGGGTGGAAAAAAGCAATACTAATAGATAGCAGAAGTCATTGCAGTTCTTTAGAAGGCTTGAAAATGACTTGTGAGACGCCTGGTAATTTCTAGCGCCAGCCAAAATTTTTATTGGACGAATCTACATTGGGTTTATAAGATGATACAGCTCTTTAACTATCCTCATATTCGAAACGATTTTTATCTGTATACACATTTAACACTTTGCCAACATCTTGCCCAATCCGATCTTTTCCTCACATGTTTACCTAATTTTTACTTTCCCCTCGGAGTTAAATGAAATGTAGGCTCCATTGAATTTCATAGAAGTGCCTTCGAATTCGTCTTAAGGGGCTATTCTAGTCTAGAAATTAAAAAAAAATTATTTTTTTTTTATATTTTCAAGGTTTACCTATTCAAGAATATGTGAACAAGAGGATTTTTCAAAATTCAAATTATTTTCGGAGATATAGACCTTTTTCTGACCGGGAATCCAAACTGGTTCGGCCAGAACGCGAAACTTTAAACGCGTTTTTCTCAAAACTGATTTTTTCGGAAAGATACCCATTTACTTGAAATTTTTATAGTCTTCTTCATAGGCTTGTCTATGGTTGGAACTAGCCCCATACCCAAATGTTTATTTTTATTATTTTTAAAAAATTCGAAATAATCAAAAAAAGTGATCCAAAAAAACTTTTTTTAGGCAGTCGCCATTTTGAGAGCACTTCTCATCTTCCGGTTATTCCTTTTTTTTAAGTATTATCCGATTATTTTATTCCTTGGGTTGGTTGAATCATTGAGTCGTAGGTTCAAATTCGAGCTTGCATTCATCGGATAATATAGCTAAGACCAAAACCTCCTCTGTTATTAAGTATGTCTTTTTTAAACATTAGTCAAGGTCCGAAATTTCGATTGGTGGAGTAAATGGGTTGTTGGTTTCAATTTTGGGCAATAGAGTCAGCATTTCCGAAGTAAGATAGAATTTCTTCCTTCGAACTTTCATTTATCGGATAACATAACCTTTTCCATTATCTTCTTTAAATATCAATCATAGTCCGATATTCCCAATAGTGTGATAATCCAACCATCGGTTAAACTATTAAAAACTAACTAAAGGCTTCCAAGATCTTTCTAACATGTTGAACTTTATCAAATCCCTGTTTACTATTTCCAACTTAAAAAAAAAAAAAAAAAAACATAAAAATATTCAGCCAATATTCCCCTTTAAAATCACTAAACAACAAGGACTTCAGAAAGTATACCCGTTAACAACAACCAAACATGCGTGTTAAATAAGAATTCTGATATTGCTTTCTCGTAATTGCGCTGTGTGTGTCAAAGTGGCACTAAAACCACATCAAACGATAAAACTTAAAGACCCCGCGGCTTAGCGTCTCAATGCACACACACACACAGCTGAACAACGTTACTCCCCAACACTATTGCTATTGCACAGAATCGCCGCTTTTGTATGTGCTTCTTATGTGATGTGTAAAAACCACATCAAATGGCTGTTTAAAATTGAACGAATTCTAATGCCAAACGCGTCAGCAATGCGCAATGGACGGACGTTGTGCGTGAAAATGGCCGAGGAGGCAAGAGCGAGCTGCGCGCGCTCAATGGTCAAAGGACATGTCAGGCGATGAGACAAAAGCGTTAGAAGGAATTACAATTGCCACAAAGGGAGCGACAAACTGCTGCTTTACACGTCCGGTGGACACATAGCTGAAAGCGGCAGCGGGTACAACACGGCGTATACGTACTGTAGCATGCTGTGCATGAGTATACCAGACATTTTAACTATGCAACAGCTTTTGTTTGCGCATTTATTTCACAGTTTATTTATACGTACAGATATACATACATATATTGCAAGCAATTGTATATATAATGACCCCGACTATCTGTACGCGTATATATATTGGCACAAGTATGCACTCCGACTATCTTTCCAGGCCGTTAACACGACGGAATGTTGCTTTGTTGTACTCATTGCTCGCAGTTGTTTTGCGGCATGATACTGTATTGCTGTTGTTGTTTTTGCCTTTTCATTACAGTGCCCGTGTGTCCTTAAAGCTTTGTGAACCGTAAGAATTTCCGTTGCATTGGAAAAATATGTTGCATGCTGACCGTAGCTGACTCTGCAACCGGAGCGGCGGATGTGCCCTCACATACATATGTATATAAACTCATACATATATATCAAATATATACACATGCAATAGTATATTTGTGCATACATACAACATATAAAATAAAAGACAGATATATTTGTAGCTGTGTCTGTTTGCATTGAAATTCCAATGAGAAAGGGTTAAAAACAGAGTTAAAGCGGTTAAATGAATCCAGCGCTGCGCTTTCAAATTTAAACAAGAGGAAAATGCTTGCTTCTATTGAGTGTAAATAATTCCTCGCATGTTTTGCTTTAGATGCAAGTGACTCGCTCTGTGAGTTTTGTAAAGGAAGACACTTTAAAGGGATAGTCAGACCTAAACCTAACCTAACCCCTTTTGGTGCTAGTTTTTGTTTGTTTCCTCTTCCATGCGTATTGTGCTTGTAATTTGTTGGATTTCATTGTTCGGTTACACTCGAAATTAGTTACTTTTTTATTAGATCTAGATCCATTTTTATTTCATTCAAAAGAAGGTCATTAGATCTAGATCCATTTCTCATCTTTATTCGAAAGAAGGTGTACTACATCAGTAGAAAAGTGTATTTTGACCTATAAGCGAATTCGTTAAATTATTACGAAGCTACTGAAAGAAATATACATATGGTGTGTATCTTGACTAAATCTTTAAAGTTACACCGGAAGCCAAAAAATTTTTTAAAACATTTTAAACGCTCCGAATCAACATTTCATTCGCCCAACTACGTAATTTTAGAAACTTAGAAGGTATGTCCGAAGCTTTATCTGTTCTTTAAGACCTTAAATTGACAAATTAAATCAACGCTCTTAAAATTTTTGCTTACGTAATTGCCATCTGATTAAGTTTTAATATATTATGTCGCGTCAATTATATCAAATATCAGGCAAATATTCTGAAGCAATTTTTTTAATTAAATCTTTAGGGAAGGTAAACAAATTTTTCAAATTTTGGTTTTAAAGAAGAATCTATATCCTATGGGTTTTTACAGAGACAATAGTAAAGCTTTTTTTTTTTACTTTTTAGAACTTAAAATTTGATTCGACAAAATAACATACTCTCTTTAGAAAATATCATCCTTACAATGACCTATGCAGACGACGTAGCATTTATGGTCAAAGAAAAGTTCCTTAGTACCGTGTACGTATTGACCAAGTGGTATCTTAGCGTCCTAATAAACTGGGCGGTCGGAAGTGGTTTCGTCATCAACTCAGGTAAAACTGAGATGGTTTTATTCACTACAAGTAGTCCCGGTGGCACCACTGGCGCTAATGGGAGACAACCGCCTGCAACCGGCGGATACAGTGAAATATCTAGGGTTCATACTGGATAGGAAGTTTTCATGGAAGCCGAATACCGAAAAGAGAGCAAATAAGACATCGATTGTCCTATACTGCTATAGGGGAGCCATTGACAAGAGGTGGGCTTTCTCACCGAAAGTGTTTTATCAACATACGTCGCCTATCAACATATGTGGTGCACTAGAGTCCACTCCAACCATGACACTTAACGCCATTTTGAACATAATGCTCGTGGACATCGCTGGAAGGTGTATGGCCGCGAATGTGGCTATTAGGCTCAGAGAATCTGGGTTCTTAAAAGAACGCATATCTGAACACTTAGATATCCTCACACACTTTGACCGCATACCGGAACCTGTTCTGCCCATAAACCGACGAGGAAGCTATTAGTGGAAAGAAGCCGTTGGAGGAGAGGGACTGTGAGCTTCTCTACGGATGAGTCAAAGCTTTG
Organism: Bactrocera correcta; assembly: GCA_027475135.1. Taxonomy (NCBI): domain Eukaryota; kingdom Metazoa; phylum Arthropoda; class Insecta; order Diptera; family Tephritidae; genus Bactrocera; species Bactrocera correcta. The sequence continues at coordinate 54,946,511 of CM050323.1, forward strand.
AGGGCAAGGAGTTTACTATCGGGAGTTCTCTATCAACTATAGTTTCAGACGTCCTTACTATTGCAGTGTCTTCCAAGCTAAGGTTGCTGCCATCAAGGTAGCAGTATATTTGCTGCTTCGGAGTGCGACCTCCTTTAGAAAAGCGACCATTCGCTCAAATAGTAGAGCGGCGATACAAGCCTTGCACTCATTTACAGCGCGTTCAGCGTTGGTCGAAGAGTGTCTTTCACTATCATTAGCGAGTGACTTTGTGATAAGACTGGTATGGGTGCCAGGTTATAGAGAAATCGCAAGTAATTGCAAAACTGATGAGTTAACAAGGAAAGGCACCCTAGAACCACTATCGGTAGAATGGGAATGGATCGGTGTTCTTGTATTGTCTTGTGTTCTACTAAAATATTACCTAGCTTCGTGGCAACTTGGTTACCGCTGGACCAGCAACGTTCCTTGCACAATCGCAAAACCCTTCTGTCCCAAGATTGATCATCGCAGGAGATCTAGTGATCTTTTTGCCCTCAGCATGTCTAGCCTCTCCCTAGTTGTGGGGCTCTGAACAGGCATTGCCCTATTCGCGTCCACGCTGTAAGGCTAGGAATCTTACCACACGCCGTCTGCAGAAGTTGTATGGAAGAAGATGAAACAACTCAACACTTCCTTACTTGAAGAAAATAAAGGTGAAGAAACCATAACTTAGAGCACTTGTACACCACTATCTACTGACCTCCACCACGGGACTCATATATTAACCTTTACAAGTACCCTATTTATGTTCTTTTCACACATGGCTAAATTCCTTTCCAATTTTTTGCCACTTGAAAGCTGATTGAGCAACAGCGACCTTTTAACTCGACACTTGTTTCAATGCATTAGCGAGTACTGCAAAATGTGCAAGCATTTATCCGTTTATGCCGTCAAAGCACGCGCTGTGTTTGTTGTTGCTTGGCATGTGCTGCGATTCGAAGAATTTTGTTTAGTATTTTGCTGCTTCGATTTAAACTCAAGCCGATACACACGCACGCAGAAGCCGACATACGCGCCTTGACAACAGTGTTATCAGAGAGAGTTTGCCGCATAACGTTGCACACAAGAAGAAAAAGCAGCAGCAGGAGGGTGCCACTTTGTGCAGCGCAGGCAGCGATGCGGCTAGCAAGCTTTGGTATCTCCGTCGATGCCTTGTTTTACTGCTTTTATGCACTTTGCTTGCATTTGCTATTTACTCAGGGACGCTTCGTCGAGCGAATAGGTGACTATGCGTGTGTGCTTCGTACGGAATGCGCTTGAATGCTCGCACAGCTTTGTTATTGGCCACTAACTGCGCGCTATGCAACACCTCTGCTAACACTTTCTGCCGCTCGGCAGCTCTACTCTGCCCTGCTGTCCGTCCGTGGCCATGCAATTTATCTCGGTTTTTCGATTTTCTTTTGTTTGCTATTCTTTCGCCATCTTCTTGTTATTGTACGTTTTTCATGTTGCCCTGCAATTCTGTCGCATTGCCTGCCCTGCCTTTGCGTGTTGAATGCGCTATGCGCAAATTGCTTTCAGAATGCGTCTCTCACTTTGTGTGATTACGTTAACGCGCTCGGAATTGGCTTGAATTGACGTGAATTGGCTTAGCCGTCGAGCGGCAAGCAGTCAAGCTAAGGAACCAGCCAACCAAGCAACCGACCATCTATTTAACCGAGCAAAAGCGCCACCAGTCGAGGCAGTGTTGCGGCAACAAATTGCCAGCAATGTGACCTTTTAGTTGCAAAAATATTTTCGTTTATTGTTGAAGTGCACATTTTTCTTTTCCTCTATTCGCCAGTAAAGCAATGCAGTCGTTCATTTTTCTTTTGCTTTAAAGGGAATATCAGATGTCGGTTTGTTCTTACTGGACAGCACTTAAATCGGGATTATTTTTTGTGAGGTTTGGGATTTATAATTTAATGGTGATCACAAGAAGTTTTTTAGCTACGCTTTCAAGCTTATGTAAGATACCTCCAAAAGCATATCATTTTACTCTAAGACTTTCATGTTTAGAAAGAAAGCTTTTATAAAACAACGCTCTAATAGAACATTTGATGAAATTTAGAGCTTTAGTGGGTACAATTTTGGATTTCTCAACGATTATCAAAACCTTTCCTATAAAACAGGAAAATCAGTTTTGAGTAAAATACATAAATTAATTAATGTGAATCTTTTGATGGAGTTTTCGATTCTCTGCCTCTGAACGATTGATAGCTCGTTCTATTGAATCTAGGCAGAGAAAAGGGGCAGCAACTATCAGGGCACCAGTAAAACAATTATTTGATACACTGGAGGAGGTATCGATAGTGCGGCAGCAGAGTCTGCTCAAATTCACGTCAAACGAAGGCATACATAAACGAAGACTACTTCTCTTGGACTTAGGAACTGAACTCCATCTGGTATCGCAACCGACCAAACTTGTCTAACCTAACCTAACCTTAGTCAACCGTCAGACTCGTTGATTACTGCTAAGGCTGCCCGCAGATGGGATGTTTAAAACCGAGCCAACACGCGAACTTTCGCTCGGTTACGCTTTAAGTATTGTTAAGAGGCTTGGCACTCTGTGATCATCCGAAGTCAATGAGCTCACAATAGGGCGCGTCCTTGAACCAATTGTCTCGGATTGGAAACAAGGTGGGTCTCTATTGTCCTTTTCTTTTATTTCGCTTACCTATGGACCTCGTGTGAGCTTAGCAGTCATTGGTTAGTGACCAGCTCATGTAAGACTGTGAGATCCTTCAGGCTTAGATTTGAGCTAAGAAGGTCACTGAAAAGCAAGCTCTTAGCAATTTTCACCAAAGCATTCAAGTTACAATGGTAAAATGTCAAAGTAACATGGCAGAAATGAGAAGAAAACATTCAGGAACTTCCTCCCCCAGTGGTCAAATTTTATAAAACTAAGGTTCTCAAGTTTCTTCCGTACGTCATAGTCCTACTTTTAGTGAATCAACTAAGATATCTCAAGTTGATATTATCGCCTCATCAAGTTTGTGATGGATTCAAAATGCTTTGTCCACATATAAGAGTTTCAACTATGAATGCGTATGCGCTTTAGATTTCATATCGGACCGACGTTCAATGCTGTGTAAGTGAGTTTTTTCCGGCATTTGTAACAGGATCGACAACCTAACTATAAGAAATTTGATCATTGTTCAACGTTAAAATCAGCTTTTGAACCCAATTCAAAAGTCTCTCTTATTGCTAGGTAGGCTGAAGTTCCAATCGGATTAGAGCGAAGGAATTAAATATAATTAATGACAACAAGTTTTACAGAGAACATAAATTCGATTAAAAGAGCTTTACATACCACGAAAGTTTTTAAATTTAATTTTCACTTACGAGGCTTATAAATACAAAATGTATTCTTACCAAAAATGAGTGGATTTTTACCTCCGAAGTAGTTTTATATGAACTACTATATGTATATTGAATCAAATGCGCACTTACCTGAAAAAAAAAGAAAAATACGATTGAAGTTTATATTTAAAATTAATAAAAAATTAATTTATAAGTAATATTGTCTTAATGCACTGTTTTCTGCAATATTTATCGATATAAAATGTCTTTATAAACCAGAGTCAATAATTTTTGAAAACAAAAAAAAATCATAACAGGATGAAATACATCAGAAATTAAAGATAAAATAGCAAACACTAAAGGAAAGATAATTTAGGAGGAACGGCGGTCTGGAAAAGGAAGGATAGAGCACGCCTGAATTTTTATGGGTTTAAAATAATCCATCACAATTCTGATAAATTACAATATAGAATAGTATATAGTACTGTTGTAGGTCATGAAAATATCTCTAACTTTTGTATACAGACTTTTTCAATATAACCTCAAAATTTATGTGAATATTTTAAATAACTAAGATTTTGGTTTTATTATTTTTGTATTATGTTAATTTTGTTTAAGTTTTCTTTAACGAGTTTAGGTTTTAAATCCCTAAGTAAACGATTTAAGAGGTCAGTAGGGTAATCTTTTTTCAAAAAAAATTTTTTTTTTGCGTTTTCTGTTCCTTATACCCTTAGAATTAATGTAGAAACCCACTTTACTATTTCTAGCTTTCGAAAAAGGCCCAAAAATAATAATACCGCTCGCAGAGTGCACACCTCAAGCTGATTTAAAAAAATATTGTAACTCTGGCATAACTGCTTAAGGGTTTACATGGGTTAACAAGTTTTAAAAATTCCATTTTTATTTGTTGTCTTATTAAATTTTACGATACCTCTAGAAAATTTTCCTAAATTCTCAAATTGATCTGAATAAAATTTTCGGAGAGAAAGCCTTAAGAACTTGTGTGTTTGAGGCCAGCTAGGCTAAGTGCGACGTCTTTAAACGCGTTTTTCTCGTGTGTTTTTGATATCGGTTGGCAAGATTTCGCGAGAACCAATGAGAGCGTCTGACAATTTAAATTTCTTAAGCTTAACAAATTTCGTAAGATAGCGAACTCCTCAAAGAAAATTGCAATAAGTAGCACTATCATAAGGTCTTATCATTCACAAGGCCATCCTAAGCATTCCAGTTTTATGGATATCCTTTAGACTTTTCTGCCATGTTTTTGTAGAAATGATATGTTAGTTTTTTTGGTAAGCGCATATAAATCCAAAAATGGTTTCTAAGAGTTCGGAAAAACTTTGGAAAGCAACTGTATCTAAATACTAAATAAACTACTACTACTACTATTCACAAAAAAAAAGTTTCAATGCAAGAACTTCCTTTAGATATTTCTATTTGTATTATAAGACATCTAAATGATATAGTAACGGGTGATTTTTTAAGAGCTTGATAACTTTTTTAAAAAAAAAAAACGCATAAAATTTGCAAAATCTCATCGGTTCTTTATTTGAAACGTTAGATTGGTTCATGACATTTACTTTTTGAAGATAATTTCATTTAAATGTTGACCGCGGCTGCGTCTTAGGTGGTCCATTCGGAAAGTCCAATTTTGGGCAACTTTTTCGAGCATTTCGGCCGGAATAGCCCGAATTTCTTCGGAAATGTTGTCTTCCAAAGCTGGAATAGTTGCTGGCTTATTTCTGTAGACTTTAGACTTGACGTAGCCCCACAAAAAATAGTCTAAAGGCGTTAAATCGCATGATCTTGGTGGCCAACTTACGGGTCCATTTCTTGAGATGAATTGTTGTCCGAAGTTTTCCCTCAAAATGGCCATAGAATCGCGAGCTGTGTGGCATGTAGCGCCATCTTGTTGAAACCACATGTCAACCAAGTTCAGTTCTTCCATTTTTGGCAACAAAAAGTTTGTTAGCATCGAACGATAGCGATCGCCATTCACCGTAACGTTGCGTCCAACAGCATCTTTGAAAAAATACGGTCCAATGATTCCACCAGCGTACAAACCACACCAAACAGTGCATTTTTCGGGATGCATGGGCAGTTCTTGAACGGCTTCTGGTTGCTCTTCACCCCAAATGCGGCAATTTTGCTTATTTACGTAGCCATTCAACCAGAAATGAGCCTCATCGCTCATCGGACACGGACGCGAAACACATTTCGAACCGAACACTGATTTTGGTAATAAAATTCAATGATTTGCAAGCGTTGCTCGTTAGTAAGTCTATTCATGATGAAATGTCAAAGCATACTGAGCATCTTTCTCTTTGACACCATGTCTGACATCCCACGTGATCTGTCAAATACTACTGCATGAAAATCCTAACCTCAAAAAAATCACCCGTTAGTGCGATCTGAAGTTTATTATTATTGTAGTATTGATTTGGGCAATAATCTATGCTAAATTTTATGAAAACATCTCGTCAACTAAACAAATTTTCTGTACAAAAACTAGATTTCGATTGTTTAAATTGTAAGTCAGCCATGTGCGAGGTTTGACAAATAAGTAATGAGACTGATTTTATTGCCGCGCTTGTGGTAAACTTGTGACCTTGAAATTCGCTTTCTTTTTTTCCGGCATACCTCCCCTCTCCATTGATATATGTACCATCACTCTAGCTTGTTTAGTTCGCCTGCTGCGTCAAGTTGAGTTGACGTGTGTTTGTAGTGCTCGCACGAAAATGGAAAAACGAAATCAAGAGCAACGCGTCGCGATAAAATTTTGCGCCAGATTGGGCGAAACAGCTTCGGAAACGTACGCTAAAATTGTAAGAGTGTATGGTGATAGTGCTCCCGAATCGGAAACCAAACGCCAAAGCTCACAATGGTTGTCTCCGCGCGCCCCCCGCCCGAAAAAATCTCGCATGAGCAAGTCGAAGGTGAAAACGATGATTATTGCTTTTTTTGATAGCCGTGGAATCGTCCACAAAGAATTCGTTCCCCCAGGAAAAACTGTGAATCAAGTCTACTATTGTCAAGTATTCGAAATAATGCGAAGACGAGTCAAGACATCGCCCAGACATGCGCCCAGAATTCGCTCGTAACTGGATCCTTCATCACGACAACGCGCCGTGCCACACCGCCCTCAGCATGTCCAAGTATATGACCTCTAAAGGGATCGCCGTGTTGTAGCAGCCACCTTATTCGCCCGACATGTCACCCTGTGACTTTTTTTGTTTCCTAAAACAAAATCGGTGGTCAAAGGAACCCATTTTGAGTCGATTATGGACAGCCAGGCGGCCATGACGAGGGTGCCCGCGGACATCCCAGTCGAAGCGTTCCAGAAATGTTACGAAGCATGGAAAAAACGCTGGAATCGCTGTATAGCTGCCCAAGGGGATCACTTTGAGAGGGATGGCAGAGTTGCAGAATAATTTTTAAATATACGGTTTTCATGAAATCAGTCTCATGACTTAATTGTCATAAATCGTATATGCTATTGTGATCTAAAATTGGCGGCTCCGACAAACGAGCAGCTTCTTCTAGAGAAAAGGATGCGTGCAAAGTTTCAGGAAAATATCTCAAAAACGGAAGAGCCAGTCCGCACATATTCGATGTACGGACATGGCAACTCAGCTTTTTTGGAGCATTCAATTTCCTAAAAAATGCATGAAACGGAGATTTTTGGGAAGCAAGATATGAATTTTTCTTGCTGATAGTAACAAAATATTAGAAAACTGTAAGGTGAGAGACCTTCCCTTTACAATAAGACTCTTATTTGGAGAGACTTTCTTAAAGGTATATAAGAACCTATTTTTCAGAGTACCGAACAAAAAACAAGTTATCCGTTTTTTTATCCGCTAATATACAGGGTAGGCCATTTAAAGTTGACCCATCTGGCAACGCTGTAACTTTTAACAGCGCTGACAAATCGGTTAATGTCATACCGCGTTAGAAGCGTCATTCGAAGACAATTTATACCATGGAACAGTACACTCCAAAAAAACGTGCTGAAATTGTTCAGCTTTATATTCAAAATAACTTTTCAATTGTGTTAACTCAACGTGCGTTTCGCAAAAAAAAATAAAGTGAAAAGTGCTCCAGTTAAGAACACAATTAAGTCTTTATACGCAAAATTTGTGAACACCGGTAATCTCAGTAATGCCAGTCATGCATCCAGACAACGCACAAGACGTTCTGATGAAAATATCGAAGCTGTACGAGCCAGTATTGAGGAGACTCCATCGACATCGAGTTATCGCCGCTCTCAGGAATTAGACATCTCTCGCACCACTCTCCGACGCATAATTCATAAAGATTTGAAGATGTTTCCATATAAAATTCAAATGGCACAAAAACTAAACCCAGCTGATTATCCGCGACGCCTTAATTTTGGCAAACAAACAAATGGGTCAACTTTAAATGGCCTACCCTGTATGTATATAAAGTTGAATGTATCGAATTCCAGCGTGAGAAGCATATCTTGCAAATTTTTGGGGGATTTTTAACTTTTAACTACTTGTAAACAACAATCACTCCACACACAACAAACAAGATGGCTGCCACGTTAGCCAAGCATTATTTTGCTTGTAAGCAAATCACATATACAAATACGCACACACACACACACAAACTGTAGTTGTTAGCCACCGCTTTAGCATTGCTTTCTCGCGCATTTTATTAGCCAAATTGTCTGACGTTTGCTTTCATAATAGTTACTGTTAAACTGAACCGCTCAACAATATTCATAATACGGCCATTAAAAACAACAACAGAACAGTTTCAAGAGTTTTCACATAATACTTGTCTGGGCACCTAATAAACGTACGCTATTTGCGTCGATGTGACCTCGGCTGGTGCAGCCAAAACAAAAACCACCGTCAAAATATATACACAAACTATAACATCAAAAAACTACAACAAAAAAATGAATAACAACAATGAAATGAAATACAAAAACTTTTCACGCGCAAATAGTTTTCGCACTTTTCGCGCCTCACAGCTACTTGAGCCCGTTTTAGCGGCGATCTGTGCAAGTGTTGATCGAGCGAAGCGGCGTGGCGAGCGGCTAAGGCGCGTTCAACCGGCATCTGCTGTATTTACTAAGCGCAGCAGCAGGCAGCAGTGAAAGTTCAGCGATTCGGGGCACAATTTTTAACACTCAAAACTTGCGACCAACCACAAGAACAACAACTATGCTGTTGGTCGTTGGCAGACGCGAAATTCGACCGTGGTGCCTTGGTGTAACGCAAAGTTGCCTCTTCAGCGCAGCCAATGTATAACTTTTCATAAGCGTTGTATCAGCTAAGTTGCTATGGTTATTGTTATTGTTTTTGTCAGCGGTGGTTAAGGATAATGTTAGCACTATTTGTTGTTACTGTAGCCGCAGATAAATTTCAGCGCAAAAGTTTTTAGCTTTTTGCACATTAAGCCACCGACGCAACGCGGCCACAACAGCTGTCGCACTCGAGCGGGCGAGCGGGCGAGCGTGCAAGTGAGCCAGGCAACAGCAACAATGCGCGAAAGATAAAATAAACACACCAAAAAATAAATAGAAAAGCGACAGCCGACGGTGTGGTAAAAGTGGAGCGGATATTGGTTAAATAAACAAATGCGTTTGTGGCGCGACTACATTCGCTTCATAAGCGTGGTAAGTCATGATAGCGCTTCAGCGGCGTGTGTGTGTATGATTAGCAACAAGTCAGCGTAGCCAAACTCAACACAAAGTCGTTGGCAGTGTCACATTTGTGGCCATATCTCGAACCTTGCCGCGCTAATGTCATGCCTCACTCCACCTGCACAAATGCGAGCGCTATTTCATTGCCTGTCAGCCGTGTGGCGTTTTTGCTAACATAAAAGTCAAAGTGAAAATTTTATTAGGCCACACTCACACAAAAACACACACATATATTTACATAAATATATATAATTGGGTATAATCATCTGCAGGTACAATGCGAACTATCATAGAGGGTTCGCCAATTTGAAAAGCAAAGTCGGTTAGGATAGGTTAATCTGGTAGGCCAATGAGGCACGCACAGACCAGTTTTGGTCCCTTGCGATACCAGAGTTAGCACATTTTAGGCGCTTGAATTTCAGCAGACTCTTCGGCCATGGGGACCCCAGCTGCGCACAAGAGATACTCCAATGGTTCCCTGGTGCCTTGCTTTATAAATTTCCTGCTGTCTTCAGAATCTTTCAATCAAGCATTCCAACCATGTTACTACAATCTCTTGAATCGAGTGCCAATAAGAATTTTTTGTACTCCCGATCTACCGACTTTCGCAGTTTTGTAGCCAGATGGCACGTTCCATCGGGTTTTGATTTTCTTCACCATGCTTTTGTCCACGCCGTTGTATAAACAATGCAAATACAGTAAAAGTGAAGTTGCTTCCTTCTGGCAACACTTTCCACTCCTGCCCTGTTTCCCAAGAAACTTCTAGTCGATATGCGGTATGGAGATGTTGACTCTGGAATTGCCTGCAGATGCATTAGAGGCCTGCTCTGCGGCTCCCGCAATAGCAAAGACCTCAGCTTGAAATATGCTGCAGTGGTCTGGCAACTTAAAAGACTGCCTGATGCCTAACTCTAGACAGTATAACACTGCATCACTCCATCGATCCATCCGTTAAAATCTTTAGAGTTTTGCGTGTAGCTAACACACCTTTAAGAAAACCAATTTTGAATGGCAAAGTAAAAAAAAAAAAAATTAAGATTGATATGGATACTTGAGACGAGGCACCTAATGGTACCATTTGGTATGAGTTTTGGTAAAAATCTCAAACTTCCAAATTTCAAGACAAAAGGTAAAACTGGGTGAGTCGACTTTTATAAGCTTCTCTGAATTCGAGTTTTTCACCAGCATAATTATTCGTCATTGAAAGTAAAAGCTAGTAATCACTTGGTGTAAGGTTCAAACTACTTGTATAAAGTCAAATCATATAAGCATATGAACCAAGTTCCAGAAGCTTCTTGCATTGAAGTATGGATGTGTGTAGTCCAGCCTTATTCTAATGGAACACAATTCCTCTCCAATTGACCAAAGCTTACTACTTCTGAACGATGGCATACTTCAGATGGTCTAATTGTTGAGAATACAGATCCGAATTGCGAGTTAGGGTGTAGGCGAGTGGCTCATAGGGGATGAACTCTTATCAAACTTACCAATCACGCAGCAAATTCTTCCTGACAGTCAATCCCGGAAAGCTTCCCCTACCGTTTTGTTGAGTTTTCGAAGAAAATCACAGATGGAAATGTTTTTATGGAATTTTTTGCGTCAACTCGTGTAGAATCCTTTAGTCTACTTACTTTTTGTATTTAGTCTTATTTAGAGGACACGTAACTTTAAGGCACCGACGCAAGGCTAAAAAGAAGGTTATTGTTGTTTTTGTTGTAGAGGAAGAATTCAGCCGAGTTGGCAGACCTGGATCAGATAAAAATCCGGGTCCGTTCCGGTTACGTAGACTCGACTATCGTGGAAACGGCTAAAAAGAAAGTCGGACTCGACGATTTCATTTATTTTATCGGTGGTACCTTACAATAGATCTTCCAGAGCATGTACCCTTTGACACGAAAATTACCGGGAGTCCTGTAGTATCACATAGTACAAGGATTTGGCTTGCGTTTTTGCCTTTATCAAAGAAAAAATTTTAAATCTGGCGTTAAATCTGGTGTTATCTAACACTACTGGCTAAAGGAATCACAAGAATGTCTGAAAATATTTTTTATTACGAAATCTTAACTTCCGAACGCCATATTGCGTAACCCAAGCTCAATGTTATAATGCGAGTTGCAGATTACTAAACCCGTCTATTGCAAAACCTTTCCATTTAATAGACGTGGGCCTTACTGGATCAAGTCTAAATCTAAGTCTTTCATAAAGAGTAACTATTTAGATAACTGCTACCTACCTAAAACCCTGGTGGTCAAATTTTAATAGCCACCACTTGAAAGCTACAGGGTAGGCCATTTAAAGTTGACCCATTTGCCCATTTGCCAAAATTAAGGCGTCGCGGATAATCAGCTGGGTTTAGTTTTTGTGCCATTTGAATTTTATATGGAAACATCTTCAAATCTTTATGAATTATGCGTCGGAGAGTGGTGCGAGAGATGTCTAATTCCTGAGAGCGGCGATAACTCGATGTCGATGGAGTCTCCTCAATACTGGCTCGTACAGCTTCGATATTTTCATCAGAACGTCTTGTGCGTTGTCTGGATGCATGACTGGCATTACTGAGATTACCGGTGTTCACAAATTTTGCGTATAAAGACTTAATTGTGTTCTTAACTGGAGCACTTTTCACTTTATTTTTTTTGCGAAACGCACGTTGAGTTAACACAATTGAAAAGTTATTTTGAATATAAAGCTGAATAATTTCAGCGCGTTCTTTTGGAGTGTACTGTTTCATGGTATAAATTGTCTTCGAATGACGCTTCTAACGCGGTATGACATTAGCCGATTTGTCAGCGCTGTTAAAAGTTACAGCGTTGCCAGATGGGTCAACTTTAAATGGCCTACCCTGTATTATGGCAACTAAACACGAAAATAACTCACCAACTGACCAAATTAAAAAACCCTGTTCGCCTGCCTACCGAGTTGTGTAAATAAAGACACCACCGGTACATTTAGTTATGCTCCAACTATTTACGGCCACTGCCGAGCATTCGCCTATCCGCCTGAGCCGCTCGCCGCAGTCACCGTTTGCTCGTTGGTTTATGTTAAGCGAGCGTAAATGTGTTGGCGTGAAAGTTGGCAAACCGCACCTGGTTTTGTTGACTTTGCCGTGTACGGTGGGCACCATGCACCACTTACCCACTCACTTGACTGTCGAGTGTGTACCGTTATCAAGGCAAGCAGCTTCAACGCAAACGTCGCGATGGGAAAATTAAGTGAAGTCGACGCTTGTGAAATTGCCGCTAAAGTCTTTAGGCGGGCTGGGGCTCGCTCGTTGAAGCAACATTTGTGTAGCGGCTCGCTTATGGACTTAGGGAGCAAACAAAATTTTCCGCATACAGCTGTTTATTTGCAGTGTAATAGCGCATTTGTGTGCATTGAAATTAAGTTGTTGGGGACAGTTGTTGTTGCGGTAATTGTTGTCGTACTCTTGTAGTTGTGGAGTAATGTTAAATGAACGATTCGAATTGTTTGCTTTTGTAGGGAAACGAATTATTCTAGTAAAATGCTGAGAAATGTTACCAGTTAGTTGAAGAGTGTGGCGGAAAATGTGCCGTTATATAAAAAATATGATACATTATTGGCTTTAAGGACTTTTCATCAATAGATCAAACACATATTTTCGACTTCTTGTGAGAGACAACTTTTATAGAGAGAGAAATCGACATGACGCCAGAGAGTGAATGAATTTGATAGAGTAGAAAAGCGAGAGAGTGAGTAAGATATAAAGAGAGAGAAATATTGGTATGTAGAGATTAGATAGCAATAAAGACAGAGAGAGACAAATAATAAAATATAGAGAGTGAAAGCTACGTAACGCTAGAGAGTGACTGAGTTTGGTAAAGTAAAAGAGAGAATGAGTAAGAAGGAAAATTGGTAGATAGAGATTAGGTATCGAGAGAGATAGAGATAGAGAGAATGAGATAGATAGAAAAATATTGAGATATAGAAAAAAGTAATGAGATAAATAAAGAGAAACAAAAAGACATCAAGAGAAAGTGCGAGTGGGAAATATACTAACAAATAAACACTGTAATCACCAGAGATAAAGAGATGTTTAACTCCTCTCTCACTGGAAGTGAGAGAGCAATTGTTAAACGTCAAAACCTACTGAACTTTGACAGCTAATCGAGTTCAGTAGGTTTTGACGTTTATCAATTGGAAATGGGCGATGGCCAGATTGAAATCTTACCAAAAAATATGTAAACAGAGGGATTTGTTGCATCGTTCAAGACCACTTATAAAAAATGTAAAAAAAATGAAAATTAAATAAATTTGTAAAATTTAAAGGTGTTTGATGAAACGTTTTGTAATTTGAAGCATCATAGTTTCATTTTCAATGGAAAATGATTAAAAACATTTAAGGATTGAGAGCTTAAATCCTTTTATTGGGTATTGGAAGGTCAAAAGTCAGTTGTTCTAATATACTTTAAAAAGATTTAAATAGTATCTCCATATAATAAATAATCACTATTTAGTAATTTTTATTCGTACTAAATGTTGGGTGTTGAGTTGATAAATGCCCAAATATTATTATTTTGTTCAACCTGGCCATAATGAAAAATGTTATAAAAAACGCTAATTTTGAGGTGCTCTCACACTGGAATAAGTTGAACATCCCTTTATTCCTGGTAATCACTTTTTGCTCAATGTGAATTTGTACTTATTTACGACCTTTTTTTTACCTATTACTGACCAAAACGAACTTATCGACTTGGCTCAATCACTGTAATGCAATGTAAATTCATTTTGATCAAATTGAAGTGAACAACAGTGAGGCGAACAAAACATTTTTCTAGGAAAGTACAAGAATACACACGAGTATGTGTATCCGAACATGTTTAGAACTCGTGCCTGATATTAAGTTACTGTAATCGCCGAAAAACTGAAGAAGGCACGCTCTACTGATTACTCAAGCAAACAGAGCTGAGAGTGACGTAACTTCGAAGTACCACTAGAACACATATAAGCAATGTTTATATTAAACATATACGGAAGTAGAAGTTGTATGTAAGCAAGGTCTATTCAGAGAAAGTGTTGCTCTTTTTACAAAATTTTTTGTATAAAAAATGGTAAGCTTCAAATTCCAGTGGATGAATGAATGAGTATTGAAACTTACAGTCAATCAGAGAGGCGGAAGTAAAAAGTGTTCTTGGTAAAGTCTTCAACAATTTCAAAAAATTTTTTTATATACTAAAACTATACCGTGTGTAAACCGACGAAGAGCTGTACAAATTATACAACGCTATTGACATATGGAGTTCCGCGAATTAAAACACAGCTGCTACGCTGGAAAGGTTATGTTGTTCGAATGGACGAAATCACTCTAGCTTTGAAATTATACGACGCAATACCCATCCGGGGAAGCAGAGGACGACTTCCACTCCTTTGGAGAGATCAGGTGGAGAAGGATCTGGCTGCACTTGGTATCTCGAATGGCCCGTCTATTGCATTTCTTGGACGGCGGCCATGTCAGCATTTACTTTAACGAGGAATTCAACCAGGTGGGCAGCGACACCTTCGCAATTAACGGACGGATACTTTAGGTGCGTGCCCTTAGATCGTGATCCTTAACACGTTTATAGGGGTCGTCATCAAAAAGGAGATCTTTTATCCGAAGCTGTTTTCTGTCTTTCAATGGTAGGACTTTTTACATGACGGGTTTCAAACCCAGCATACAACCCTTTCCCTTTAGCTCGCCTTCAAAGCGATGCTTCTTGGCTACCCAGAGGATACTTGGTCTAGATCGAAAGTCGTACGAATGTAGTTGTACACAAGTTGTTCATACAAGCACTTGATTTCGATCGTTCAGTTTGAGTGTAATGGAGTATAATTATGCTTCTGTTAGCGTGAGTAACCCTTATGTAAGTTGTGGTAGCCAACTCGAAAGGGGATTAAGCTTCAGCGGAGCCAGTCTGAGATATTCAGTTTAACGGTTCACTGAAGGGTAATTGCAGCGTCTGTTCACCAGAGGTGCGGCTGCGAGTGGGCGTCGGTCTTGAAACAAGCGGCGAGGGGCACTCGGACTTATACCTACGATGCTTAATCGACTCAGCTTGCCACCTTAATTAATTATATACATATATCGTCACCTAAAATGTGAAGCACCGTATCAACAAACAAATCTAAATTGACTTTCTTTTTATTGCTTACGATTCCCTACATCATATTACATATATGTATGTAGCTTCCGCTATCAGTTATAGCCAATATATAACCATTTTAGAACCAAAACTCAAATTTTGTTTCAATATGAGTAGTATCTACTATTTCGTTGTTCCTTCGCCCGGAAACTTATAAAAAGTGATTTATAATATTTTGCATTCTAGGAGACGACTTTGTAGCGTCTTCACCGCTTATGGGTATTACAAAACTTAGAAACAAACTTAATATACCCAGTTCTGGGTAAAAAAATTAAAGTGCGTTCTGTCAAGGCGCTAAAAGAATACTCTTCACTGCTGCAGTGCTTCTGGCTTTTTCCGTGGATGGAACCTTGAAAGTAAAAGTCTGGACTAGAAGATGTTTTACGTATAACTTCTACACTACACTACTACAAATAAAAAAATAAAAACCATTTACACAAATTTTGGTAATTTTATTACACTATAGATCAACGTATTGAGAACTATATACGAAACATACATAGAAAAAAATTTTGTGATCTAATCAAGTGTCTCCGAGTAATCACTAAAGCAAATTTAAAAAATAAAATTTTGAGCAAAATTAAAAAACGCACTAATGGAGCTGGTTGAACTGATCGACTACACTTTAGAAGCTTTAATCAAAAAAAATATTTGAAAAATTTATTTAAAATTTTTGTATGTTATTTTCGAGGGTGTTGACTAACGAAATACGCAAAAAAAATGATAGAAATTTTTTAAAATTCTACACTAGGCATACCCTTAAAAAACTGTGGAAGACTTTCCACACTAGTCTGAAGGATCATGTTCAAGGCACGCTCAATGATTTCAGAGAAAAGCTTTCTGTAGAAAAACAAATCCATTATCAGTCATAAAACTCTTCGTGTCAACAAAAGAGCAAATAACTCAATAAACTATTTTCCATGTAGAGTATTTTCATTTTATGGCTACAATGTACACACTGCGCGCAGCTAAGCTCTTGCGATAAACAAATGAAGAAGTGCATAAAGCAGACTTACACAGACGGCAGTGAAAAAAAGTGTAAATCAAATGTGAATATAGCATATATACATACATCCATATATGTATATATACTTACATATATGTATTTGCATATATCAACATGTGTGCTTATATGAAATTTGGCAAGCTAACACATATATCTTCACATATATGTGTCTATAGGTACATATGTGTTAATGTAGTTTTAGAACCCTTTTACAGCCAGTTATGGCTAAAAACAATGTTGCGAAACATGTGTGTGTGAAAACCAAATTGTCACCAGCACAATTTGCAGTAATCGTAAATCGCACAGAAAACCAAATTACGCCTTTTCTAGTTTTGCCACGCTTATCTTTTACAGCACGCACACATACATATGTGTGGATGAATGGATGTGTCGCTGAGTGTCTGTAAGTGTGTGAAGGTATGTTAGTGCGGCATTTCCGCCGCTGGCTGGGCCTCAACCGGAATACCTCTTTTGCGGCGCTGTGATTGTTGTTGAGTTCTTATCAACACCATTGCCACAAAATGTGCAATTTATTTCGTATAACCCAAATTGTAAGCGTATTCATAAAAAGTGTAATGAAATGAGAAAATAATATTTCTACTTGATGTTGATAAACTCGCTCTAGCAACGGTTACAACAACAATAGCAAGGCAGGATAACTATGCAGCGATATGTGTTTGTGATATTATATGAGTGTATAA
Source organism: Bactrocera correcta (assembly GCA_027475135.1). Classification (NCBI taxonomy): domain Eukaryota; kingdom Metazoa; phylum Arthropoda; class Insecta; order Diptera; family Tephritidae; genus Bactrocera; species Bactrocera correcta. Next base: position 54,963,335 of record CM050323.1, read on the forward strand.
GTATATACACATACATATATGTAAGTGGACTAACACATAGCAACTGAATTTGGCCAAGAGATTTACCATGTGCTTCCTCATAGCCATTTCCATGCAGCAGTACACACACACATATACATACAAAGATGGTATTGTTTGCAGTGCCGCTAAGAGAGTTGCTTTTGGCGGCATGATTATTTATTTGGCTGCACTGCTCTCCATATCAACGTACGCATATTTGGTTTGGTTGAAATGCTGGCGTCCTTGTTTTTCGTCCACTGGCATGCACACACACATACTCAGCGCCGGTGATACGCTCTTGCCGCTTGTGACTGCCACAACGTGAGTTATAATTTCGTTGCCTATCATACATTTATGAATGCGGTTGCATAATAATGCAAGATTGCGCTGGCATTCAGGCGAAATTGCGCGCACATTTTATTCAAACATTTGCTTAGCGATAAGTATACAGTTTTCATACAACAACAGCAAGCTAAATAGTAGCGCAGTAAATTTTCATCACACGTTTCGCACGCAACGCAGAGATGTGAATGAGCAATAATTGGACGTTGAATAGTGTGCGAAAATACTGTTCGTTCATATGATTTTGAGAAATGAGTTTATTAAAGCCGAAAAGGCTGAACACTCTTAGAAAGAAAAAATTGTTGCTGTAGTTCGTTAATATCAAACAATATAAATATCAATATATGTACCATTACTACTATTTGTCATTACCAAATTATTCACTACCATTAAGATTATTATTATTATAATTACCATTAAATATAAAGTATTCATTACATTATTATTACCATTACCATGATAATTACCATTAAAAATAAAACTAATCACTGCGATTACAATTACCATTACTATTATTACCATTATGTATAATGATTTCATTACAATCATGATTAGCATTACCATGATAATTACTATTAAGAATAAAAATTTCACTACTATTTTTATGAGAAGTGCTTTTATAATTATAATTGTCAATAATTATTATTACCATTACCACTAAATTCTTACCACTACTGTCTTTGCATTACTATTAGTGTTATAATCATTATCAATATCATTACAATTAAAAAATAAAATCTACATTATCATTATGATTACCATTTAAACCAAAATTTCCATTACCATTGCAATTACGATTACCGTTATAATTATCATTAAAAAAATATTCACTACCATTATTATTCTCAGTGTTTGATGATTATAATTATCGTTGATTATCATTACCATTGCTACTGCAATTATAATGACCAATACATTACAATTATGATTACTAATACCATTTAATTCTTATTATTTGTATAATTTTAACTACTTCCATAATATTATAATTGTGAGGTTTATTACCATAATCTATACCATTACCATTACTAGTACTTTTAGTTGTCTTTATTAATATAGAACATCAATAGCAACAATAAGAGCTGTCGTAATAACAATAATGATATCGTTATAATTACCTTTTCCATTATCGTTATCAGTAATCATTACTTTTTTCGTTATCAGTATAACTATAATTATCACAGGAATTATGATTGCCAGTATCGTTCTCAATATAATTTTCACTATCATTCATATTACGCCTACCATAAAATCGTAAAATTTGCATTACCATTACAATTACGATTACCATTACCTTTATCATTACCATAAAATAAATTGTCACTACCATTATTATTAAAGAATATTAATATCAACTACGATTATACAAATACCATTACCAATAAATTTTTATAATCAACGTTGCATTACTATTCATGTTATAAATATGAGAATCGTTATCATAATTGAAATCATTACCATTATTATTATTAAATACCAATATCAACTACGATTACACCAATATCAGTTTAATTACCAGTAATCATTACAATTTCCATTATCAATATAACTATAATTATCATTATAGAATTATGATTCTAAATAATGAAATTTGCATTACGATTACAAGTATGATTACCAATACCATCACTGTTACTGTTATAAACATTTACTACATGATTATTTTTAGTAGGAATTACAATTATGATAACAATTACAATTATCAGTATGACTATAATTATCACTAGAGTTATAATTCTAAATAATAAAATTTTCATTACCATTACAAGTGTGATTACCAATACTATCTCTATTAGCATTAAACACACTCACTTCTTGATTATTTTCATTATTTCTATGATTATAATTACAATAATGTTTACAATTGCAATTATTTTTACAATAACAATTACAATTTATATCATTACCACCACCAATACTGTTTTCACTACCGATATTATTTTTTATATAGCAATCATTACCATTATCAATACCAATTACCATTACTATTACATTTATAATTATCAATAACAACATCAGTAGATAGTTTTCGCAATTACTATTAAGATCAGTTTCGCTTACCACTGTCTGTTTACATAAGACACCTGCGCGCACATGTGTTGGTAATGGTGGCATATGCACCTCGATGCGCCTCAAGCAGCTGCATTACATTTCCATTTGAATGCGCCTAACAGTTGCCGGTAATCAAGGCGTCGACGTGCATAAATTATGTTGACAAACGGCACACGGCGACATTAACACCAACATCAACATGCACCGCCACCAACACCAACAACCACCTCCGACAGAATGAGCCCAACGAAGCAGCTGCGGTTACAGCCGTAGGGAGCGGCAACCGTCCAATAATAACTAAATACACTTACACCAGGTAAATCGCGCTTAGTTATATGTATATGTGTGTGTGTGTGAGCGATATGCACTTGCCAGCGTGTATTGTGTGGCGTTCGTGCTGCGTTAGTGGTGGGCCGGAAATTGAGTTGCCTGCCGTGCATGCATCTTAAGTAACTTTTGCAGCAAACAAACCAAGCACAGGCGCACACACCCACACATCGCACACGCTGATAACGGCATTCATGCTGCCGTTGCTGGGTTCACTGAATTGCTTTTCGTCGTTGCGTAAACTTCCTTTAGCGCGCAAACAGTGAGCGCTGTGACACTGCAACCAAATGCCTGGCCCCCCGTCTCCAGATGCATATCGCTGCAGGTGTGTTATGATTATGCGACGCAGCACGTACGCATATGCAATCGTCGCGCGGGGGCGCCATCGGCTGTATTCCCACAAAACCAAAGTTAAACGCAGAAAATTAAGTTAGGAATTTCTGGCTTTGAATTATGCTAAATTTTCACGGTATTCATAAAGTTTCTTTTGTTGTCGCTTGAAAGCCAGTAATTAGTTGAAAGAGGTGCACAATTTATGGTAGTGCAAGAGACTTTTGACTTTCAAAACTATATTCAAGGCGAATTAGAGGGGAATTGGATTTAACGGAAATTTGGTAATGAAATTTCAAATAGCTTAATTTAAAGCGTTTCTTTGTGATTTCGCCATGTGTTAGATAGAAAATGGATCAAATTTTATGAAATACATTCGATTCTTTGACTTTTTCATTAAATAAAACTTCCGTAAGAGAGTCTGTGGTAATGTGAGAATTCGCTTATATTTAAAAGAATCAAAATACTAAGTAATGGTTAAATATCTGTCTTAAAATTTTAAACAGTTGGATTTCGAAACGGTAGTACAATATATGAAAAAATCTACCTTTGCCGGCTTTCAAACTATTTCGGAGTTGATTTTTTTTTAAAAATGATTACCTATTAATTTTCCCTGCAAATGCTTGTTTTTTCATTACTTAACATTATTCCAAAGAATTTATTTTAGATTGTACACTCTAACAGCGCTGTTGCTGTTGTAGCGGAAGAGTTGTGCCAAATTGAAAGTTGACAGTTTTACACTAACAGCGTCGAAAGAGATAATGATTATCATAAGTAAAAGTAATGCAAATAACAGTGATAATGCGAATGTAATGGTAATCCAAAATGATAGCGATAATGGTAATGACAGTGATAATGATATTGGTAATGATAATTGTAATCATAGTAATTCTGATAATGGTAAAAGTAATGATAATGTCTATGATTACCGGTTATTTTTCCAGAATATGCTTTCTTTTTGATTACTTAACATTACTTCAAATAATGAAATATAAATGACAAACATAATTTCTGATTGAGTTAGACTATCTACTCCAACAGTGTCGAAAGAAATCTTAATGATTCTTACAAGCATAATTTCATGCAAATGGTAGTGCTAATGGAAATGTAATTGTAATAATCAATGGTGGAGATAATAGTAATGGCAATGATATTGAAAGTGGCAATGAAAGTTGTAATCATAATAATACTGATAATGGTAATAATAAAGTCAATAATAGCGATAATGGTAATGACAATAATAATGGTTGTAGTAATGATAATGGTTATGTTAATGATATATAATACATAATATTGAGTGGTAATTATAATGATAATGGTTACGAAAGCGGTAATGGTAATCGTAATCATAATGATAGTGATAACAATGCTTCGTTATTGCTTTTTCTCTTCGATATGTGTTTGTAGGAGGACGGAGAAATATGTAAAACTTCACGGAAGTGAGGAAAGTTCTCTGAGCGTCATTCACACTTGGCAGAGGCCAGAAACGGTTCATTAACAACTCAACTTGAAACTTCTCGACTTAAACCACATATCCTCAGGGTAGCGTAATAACAACCGCTGAAGGAGAACTTAAGTGAGAGGGCGAAACATCCTTGCTCAGGGTTGTGCGTTGGATTTGGAACCCGATATGTAAAAAAACAACACCAATGAAAAGTAGAAAGCAGCCACGGATGAGAAACCCCCTTTTCATAAAGTCCATTCACGAGGAACAAAGACCAAACTCTATAAGTCAATCATCATCTGCGTCTTATTATATGTATGTTGTAGAGTCTTAGACGATTGCATCTAATGAGTCGGCTTTACGAGTTTTCGAGAGAAAAGTTCTACGAAAGACTTATGGTCCTTTGCGCATTGGTAACGGCGGATACCGCAGTTGAGAGAAGGATGAGCTGTACGAGATATACGAGGGCATTGACATCGTTCAGCATATCATGAGATAGCGTCTACAACGTTTAGGTCATGTTGTCCAAATGGAAGAGAACACTCCAGCTTTGACGCTTTTCGATTCAATACCCGCCGGTGAAAACAGAGAAAAAGGAAGACCTCCTCGCCGTTGAAGAAATCAAGTGGAGAAAGTCATGGACCTGTTTCTGGAATTAGCGCCAAATAACGAAAAAAAAGAAACGGCTGGTGCGCTGTTTTTAACTCTGCGATAACCGTGTAAGCATTGCCTACGCCAATAAAGGCAGAAAGATATGTATTTTAAAGCTTTCCTCGGCACCGCTTTCGCATTACCTTAGAGCAAAATTTCCCAGATTGACCTATTGCAGGTTAATTTCTACGCCCTTTGCGTTCAGAGGTAGCCAGCATCAAGCTATTTTTGACGCTTTCTGTTGACTCGAATTATACAGTCCCATCTGCATTCATGTCCCTTTTCTTTACTGCGTAGCATTATTCCACATACGAGACCATTTTCGCACAGTTTTTATCGCCGTTAATAGTTTTTTTCCACTAAATTTTCAGCATTCAGTCGTCTAAGCTTGTTATCTAAAGTTCTTCGTGTACTTATATTTCCATTGACGCCACTTAGAAAAGGTACGAGTTTATTGTCTAGTGGTTCGTCTCCATAAACACATGCAAGAATTTCTTTTTTTCCCATGTTGCTTATGAGTTTTCGGAAATATAGGTGATCGGGGTGCATATTTTCATGTAGTAGTGCTTCTCAATATGTTTCCTACTGTAGCATATCTCTACATTTTTGTTTAGCTTAGCGGTCCATCTTTCTTTGTACTTACTACTTTACCGATCTTGTCAAATATTTGCTTCATCTCTTCATGTCTTGTGGACTTCTGCATTATTTTTGACACCTTTTTCCATAGCGAGTTTTTTTCCTTACTTTGCGAGTGGATCTATTGGAATGACGCTGTTTATCGGAAGCACTGCGGATTCGGATATATTGCGGTACGCCGAGGCAACTCTCAGGGCAGCTGACCTTTGCAACTTAGTAAGTACTTCTTCTCTTAGTTTATGTAAGTATTAAATACTATATAGTCATATTATTGCTAATCTTTGACAGACTGTAGTTTTATTCGCACTCATGAACTCCAAAAATTTGGAAAAATTTAAAACAAAATTAATTTTAAATTCTGTACACCTTAGTCACACGAACAACAGACAGGAGAACGAAAAGTTGTTCAGCCAAAAATATGCACATTTTCTGGGTGCCAATTTAATTCGCAATCCACATGCAACCCACAGAAAAAAATAGGCGAGCGCTTCTGGTACTGCGCCGTTGATGTTTGCTAATCAAAATTTTTGACAAAATGGCGCTGACAGACAGCGCGCATTTCAAACTAACAAAAAGCACCTTCAAGCCGTGTCAACGACAAAAAAAAAGCGCTGAAATAACAAACAGAAATGTATGGAAGTTATTCGGAAGCGTTCGTATGTTTAGTACGCCGAATTTGCTTTGTGACACACGATAAGCTCATAACCGTAAATTCAAATACGCGAATGCACAAATATGACAAAATGTTTGAATTGCGCAAGTTGGGCGAAAAAACAGTTGAAATTTGGATATGTGGCAGCGGCAGTATTTGGACAGAATTCCGCAGAAATGCGTAGATGTGCATTTATGAAACGGAAAATGTTGCTGTGATTTTTCAGCTTACCTCAACTTCATTTGTGTTATTATTTGGGATTTTTAATATTTTTTTTTTTTTTGTGATGTCACTGACAATTTTTGTTGTAATGCTGAATTTTTTTCTGCTTTCATACACAGCAATGCTTTGTGGTGGCCGTACGCACCCATTTGGTGTGTTGTTGCTGGCATGCAGACTCCAACTGCATATCGTTAGCAATCAGGAAATTTATGCGTTGTCATGTAGTCGTAAATCAACATATTCCCACTCTCGCATTATGCACATTTAATTTAGATGCACAGTGGCGCAAATATTTGCTAAGCGTTGGATTTTAAATTGCGGCTGCGGCTGCGGTTGCCGTGCACACTCGTTTAACGCGGACTCCGCGTGACTGACTGCCTGTGGAAGACTCAAATCGATTTGAGAATTTGCATTACAAAATGGTGTAAAAAAAGAAGAAGAATGATTGCACTTGCAAATGAAGTGCAGCGTTGATATGAGACACGTACGCACTGACGATTGAATACGCACACACAAACACATGTGCAACACTCAGGCTAACACGTAATGGTGTGTAGAAAAAAAGTAATGCACGCACTCACATATACAGTGGTGTAAGTAAAAAGTGCAGTATTTGATTGAAAATATGGAGTTCTATATACAGTGTCTACCAATATGGAAGACGTGATATTGACACCTCATGGCGGCCATGTTAGTTTACTAATTGCTGTCACATTTTGTTGTTATTGTTGTAAGGGAAGAAGGGTTGACGAGTTGCCAATCCTTGACCAGATTAAGGTCCGGGTCCGTTCCGGTTACGTGGACCCGACTGTCAAAGGAGTTTTGTCAGTGTGATCAGTAAGATTTGGCATTTCATCATGTCGCGTTTCATTTTTGGTAAAAGGACTGGAAATTGTTCGAGATTATTACCTATGTGCACGACTTCCGGTAACTACCCTTTTAACAAAGCCGGGATGAGACCTATTTTAGGCTTAATTGCAACGTCAGAAAACAAAATTGTCGCCATTGGGGTGAGTCACAAACCCGTGTGGTTTGGCGCTTATTGCGGTATGGCGGCATCATCGAGTCTTATTTCTGTTGAAATTATACAGGAAACGCCTTTTCCATCAATAACGAGTGTTATAGCATGATGTTACAGACTTTCATTCCCGGAATATGACGAATTCTAGGTGCGCCACCTCATGCTTCAAGTCAAATCAAGAACACATCGCAAACAAAGTTTGGGGACTCGTTGATTTCGCTTCGCTGTATTGGCTCTTGAAAAGTTCCAACAAGATCTGACGTTTTCGAACCAAATTTTGTTCAGCGATTGGGCCCATTTCAGGTTCAATGGCTATGTGAACAAGTAAAATTGCCACAGTTGGGAGGAAGAGAAACTTGAAGAGACTTGAAGAAAAAACAACAGATTAGTGTAGTTTGTGGGCCGGTGGAATCGTCGATCCACATTTTTTACTAAATGACGCCAATGAGAACGTAACGGCCAATGGCGACCGTTATCGCGCCATGATAACCCACCATTTGATGTCTGAAATTGAAGCTCATGTTTTTCATTTCGTCATTTGGTTTCAACAAGACGGCGTCAATTCCCAGACATCATATTCCGCATCACTCATGGTTTTATTGGCAGAACACTTCATGTTATTGCCCACCAAGATTGTATGATATCACACCGTTAGACTTTTTCCTGTAGAGGAAATGTAAAGTGTGAAGTCTTTGTGGACAATCCCGTCAGGAGCAGCACAAAGATCCATTCTAGGCCCAGACTTATGGAACATTAGCTATGACGCTTTTGTAAAACTAGAAATGCCAGATGAATCGTATTTAATTGGCTACGCGGACGAGATTGTAGCAGTAATCACAGCAAGGGACACAGAAGAAGAGCGAAGAAAGCGGAACGGACGCAAACATGGCTCGACTCGCACAGCCTCCAGCCCGCTACGTAGAAAACAGAGCTACCACTGCTAACAAGCAAGCACACTGAGGTCACAAAAAGTAGTAAACTGCCTAGGCCTAAGACTGGACCCCAGACTAACCTTCTGCGTACAAATCCAGCACGGCGCAGGAAAGGCAGCGAAGATCACCTCACAACTGAGCCGATAGGAGACCCCAGCCCAGAAAATAGAAAGCTCCTAACGTCGACAACAATCGGCGTCTTATTATTTGGAGCCGAGATCTGGGCAGACGAGCTTAAGAAGGGAAACCAGCGTAAGGTAGTGGCTAGAGTGTACCGCACCGCAGCCCTCAGAATTGCATTAGCCTACCGAACAGTATCAGGCGAAGCAATATCAGTTATTACGGCAACAACAAGAGCGCAATGCAACAAATAAGGAAAGATACAATAATAACATAGCAACAAAGATGGGAGAGTGAAAGTTGCGGCAGATAGGCGGCCAGGCTAATAATAGATCTAGACTTATAGACAAGCCGTAAATTCGGAGAAGTATATTTTTACACAAGCCAGCTGTTTTCCGGTCGTGGATGCTGTAAAAAGTACCTCTACAGAATGGGAAACGTCGATGAGCCGCGACAGAAGACGGCACTGGCGTGGAGAACGCACCGCCGTAGAAGACCTGGTCGGCCCAATAAACTCGGACAATTTAATCATAGTCATACTGGAGAGCGTAGCACACTGGGGCGTTATCGAAAAATTTACAGGATTCTTGCTACGCAACAAAAAGCGGGACCTGGACGCAGGTGTGTAGACGTAAGTCTCTCAATAAGAAAAATGGAACGCTGCCCTGAAGTAATGCAAATGCGGTCCCCGGGTGGGCAACGGTTCCTTATAGGACGGGTTTTTAGTAATCTACAAGTGGCACATACCGCTGCCGTGACGATAGCATCGATGATGTGGAAGGCATTTTCCACCCCGTCACCCGCAAAAAACCAAAAACCCAAAACAAAACGAAAACAGGTTTCAGGTCAGCAAAACATCAGGTGTGTCATTTGCGAGTTACTAGTCGAAATTCTCGAAAAAGTCATCGAAAATTGGACTCAACGGATGGACCATTAGAGATGTAGTCATGGCCAACATTTAAAAGAGATAATCTTCAATAAATAAATGCCAAAGATTTTTCTTTCGAATGATAATAAACATTCCCCATTATATTTGATGATTTTCTTTGAAAAAGTAGGAAACATCGAAATTTATCACTATTTATAGGTTATATCATCACTTTCTTCTAAGAAATCGGAGGAATTTTTGTATGCATATTTTCTTTAATTTTGTTGTAAAATTCAACCTAAAATTAATTCAAGATTCCACCACTCCACTGTATCTCAACAAAGTATTAGATACTATTGTTGTATGTGTAAGTATGCGCTTAAGTAAGCGTATCACTAAACAGCAACTGGGATAAGAGCGCAGCTTAGTGCACATTATATTTGAAATGCATGTACAAGTGAAGCCTCATAGTCTCCCACAGTCTGTTGCTCCTACACAGAATGAAGCAAGACAAAAAAAGGAATATAGAAGGAAGGAACGCAGGAAGCAGATTTAATCCAAATACTCGCATATTGTCTCTCGAGCGCCGCCTGCGCTCACCTTCATTTATTATGCATGAGCAGTCGATTTATTTTAAATAAGCGTCTCAACGTGCTCAACACATGCAAAACTCTAAACTAAATCCCGGACTCTGTTGCTCCCCCCTGCCTGGCATTGCATGCTGTGCGTTGGTTTCACTCTTCGTTGGAGCAGAGCAGCTTACTTGATTTAGCAATAAAATGCGAATGATGTTAAACAAAACAAAATAACATTCGAATTTGAATTTCCAGTGTGCCAAGAACGCAGCAAGTGGGTGAGCAATGGATGCAGGAAGGATATTTACTTATTTCGTATTGCAGAAAATATTCAAGAAAATCTTCTGCTTAGCGCAGAGTAGTGGAGCTGCTCACAAAAGAGACACGGCACGCAGACGCCCACAACAGCAACAGTTTGCTATAGTGTTTTTTCTTCTTTTTTTCTGGCAGCTTTTACTTGGCTCGCCTTCTTGTCGCTTAACCCTATGCGCTTGCAACAGCTGACAGTTATAAATGAAGATAGATGCGTTGCTTGGCGATACATTTTACCTCATATTTTCATTTATTTTTGTATTGCGTACATGTATATGATATTTATTTCAAATACAGGGTGACCCCAAACTGCATTGTACGATTTTCCTGAAGTTAGTTAGAATTTGAAGCTGACCCTGGAGGCAAATTGCACGGGGTTCACACGTAGAAGGTTATCAACTGAACTTGGTACCATAAAATTTCTAAAGATGATTCAGTACATCCCTACATCTATAAATCACTTTGAGCCTCTCACAAAGAGGACGTTTTTCGATTCCAGACAATACGCCAAGTTGGATAACGATATGATCTCTTATACATTTTTATTCTCATCTTGACGGTGTTCCAGAAAAATGCCAGTTCGGCTCAACTTAACCTACATCCTGCTGACTTCAACTATGTCCAATGATTTCTGTGAACCACCCTGTATTTAGCTTTGTATTTACAGCTATATCTGTGATCATTTACCCAGATACAGCAACACAAATTGGCGCTTCTGACTTTGCTGACGTGACATATTGTCGCACCCACATTTTTGATATAAATCTGCTTGTTAACCCTTGTAGCGGTACTGACAAGCAATTTGATTGCCTGCTGTCGGGCAGGTAAAGACCTCGAATCTATTTGCAAAAGTCGCAAAATATTACGAAAAATTCGGAGTACATGTTGTGATGAGAATGGAGCGCACAAATGTAACTGTCAATATATGAAATGATGTGCGAATTTGATAAATGTTGAAATGGAAAAAATTGGAAATATGTAATCAAACAAATACATATTTCTTCTAATAACTTTAAGCATTTACTTTTTGAATTAGCTGACAGTATGAAAAATGATATGACTGTGTCAAAAAGGTTGCAAATTTTTTAAGGTTATTTCTCTACGGAATATTGATCCGCACTCGTGCGAATGGCCAAGAGATCTAGTTCTGATCTGCCAGTCCCTGGAAGTGGTGATAGGAAATCTAATTTTAAATTGCATTCTAGCTATTTTTGAGCCAAGATAAGTCAGTGACGCCAAGCAACATTAATGACGATAATATCCATAACCTCAAGAGAAAACCAATGTTTTTTACACCAGAAGAAAAAGTCGGAGGCGCTATAAAGTTTATATATAAAAACCCAGCGTGTAAGGCCTATTTTGCAATGTCTGTCTGTTTGTTCGTCTGTATATACACGGAGCCATGTGTAGAAGTTCAAGCATGTGAGGAAAAATCTCTGGGCGCCATTCACTTGAGAGAGGCCAGAAACGATTTTTTACATAACGCTTAAGCAGCTCTCTTCTTTCGGTCTTAAACCAAGTATTCTAGCAAAAACAAATCTGTTTGAAGGCGAGCGAAAGTGAGAAGGTGAACCAGCTCTGCCCAGGGTTGTGCACAGGGTTTAGGAACCATCAGAGAAAAAATACCGCCAATAAAAAGAAGAAAACAGCCTCAGATGATAGATCTTTGGTGAAACTTAGCTATAACCGCGTAAGTCGTGTCGATCTCAAATTTTGTACACTTCCTTTTACCCTCCAAGGAACTACTGATTTGTCGGTCTATTATATACTGTTTTACACATTTCACTCATCGAAATTGTCGGTAGATGCGTTGTTACGAGCTGCACTCTAAAGCTGAAGAGAACTGCTCATATGAAGCGGTCAGAACAAATCCATCCCGAAATTTTCTCCTCCTCCGACATACCGTCGAGGGATATGCGATTGAGGAGCAGGCACGGGAAAAGAGGCGTATTGTGCTTTTTCACGGATGAATCGAAGCTGGGAGGGGTGGTTGTAGGGGTGGTTTAGCTTTAAACTACCGGACCATTGTAGTGATTTTCAGGCTGCTATTAAGTTGGCGGTAGATTTACTGCTGCACCTTCTTTCAGTTTTGTGAGCATTCACGCTGACAACGGAACGGCAGTACTAGTGCTGAGCTCACTCACGAGATTCATTTAGTCTAGAGTAGAAGGCATGAGATCTTCTGATCTGCTTGTCCCTAGCAAAGATCATTTTCACCCAATTGTACGGGTTCTTACTTAACATAGCCCACAAGGCACTAGTGCGGTAAAGTTAAAAACCTACAAGGCTAACGATGAAATATCTCGGCAGCCTCAGTTTTGGCGAACCAGGAAACATTGCTGAAACCGACTTCAGCCGTCTCAAAAAGTGATAAACCCAAATCGGTTTGTCGATTTTTAAGAGTTTTATGATCAATTACACAGGGGATTTAGGTAACACACTCAACCGGCTTTCTAAGCTGATCTCTAGAATAGACATCTTAACCCAACCTTAATTCGATTTGAAGGTTTTTAAAACGCTCCAAATATTCCATGTGTAGTGCACTATCACCTTCAACACCACCAATTGCACGTTTGCATAATTATTCACAGAATTTTCACACTTTAGTAACCTTTTGACAATATCGTTATCTGGGAGCCGGACGCGCCTTAAAACAAGACAAAGTGCCATGACTTATCAGCTGATGCTTGCGGTGGTCATTAATCAGCTTGATGATTACAACGGTAACACGCATGTTAACTCAAAGTCATATTAATATAAACACATATACATACATACACACATACACAAACAAGAGTAAAAATTCATTTTACGTTGGTCATGCCACTTTGCGGCATTTATACTCCAGCGGATAAGACCTGCAGTGCAGACATCATTCAACTCGCTCAGCTGCAGCACTTAAACTCATTAAAAATTGCACTGCCACCACACGCTGTTATTGTTGCTGTCATCATATAGTAAACTTATTGTAGAACATATCATTTTATTGCCGCACACACACACACATATACATATACATATGCGTGCAGCTGTTGCTAATGTCCATTGTTGCAATTACATTGCTGCAGGATCGCGCTCAGTTGTGACCTGCAACGCCAACAACAACAGCGACAAAGTAAACAAATAGCAACAACAAGCATAACAGTAAACGTAGAATTGTGTATAACAACAGCTGGTCACCACGCTTATTGTTACCGTACCGTTGCAGCAACCAACACTGGTTGTTGCTGTTGGTGTGAGACAACAAAGCAACGGTACTAACAATATGTTGCAATTGCTATTATTATTCGTCTTTTATTTCGTTTTCAACTATTTTGTTGTTGCATACTTCTCGCCTTCTTAGTCCAAAGCTTTCATTGTTTGTTATTGTTGTTTGTTCGTTGGTCTTTTTGCGTTTTACTAAGATACTATTTATCTTATATTGTTATTGTTTGCGCTTTTGCTGCCACATGCATCTTTATCTGCTCATTTGTTGTGCTTTCTACTTCTCCGGCTTTCATTTATTCGTTAGCGGCAAATTTGTTGCGCATCCTTTATGCCACATTTGTGTTGTCATGTGTGGATTTACAACTATTTTTCATTTTATAGCAAATTGTAAGCGTGCGAGAAGAAGGTTGCTCCTTGGTTAAAGCCAACGCTGCTGAGAACATCGTATCGAGGAACAAGTAAAAATATCATTTTGAAACTAGCCTGAAAAGTGTAGATTGGTATCTGTCTTCAGACCACTGAAACTAGTCCGAAACAGACTAGTTTGGTATCTCATGTCATAATACAGATACTAGTGTAGTGTTTTTCGGATTGCTTAGCATTAGTTTCGGAGACGAGTTTCTTCTTTTTACCTACTACTACAGGGAAACTCTCTTCTCGCAACAGTAAGAGATGTTTCAGCAAGAAAAAACACCGCTCACTCTGTCAATATATTCACAATACAAGAAAATATGATCAAATTGTCTTCAGACTACTCAATAAACGCTCTAAAGTACAGTGTCATTAGAGAGTCCACCGATGTCTTTTGGAAATGGAATTATCGAAGGAATTTACTTTGAAAAGGGATTTACAGTCTCACTGGGCAGTAGAAGCGAATTGGAGGACTTTATTTGCAAGAAGTGCCATCGTAAGAGCATAATGCAATAGTACTCAGACGATTTGAAAACGACAGATGGAATTGCAGCTCGTATAGTGGGACTACGTATCAAACTATCAGGATTGTCATGTCTCATCATTGTCATGGTCAAGCGGTTAGTCATCAACAGTACTGGAATGCATAAGAATGTTTAGAACAGGGTTGCCACAGAAAATAACATTTTACTAGAATGTGTGCCTAGGCATAGATAACTCGATGGAAATGAATTAGACGATCTTCTTGCGAAAGAAACTGCGATAGAATTGGACCGTTCTTTGCTGTGAGTCCCTGACACTTTAAGAGATGAGCTACAGAAAGAGGAAAGGACCAGTGCAAACAACAGTGCTTGAGCTGCAACAAACGAAGCTATTTCTGAGAGATTTCGATATAAAACCGTTTAAGAAAGTAATAATTCTTTCCAGAAATAATCTAAAATAGCTTGTGGCATTTTATACAAGCTATGGGCATTTCATGCAGGCTGCGGTATCATCTGAGTACTGCTTCAGCGATCTATGACGCTTCTGTGACCATAGAGCAGAGACACCAGAGCACATAGTTCTTGATTGACCCACAATCGCAAGAAGAAGGAGTCGGGCTATCGGACAAATAAATCTGGCAGAGAACACATTACAACCATTAAGGTAGTAGTCTGGCACTCTATGCCTATTTTCATAACTTCTTTGGAGGGTGTTTTTTTGTAGGAAAATAAAAATGAATTATCTTGAATATTTAAAGTGTTTTTATTTACATAATATGACATATTACATAATATGAAAATAAAAAAAAAAAAAATATTTAAATAAATTTAATACTTTATTGCTATTATTATTGTGAATCGAAGTTGGAACCTCAAAAAAAAAAAAATGCACGCGGGTGGCCCGGGTGATTTTGGCTCTTGATGTAATTTGAAATTAAATATTTTTGATTACTCTTAATCTATATACATGTCATTCTGGTCGGAACTACTGTAGTGAAATTTCAAGGTTAAACAATAAAGTGGCGGACTTTGAAAAAAAACTCCGTTTATTTTAGTAAAGAAAGGGTTGTAAAATAAAAAGTTAAGAGTGAAAAAAATTCTCGTTAGTACCGACGAGAACAATAAGTATGTAGACCAGCTTGCTAAAATTTGAAAGCAATCGGTTTAGTAGAAAAAAAGTTAGAATCCGGGACGACCCGAAAAACAATGTTTTGAGAAAAACGCGTTTAAAGTTCGGTCGACCTTAAAAGTTGGACTCAGAGGCGCTTTAGGAAACTCGTTATAACTTCCGAAATATTTCGAATTTCTGTCTGAAAATTTCACAGTATATTTTCAAGACATTGTACTTTCAAATTAAACAAAAAAATTTTCGATTTTTGGAATTCAAGTTACCAGAGTAGCACCTTAACAAAGAAGTTTTACTAAGAATTGATTTGAATGGGTTAAACGAATTATTGTGATGCCAATAAAGGCACAATAGCTCAGAAGTCATTACTCAAATTTCAATTTATTCTACTCACTCCTCATTTAATCCAGGCCATATCTATGGACAATCTCGCATATAAAAAGTGAAAAGTTTGTGAGCACCGATCCTCTCTTTATATTTAATTGTTTACGACTGGCTCAATTCTGACCGTCAAGATGGGTCCGTAGGCTTAGGTATCTAATTGGATGAGGAAGAAAAAAGTGCTAGCAAAGTGTACAATCGAGTATGGAGCATATTGCCTGTTTCAGACTGACTGGTGATCCACCAGCTTATACCAATCCTAACATGACTTTTATATCCATTCATATATATTTCGAACTATTGATCGAATGATCATTCGCAACATATCACTTGACGTTCGATATTATAGCTGTTAAAGGTGAGGCCAATGACTTCGCATTTCGGTAGTAAGTTTTAATAATTTCGACTCAGTTTTGGATCGAATATCTTTCCATAATGAAATAGCAAACCTTACTGACGAGAAACGTCAAAAAAGCGGGGAAAAAGTGGCGTCGTTTGCTGTCTCTATCGGTCCGTATTGAAAAACTCGTTAGAAAACCAGTCACTATGAAAGCTTAAGAGTAATATTCGTTAAGAAGAACATTGGGAAAGCTACTCCTAGCGCTTTTTACAGCAGTGGAAGCAAAGAATGTTTAGAACAATGGCTATGTGGGTCAAAGGTTCCAAAACCTTCCTGAGGCAGAATTTAAAGAAACAGTTGCTTTTCCTAAGCAAACGTTCGAATCTTTCCGTTGGGTTAAAGCTCCTCGTTAAATTTTTTTTCTTTTTCTACTATTCTTCATCAGCTTCTTTATGTAGGAATCAATTGTTAAGGCATTTAAAGCACCAACAACAATAGCAAAAAGCGAAACAAACAAATTATGCGACAAATAGAGTGAATGGGAAGCGGAAATTCAGATGTCTATCAATAAATACCAGCGCATATCGAGGCTTCTGCCGCCAAACAAGACTCTAGCGATTTGTTATTGTTATTGTTAGCGCCATTTTATAGCTTCTTTTGCAAACACTCTTCAATGCTGACAACAATGCTTTGCTTTGCCTGCTTTCTTTCTCGCTCTCTTTATTTGCATTCGCCACTGGCTTTCTTCGCTATCCTTTTTCCTTTTTTTGTTATTGTTATCGTTGTTTTTGTATTTATCTTTTTTATTGCGGACTAAATTGTTGGAAGGTTAACTGTGTGCGCGCCATTTGAACAAGTCTAGACGGCGCCGCTGCCAGCTTTCGTCGCCAACGGAAGTGTGAGAAGCATTGTTTGCTGGTCACGCTTCAACTCCTACCCCCTCCGGCCACCAAAAAAATCGCTTTGGCTTGCTAGCATATATATTTATTTTTTGTTATTTTTGCAGTTTTTGTGCTATTTTTGGCAGGACAACAGCGCTGCCTTTGTCTGAGCGCATGAAAAGCACAAACAATAAGCATACACACACATACACATACAAATGATAGCATTATGATAGGTATTCTTGTATATATGTACATTCTTATATGCTTATACTAACTATCGCTATATCTGTATAAATATCTGTTTTGCTGTTTTGGCAACCGTAGAGAAGCCCTGTAAATGGCAGCAGACAAGCTGACTCGTTCAACCACTCTACACCGCAGTCATACGCACACCCACACAAAGCCACAAACAATCAATGAAGCTGTAAAAATATGTGTATTGAACCAGACAGCTGCAGTGGAAGGCGCTCCTTCGCAGCCAACTTAAAGCGTTCGAGAATTTGTATTGAGTAATTTTTTCCACCACTTTGTGGGGCAAAGGATTCAAAATATGTGCAATAAAAATTCCATTCTGCGTGATTGCGTGGCGGCTTTTGTGTGTTTGTGAATCAGGGCAGTGGGTTGCATTACCGAATTCCATTTATGCAATCAATGCTGACCTTCTCACTATTTTATTAACCACTTTCAATCTGAATATGCAATTTGCTAGGACAAAATTAAATTTTGAGTGAAAAACGCGCTAACAAAAGTGAAAACTTATAAAACATAACGGAGCTGAAATCGTGTGGAATTTTAAAATTTAATTAGAAATTTATTTTTTATTAACTTTGTGAATTTAAAAAATAAATAAAAATAAAATAAAATTTTACTATCAGTACTTGCCAAGCGGAATTGTGGGAATCTATAAAGCCGATAAGTGCGCTAGAAAGGGCACCCTTACCCAAATCTTATTAAGATGGGAACAAGCAGTAGTTCTCCGACCTTCGCAATTATAGTTGTCCTAACTGAACACTGCCAGAGTGGCACTTGCTGTGAGACTAAAGATTTTGAGAGCTCAACTGGTCAAACTTGCATTGAGACGGCTTTTGCCAGACTAAGGTTGAAGCATCTTCGTTGCCATACTCTCTACGAACCTGGCGAATTGTTTGTAGCAAATATTGGCCAGCTCAATAAATTCTGGCTGCCTCTAGCTGCCTAACATAATATATCAGTGCTTCTGATCTTAATTGTTTTAACAAATCTTCGGATCACTTTTCCAAATTAGCAATATAAGACAAACATGTCGTCCAACCGGAAATAGGCGCCGTGATTAGCTTGAGTTTCTTCTTCCGGTTTTTGAATTATTTTACAGTCAAAATTTTACAAGTTGATCTCAGTATCGTACTTAAGTTCGTCACAATGGCTTTATATACCGTGGAAGGGGGGGATTCAAAGCCGGAAACTTTAATATAATTTTCGCCCAACTCAAACTAACCATCGGTTCAGTATTCCTTCGTGGGAGGAACAAGACAGTTTAGGTCTTTTCTGTAGGCCGTACACCGTTTCATCCCCTAGCGGGGGTAGGGGGTAGAATTTGCCCACGGAAAGTTATGCCTGTCGTAAGAGGCGACTAATGTCCAATAGGCATTATGTCTATTAATTCGCTTGCCTCGAAATTTCTGCGAAACTATGCTATACAGCTATAATACTTATCCTGAATTGATATTACAAACTTTGAATGAGATTTCCTCTAATGAAAATATATGAAAAGTTCCAGCAACAAATGTCACCAGTCATTGAGTTTGATGGGTGCTCAACTGGAAGTAGCAAACAACAAGCTACAAGCTGTGGCCAGATACTTAAATTTGGTACCACAGGGAGAAGTTAGTCTTTGGAAGTCGCTCCACTCTGCTCATTGAGTTAAGCCTTTTGGAAAGATTTGTGATGGCTGCGGTTTACACCTTGAGGCAGGTGGAATTGAAAATTCAGTTCAGTGCGAAGGCCGAGTGCCGAACCCACAATAAACCAGAGGTTTTAAGTCGGGCTCGAACCCAACCAGGATGGAAAAGATGTCTCTTCTACCGGAATAATTTGAACCAAAAGTAATTTTTTAGTTGTTTTGATCTATGGTCTTTAAAGCATCGAGGGGTAAAGCCGTCGTCGGCAGATACTCACGTTGAACACAACGGCGGCTGTATACTACCTCAGGAACCATGAATCTGTCGATTCTATCAACATTTGCGCACAGCATCGTTATTTTCTGATAAATGCTACAATTTTGTATGACCCTGCCGGAAGTTGTTGGTTGGTGAATAACGATCATTAAAATATGTATTATTTCTAAATGTATGAAATATTAATAATAATGATTTTCAATCGTTTTTACATAATTTAATGAAGAAACAGCTAACATGGTCATAAATAAATATCGAAATATTTCTCGAAATCCTGAACATGATAAATTAAGTTTACTACAAAGTATGTAAAACACAGAAGAAAACGTGGAAGACTTCATAAAATAAATATATAACGGGTGATTAAAGTAGAGGTCCTTTTTTCAATAGTCTTAGCCGTAGCTGAGAATGTACACGAAGATCGTGGAGAGTCGCCTCGGTGCTTGGACTTAGCGCATTTTACGTCGAGATCTTAAATCGGAAGCGTACAAAATAGCTTGTGCAAGAGCTGAAGCCACTCGATTTTCCCAATCGACATCGCTTCGTTCTATGGGCACTTGACAGTCCAACGTTTTCGAACCAAATTTTGTTCAGCGATGAGGTCCATTTCTGATTCAATGTAAAACAAGCAAAATTGCCGTATTTGGGGCGAAGAGCAATCTGAATGAATGAAATGCAGCTCTTGAATCTCAGCTGCATTTCATTCAGAAAAAACCATGGTTTGTGTAGTTTGTGGACCGGTGTAATCATCGGTCCATACTTCTTCAAAAATTATGTAGATGAGAACGTAGCAGTCAATGGCGGCCGTTATCAGACCATGATAGCCGACTATTTGATGCCTGAAACTGAAGCTCGTGATCTTGGCGGCATTTGGTTTGAACAGGACAGCCCCCTTGCTTTATTTCTCATCAATCATGGATTTATTGAGAAAACACTTGGATGATCAGATAACTTCACGTTCTGAATCCTTCGAATGGTCGTTTGTGTTATCACACCAACAGACTTTTCTAGTGGGATTTGTAAAGTCTAAAGTCTACACGGACTATCCTGTTTCGATTTAGGTCTTGGGCCTAAACATCACAAGTGTCATTCGCAAGTTTTTTTTTTTTTCTTTAAAAAAGTGGGGGACCTCAAAATGGATCACCCTTTAGTTTCGGTGTAGTCGAAGTTAACACTTTTTCTTGTATATATTTTTCAATTATTACAAAGTTACATAACTGTGTACTATAAATTTGCCACTGTTCAATATTATTGCTAGTAACACAGTAGGGCACAACTCAAAAGCCCTTTTAAAGTAAAAAAAAAAAACATTTTCACTACGAAATATGTACTTTTAACGCTCGTTTCTTTTATTGAACTTTGTTTTATTTCATTTATTTTTTCAAGTGTTTTTGCTCACTTTGGCATCCATTTCGTATCAATCAGCGCAATCAGTGTCGTTTTCGGTGAAAACGCCGTTAAATCGTTGTAAAAATGCTACCTTTTAAATAATAAATGTTTGGGTCTCAACTTTTAATAGTTCCATACTATGGCACAAAAAAGACAGCAAACGTTAAAATATAAACTATTCACAACAAGCGAAGGGAGAGTATAGAGTTACGCGAATGTATAAATTTACAAATTGCCCGGCAACACCGGTTTTTCCATCGCTCACATCAATGCATTCATAAATGGGCTGTCAGATGCAGAATAAAAATGCAGGTTTCTATGTGGGTGTGTGTGCGTGAAATGCCGAATTGAACGAGGATGCTTTCAGGTAAAAATATGTTTTATTCGTATTTGTCAACTCGTCGAAAAAGTGCTTTTTATCTCGATTAAATATATTTAAATGTGTGTTATGTATGTGTGTATTGCGCGTGTGAGCGCGTTCTTTACGAGTGTGTGTTTGTATGTGGGTGCCACATACAATTTACATGTAAAACACTCGCGCTATATTTCATCAGAGTTGAGTTAATTTGCTGTCGCTTTTTGAAGGCGCTTTTTGTCAAGTCGAACTCGGCCTATTTGCCAGGGCAATGAGTCTGCGAAATATGCGCGGCCAAAAGTGGTAAGATTATCCAGTTTTTTGCTACTTTTTTGCCAATATTTTGTTTCTACCACTTTTTCATCTACACTTTTTTGTTTGCAGATTCGCGCTCATTCATGTATACTTCACACACGCATTTCGGATGATTCATTTATGCATATTTGGTCGCAGCTTTTTCCCTACAGTCGCTACTGAACTGCTGCTTTTCCACATTTAAAATATTTCGTGTTTTAAAAAATTAGCGCCGCAGCGATAAGCTGTTTTTATGGTTAGTTTTAATACTGGATTTGTTTGCAAAAAGCCAAAAAAGTGAGGTGGACTTTCAGAAAACAGGATTTATTTAAATTGAATTATTTTTGATATATTTTTAATAAAGCGGATACCCTAAATGCTCGTATATTTTACATATTGCCACAGTGTTCAAATGAAAATTTGTTTTTCTTTTATAAACACGTAAAATCCTTTAATATTAATAAATTGTTTTAAATAATTAATAATTTTTAATGGAATGCATTTCCAATGCATACGAGTACATATTTGCGGATGGTGCAATGTGAAGAAGTACACGCAAGTGAGGAAAGTTCACTAAGCGCTACTCTCTTAAGAGTGGCCAGACACGATTATTTTATATATGGCTCAAGCAGTTCACGACTTTCGGTCTGTCTAAGACAAGTACACTCTGGGTCCCAAAAAAACATCCGTTTGAAGGCAAGCTAAAGTGAGAAAGCAAAACATCCCTCCCCACGGTTGTGAGCTAGGTTTTGTAATAAAAAGCACCCCCAAGGAAAAGGACACAACAGCCTCGGATGAGAGATCCCATTCTGATAACGACCACTAAAACATATTATGGATTACGATTTAATTTCATGCACCTGGTATGTCCGGTCCCTCAATTGGGAAGGAAGATGCCACCGCCCAGCTGGTTGATGTTCTTGGAGGAGTAAAGGCTGACTTCACGCAGTCCAAGAAATGCGATTGACGGGACAAGGACTGAAACGAGTAGGTCCTTAAAGTATTTATGTATTGCAGTGGTCACAGCAAATTCGGTATGAGATCCATATTCGAGGGTCTGCTATCAAAACATACAGTCGGACGATTTTCTGCTTGACTTGTACTACTGCTCTCTGCGTGCTCTCATTAGCAACGCGGTATAAGGGAACCGTGGGCCAACATTTTAAGCTCCTTTCATACAACTGCAAACGAAGCCATTGGTTTGCGAAGAAGGCAAAAGCACAGCTGGTACAATGAGTAGTGCATTTGCAGACAAAAAAGAGAGAGACCGAAATGCGTGAGTATGAAGAGCTTGACAAGCTGATCTACAGGGATAATCCTCGAAAATTCTGCGAAAAGATGCCGCGACTAACAGAAGGTTTCAAGACCGCAGCATACACTTGTTGAATCCCCAAAGGTGATCTGGTAACCTACGCTAAAATTATGGAGGGAACACTTCTCTAGCCTGCTAAATAGCAGTAAAAGCATATTGCTAGCAGAAGGCGAACCCAATTCCTCAATCGATGACAATGGAGCAGACGTTCCAATGCCCGACCATGAGAAGTTCGAAGAAGAAAAACAAAGCGGCGCGGGTCGAAGGATTGCCGGCCGAGCTATTCAAACACGGCGGCGAAGAACTGATAAGAAACATACATCAGCTTCTTCGGACGAAAACATGACCGATTATTCGAACCTAAATGTGCTCTGCCCAATCCACATAAGAGGGGACCGCACATTCTGCGCCAACTACCGTGGAATAAGCCTCCTCAACACCGCTTATAAGGTTGTATCGAGCGTATTGTCTGAAAGACTAAAGCGCACCATCAACAAACTGATTGAACCTTATCAGTGTGGGTGTAGGCCTGGAGTTCAGCGAATTAAGGGACAGCGGATGCGCTGGCCACATAGGTCATGTAGTCTGAATAGATGGAAACATTTCAGTTCTGAGAGTATTCGACGCAGTACTCGCCGGGGGAATCCAAGGAAGAGGAAGACTGCCTTCTTTTGATGTCTTATTCTCTTCGAAGAGTTTTGACACAGATGTGTAGTCAAGTTTTTTCAACAACAACAATCTTTTCTCCATAAGTTTTGCTATCTTTTTATTATCGCGCTGTGAACCAAATCGAGTTCACCAGTCCATATTGACACAATATTCAGGAGCTGAAACTTCAATCGCAAATCAATTATGTAAACACGTAAAAGTCCGAACGGCCGTCACCGCGGCAATTTCAAGTCACGCGGAAGAACATGTGTTTACAAGAGTGTACAACAACATGTTTTGTTATGTTGAACATATGTATGCCTTTAACTCATACATAAACATAAATATGTATATATTGTAAGGACTTGTATACACATTACATTTGTGAAAAGTATGCACATATGTATATACCATATATGCGTACTAGGGTGAGTCCATCCTTTTTTTCAGTTTTCAAACCGTTTAAATATGCAATTTAATGAATTGGCAACTAAAGACAACTCTGAAGCTGTACATCATATGATTCAAGAATACTTTACCATGAGAAAGCTTTCTGCAAGGTCAGCGCCGCGCGAGCTCACGGTTGACCAAAAACAACGACGAATTGATTATTCGGAGCATTATTTAGAGATCTTTAAGCGTAATTGTTTTGGTCGATATGTAACAGTGAATGAAACATAACTCCATCATTTCACTCTGAACTCCAATCGACAGTTATCCAAGCGGACTGCACACAATGAATCCGTTCTAAAGTATGGAAAAACGCAACAGTCAACGCAACAGGCAAGGTTAAGGACTACCTACATAAAGGAAGGACTCTCAACAGCGACTATAACATAGCGATATGGTTTGAAAGACGTAATCGCAGAACAATGGCCGCATTTGAAAGAAATGAAAGACAATGCACTGTATCACAAGTCAGTGAATACGATGACAAAAATCCATGATTTGGGCTTCGAATTGCTTCATCAACCACCGTATTTTTTAGATCTGACCCCAGCGACACCTCTTCGTCGATTTCAAAGCTGCTTTCGACAGCACGAAAAGGAGCTGCCTTTATGCCGCGATGTCTGAATTTGGTATCCCCGCAAAACTAATACGGCTGTGTAAGCTGACGTTGAGCAACACGAAAAGCTCCGTCAGAATCGGGAAGGACCTCTCCGAGCCGTTCGATACCAAACGAGGTTTCAGACAAGGCGATTCCCTATCGTGCGACTTTTTCAACCTGCTTCTGGAGAAAATAGTTCGAGCTGCAGAACTCAACAGAGAAGATACCATCTTCTATAAGAGTGTACAACTGCTGGCGTATGCCGATGATATTGATATCATCGGCCTCAACACCCGCGCCGTTAGTTTTGCTTTCTCCAGACTGGACAAGGAAGCAAAACGAATGAGTCTGGCAGTGAACGAGGGCAAGACGAAATATCTCCTGTCATCAAACAAACAGTCGTCGCACTCGCGACTTGGCACTCACGTCACTGTTGACAGTCATAACTTTGAAGTTGTAGATAATTTCGTCTATCTTGGAACCAGCGTAAACACCACCAACAATGTCAGCCTAGAAATCCAACGCAGGATAACTCTTGCCAACAGGTGCTACTTCGGACTAAGTAGGCACTTGAGAAGCAAAGTCCTCTCTCGACAAACAAAAACCAAACTCTATAAGTCACTCATAATTCCCGTCCTGCTATATGGTGCAGAGGCTTGGACGATGTCAACAACGAATGAGTTGACGTTGCGAGTTTTCGAGAGAAAGGATCTGCGAAAGATTTATGGTCCTTTGCGCGTTGGCCACGGAGAATATCGCATTCAATGGAACGATGAGCTGTACGAGATATACGATTACGTTGACATAGTTCAGCGCATTAAAAGACAGCGGCTATGCTGGCTAGATCATGTTGTCCGGATGGATGAAAACACTCCAGCTCTGAAAGTATTCGACGCAGTACCCGCCGCGGGAAGCAGAGGAAGAGGAAGACCTCCACTCCGTTGGAAGGACCAAGTGGAGAAGGACCTGGCCTCGCTTGGAATATCCAATTGGCGCCACGTAGCGAAGAGTAGAAACGACTGGCGCGCTGTTGTTGACTCGGCTATAATCGCGTAAGCGGTGTCTACGCCAGTAAAGAAGAAGAAGAAGACCCCAGCGACTATTTCCTGTTTTCAGTTCGCAAGGAAAGAAATTTTTGTTGCATGAAGAGGTGATCGCCGAAACTGAGACCCATTTTAAGGCAAATGACAATACTTACAACAAAAATGGTAACGAACAATTGAAGGGTCGCTATATTCAGTGTATCATCCGCGAAGGGAACAATATTGAATAAAAAAAACGAATATCCCAAAAAAATCTGTTTTACTATGGTAGGTCAGGTGCCTTTAAATTGACTTGTAATGTGTTATTTATATGGAAAATTTGTTTATATGAATCCTCGAGTGAAGATAAAAATTTTCCTTCAAGGTGTATTTTTTCTCTGTACGTATAAGGAATATTGCAGAACGTGGTTTTGATGCCTCAGTTTTTGACATACCCTAATACACATGCCTGTAGATAATTATGTAATAGCAGATAAATTGTTACTCATCTGCTTTTTCTGATGTAAGCGAGTATTTCAACGAAAAAAGACGACGAATATTATTCTTCAGGTAAACAGCAGCGACCTTAATACACATAAAACATTAACTGAGGCAGGTACAAACATATAAAATATTATGGTGTAAGAGGTGATTCAATTTTATACCCATTTACGTGGCAGGAGCAGTGAAAAAGAACGCGTTTATGAGCACAAGGATATCAAGTGTTAAAAGCATTAACGCACACATACGCATACACGTGATAACAAAAGTTCATAACTTATATACAAATAGACTTATATGTTGTGCAAATACATACACATGCATATGTATGTGCCCCTGGATCCAAGTAACCTCCATGGCCTGCTTAAAGCTGACAGCGACTAAGAGTTTGAGCCAGAATTAAAGCCACGCAGGCACACACATATATACACACATGCAAGGACGTTAACACGTACATGCATACACATGGCTGCGAAAGTCTGCTTATGCACTCACCACCTGACAACGTGTTGAAGAGTAGAAAATTAATTTTTATGATTTTAAGCATACTCATAAGTGCAATTAATGAGGAGTCTGTGGAAGCTCAGCAGCAACTTGAGGGCTGTCGAGGAGGCAAATGAGCAGAGTAACAAGCGGGAATGGCATGAAGAGCAAAAATACTATATTACACTTATGCTAATGTGCGCTGTGTAAGAACAAGAGCAGGAACAGGGGTTTATGTATGTACATATGTTCTTGTGCGTGTGCCGTTGGGTAAGTGTAAATGCGTGTTGGAAAGTTTATTAAATTATAAAAACGTACTTGCAAGCACATAAGTACAAAGGAAAGTGATTTTAAATGCAGAGCTAACTGGAATTGGTTGAATGCTTAAATTTCATGGGAAATCTGATTACAAAATACTCAAAGTGGCGGTAATCATAATGCATAATAAAATGCCCAGAAGAGGGCAATGTAAGAAAGGAAGCTTTAAAAGTGCTGACGGTAAATACATATGTATATCAAACTTTATATACGTACATATATGTAAATATGTTTACTTATATAAGTGTACTGATAGGTTTGTTGAAGTATACAGAAACATGCTAGAGAAAAAGTAAGAACAATGCAATCAATATTGGTAGAAAAGGTATTTTTAAATTCGAATGCACCCCGAACGTCCAGAAAATAATGTGAAATTTTATATTCAAAATAAAATTTGTATAAAGACCAATTATCAAAAAAAATTTTACACTGTTGATGTATGTACATGCCCTTGACGTATAATAAAATGAGTCAATTGAGCGTCTAGTGGCAAAATTTGAATCCGCAGGTGTTCCCAGTGATACCTAGAAGTGCTGATAGTGTCGAGAATATTGCAGCCGCTAGTGCATGCATTGAGGAAGCCCCAAATCAGTCTCTCACATGTCGTTCTCAAGCGTTTGGTACCACCATGACGTTGTTGTAGCGAATTTTACGAAAAGATCTTAGCCTACATCCTAACAAGATCAAATTGACGCAAGTACTGAAGCCGCTTGACCACCAGAATCACCGTTTGCGAATTGGGATTTTCATCGAAAAATCATCTTCAGCTGGGGTTCATTTCTGACTGAATGGCTTCCTCAAAAAGTAAAATATGCGTTATTGGTCAGACAGTAGTCCACACGTACTCCTTGAGTCACCATTGCATCCTGAAAAAACTACGGTTTAGTGCGGTTTATGGACCGGCGCCGTCATTAGGCCGTATTTCTTCTGTGATGATCAAGACCGGCAGGATACAGTGAATGGGAATCGCTACCGCTCAATGATAACAGAATGTTTTTAACTCGAATTGAATTATATGGGCTGAGACAATATGTGTTTATAACAGGTTGCGGCACAAGCTAAACAGCGAATGTCACAATCGATTTATTAAAAACCAAGCTTGTTAACTCACGAAATGACGCAGTCAATTGGCCACCTCGGTCGTGCGATTGGATAGCGTTAGACTATTTCCTGTAGAGCTACGTCAAGTTTATGGTCTATGCCAACAAGCCAGCGACGATTGATGAACTTCGTCCAATATTGAAGGTGAAATTGAAAACTGTCGAAAATTTGGGTTCAGCTTCTAGACTTCTTGGCCGTGGCAGCCATGCAAAAGAAATTGAATTCCATACATAATGCCATCGAATATACCTTCACAGGAAGAAAGAATTTCATTGAAATCCCAAATGTTTTGTTTAAAAAAGCTCTTGGAGTGCTCTTGTTGAAAAACCCGATATATTCCATAAATATGTATGTATGTATGTTTATTCGATATATACTCAAAATTTTAAATAAAATTTGATTTTTGAAATTCACAAGTCGATACAACTCCTTAAGTAATACCATAAAATGTCTTAAAGGCGCTGGAGATGGACGACACCGTTCGAAGTGCAATTCTCCGTCTCGAGTATTTCTTTTTTAGGTTTAGTAGATGCAGGTCATGATACATTTATCACATTTTAGTAGTCTCCGTGGTTATTTAAGGCTCTGATTTGAGAAATCCTATATAAAACCGCTCAAAAAATTTAAACTACCAGATTGTTAGGAGCACGTCTGAACTCCAGAAATTTTGAAGGTATGTCAACCCCATCAGCTTCTTCACTATGCTTTCAGCATTAATATGATTCATTATTTCAATCCAAATTTTGTATTATGATCGTCACTGGCTTTTCTCATATTACGAAATATAATTAGTTATACTGTAGCTCCTTATACTTTTCAGTGTACATCTATTATGATTCCAGCTCCTAAAGGTAGGCAACATTTAACAATATTTCTCATACCAACCAGCTGTTCCAAGCTGATAATTAAGGCATATGTAGTCTACATTTGGGGATATCTTAGCTAAGTCGCACACCTAATTGAGTCATACCGAACTAATTAACGTGAAAATCACATCTTTAGAATACATATAAAATATATGTTAAAATTTTATAACGAATAATTAAAAATGCCAAAAATTAATGCTCTGCTAATTAGAAAAACAAGGTTATTGGAAATTTCTTGAAAATATATTAAAAAAAAAATAATTCAAAAAACATTTTATAGGCACCTGTCAACGCTGTGTTCGATTTTTGCAAGTCAAATGAACTAGTAATCACTAAAATTAAACAAATTTCATTCATCCCAAATTATGTTCAGTTGTACAGGTATTTCTTTGGGATTTTACCAGCAATATATTTTTCACTAATGCTGACTAATTTTGAGCGCAAATGTCAAAGCTGTCCACAAAAGTCCTAAGCACCATTAGCATGTAATTTCCATAAAATCATTACATATTAAAAATAGTTGTAGAAGCGTCTATTTTAAGAATCTGCTAATTGCATACTAAGTAAACTCCAAGGACGTACATATGTTTGCCGCCTTCAATGCCTTGTGGCCTCCCACCTGCACATATCTCAGGGTCAAGTCGCTTTGCTGATCTATGTCTGGTCTTTCTGCTGCCACTAGCTAGCATAAGCTAATAAATATTTAAGAGCTATTTTAGAGCACATAAAGCAAAAGTGTGAGTAAACATGAAAAATCTATCCATGTATAACTATGAGAAAAAGTAATTTTCAGGCAAAAGGAAGGGTATTAAAAATTTATGACTTTCAGTACAGTTCTAGAGTCCTTGGCTACCGCACGTGCTTTTCTCTTTGCAAGATTTCGTTTGAAATAATAAAAAATTTTAATTATTCCGACATCAACCGAATTGGTTGATTGCACTGCTTCATGTGATTGCTATGGAATTTCTTAATATTACGCAAACGCTCTATATTCAATGACCTACATAACGGTATGTGAGTTAGTGTATGCGCATTTGTTCGAAAACTGCAGAAATCTTGGTGACAGACTTCACTCATAAAGCGCCAAGAAATTTCTTAAATTATTAAATATTTGCCGCTCGCGTCTGCCCTACTTTCCAAGGAATAATTTCGCGGCCTGTTAACTATACTCGATGGGGCCATTATAAAAAATATAGTATATAATAAAGCAGCGCTAATGTTCGTACGTAAGTTTCCGGTTTCCATAAACTTACGCTGCCATACTCGTACTTTTATTTCTTAGCTACACATCGTCAAACTATTTTCTGCTCGCTACCGTTACAAGCTCGGCTCCTTGGAATTTCTTTCCGCCGCACTCTTGCTGAGATTTTCAATTTTTTATTGGCCGCCTTAGTTTTCTAGGCAGACGTCAGCTCTTTGATCCTTATATATGTGAATGGACGCTTTCGCGCCCTTTCTCTCTGGCCAACCCTTTCGCACAGCTAAGCATCGTTAAATGGTATTTGTTGTCTTTTATTGTCAGCCTTTTCCAATTTCAGCTATTTATTTCGAGCTATTTTATTACGGAGACGGCAATAAATACCAGCGAACAGAGCGCACTAATCTTAAGGCCAAGTAAATCAGTGAGCGTTGTCGCTGGGACATAGGTAATTTAAGAGAAAAGGAAGGAAACGCCTGAACACCAATCAAAGAGAGTTTAAAACCTCATATGCGGTGGCTACGAAGTATAAAATGAGAACAAAGCTAAGTACTGAACAGAAATCAGAGCCGATATGAGATAACCTCACCTACGAACCGTTTTTAAAAAACCTCAAATTCCATAAAAATAGAGAAAGCGGTGAAACTGATTAGATCTACAATAGGAAAGCCCTAACATCCACTATTCTTTCACGTACCCTGTCTATCTCTAGTACATCCTATTACCCAAGCCATTCCATCCAAATCATTTCAATACTTTTCGTTCGCTGGGTCTGACGCGATTTCCATTTTATTGGCTTCGTGTCGCTGTGCATTTAATCCTTCTTCTCTGCCAAAATTGCCCATTTCACACAGTGATTTCGCACAGCTGTGCCAAGGCTTCGTTTGTTCTACACAGCGCCTTGAATCTGCTGCTGGCGACAATATTTTATTAGACTTGTATCTCCGTATTTCCGATGTCATTTGCTTTACGGTTTTGGAGTACGCCGCTACTGGCCAATTTCATCGTCTTTGTTTCTTCTTTCTCTTTTCTGGCTTCATTATGTTTTGACATTTGTCACTGTTAATTGAAATCTAATTTGATGGCGTATAAAAATAACTGTTAAGACAAATTTTATGGCTTCCAAGTGGAGAACGAAGTAGCACGACAGCAAAATGAAAGTGATATTTCTTGGAAAAACGGGTTATTGGTGAACGTGAGGAATATTCTAACTTTGACAATAATAAATGAGTGAAGGCTGACGAAAAGCTAGATCGATTGTTGGCAGTGTTTTTACAAGTTTTTTATACTTGTTTTCGTTGTTTTAGATTGAATTTCAAAGGCGGTTGAGCAACGTCTGGTAATGTGTTAGCGCAGATAGTAGCATCTGAAGCAATGCAGTATTCTAGTGAGATAAATCTTAAGTGCCCTGGAGACGATCAAATAATTGCTTTAAACACTTTAAGAGTGTTGGTGTCGTCGGCTCTCTGTTTGACAAACATGAGCTCATTTGCAGTGAAGATTTCAAGCTGAGAGCATATGTACTATGCATACGGACGCAAAAAAGTGAAGTGAATTGAAATTGAATAATAAAACAAAATAAAATAAAATAAAATAAATAAAATAAAATAAAATAAAGTAAAATAAAATAAAATGAAATAAAATAAAATAAAATAAAATAAAATAAAATAAATAAAATCAAAGAAAATAAAATAAAATAAAATAAAATAAAATAAAATAAAATAAAATAAAATAAAATAAAATAAAATAAAATAAAATAAAATAAAATAAAATAAAATAAATAAAGTAAAATCCATTTTTCATTCACTCCGCCTTTTTCTTTATAATTTTTTTTTTCATAAGAATTCCAGCACATGCCAATAATAGATAATCATCATCCGACGATGCCATGATGACCGTTCGGTACGAGCTCAAAACTAAACTGATGTTTGACGTATTAATTTGAACATTTGCGGGCAACACACGATTGAACATCACTAACACATATGCACTGTTTGACGCAATTATTTGATCGTCTCCAGGGCACTTTAATATGAGAATAGTGAAGGTGCAGTTATCTTATACTGGTACTAGGTGTTTTGTTCATAAGACTATGTTTGTATGACGTCGTGGGAATGCACTTTTCTTACAAGAAGTGGAAGTGACATCTTACGAGAAAGCAGATATTTCTGCTTGCTTTGATTATCAGTAAATTTGGTGGTCCTGGTCTTTTTTATAGAATAATGGAACGGAAATATATTGGATAGTCGAAAAAGTATTTTCGTACTTTGTCAATATATATCGTTGCAGTTATAAATGTATCTCCAGTGCTACTAATCACATTGTGTCATAGCATATAGTGTTGGAAAGATGCGATTTTAACTTTCATTTAAGACAAAAATAATAATTAAATTCGGTGAAGTTGAAAAATGTTACAGCTGTTCAAAAATGAGTAAAAATAATGAAGAAATTTACTACATTTTCAAATTTTCGTATAAAGAAGGTAAGAATGCCACGCAAGTCACCAATGAAATTTGTGAAGTTTACGGAGACGATGCTGTTCGTGTAGCACAACAATGGTTCGTTCACTTCCGTTCTGGAAATTTCGAAAATTCGATTTATACTAATGGAATAATGTCTATACCGGAAAATGGCGAAAATTGGTCGACCAAAATGGTACATATTGTTTATTTATTTACGAAAACACTTTTTCGACTACCCAATATATGGTATTATGTACATTTAAATTGAATATAATATCAAAATTAGGCTCTCATTAAATTTTAGCGGTTTCGATTCGCCAGGCGTTACTCTGCAGCAAATCGACCAATCTAAACCAGATGCTCAAACAAACGGGCAGCACTTATAGTGCAACCCTGCGCTAAGTTCTTTTCTTGTGCATTCGCAATTATGTCATACTACTTTCTGTGTAGCAATGTTTTTTTTTTCGTGTGAAAAAGCATTTTTGTAATCCTTTGCTTTGGCTTTCTCTTTTAAGTCTTCATTTGAACCATTCTCAACTGTAAAACTGGTCTAAATACACAAACCTAAACTGGCTAGCTTTGAAGATAGCGGCTATACCACTTTAATGAGGTATCCGCCCCCTTAATTTGTTGTAAGAATTCATCTCAATAATTTTGTTGTTGATTTTCAAGTTGTTTTTGATCTGAGAGCAGAAGCGTTTGGAAAAATGGCGAATCGAAGACATCTACTATGTCCAACACACATTTAATGCCACAGTCCCGAAATTATTTTCCTGATTTCGGTATTACCAGTTTTTCAATATAACCGTAAGTCCATCAGAATATATCTTATAATATAGTAGTTTTGATGAGTAAACTATCTTCCTGACCGATTCGTTCTACTTTTTCGTGGGTTGGAAAGCATAGAACTGCAATGTGCTTATATGCGATCGCCACGTCCCTGTTGGTGTTAGGTGAGTGCCACTTTATCATACCCCTCCATCCGCCAGATATCGTTTAAAGTTGCAAAAACGTATGTGTGAAGGGCACGATGAACCATGGTAAATTCGAGAGAAGTGCCCCGCTCCTGGTAGTGCTAAGCTTGCGCTTGAATAGTAATGCCAGTCGTAGTATCTTCTACGTGGTGTAATACGAGACTCTTATCAAACCTAGATAGTCTGCACTTAGTTTTCTTCTTCTCCTTATATGAGCTGAGCTTTCGCATTTATCGGGAGGCGTGGGCATTATATCGAAATTTGATTAGAAATACGAAAATACTTTTTCGACTATCATTATTTAGGAAGTTATAAATCAAGCGATTTCGTGGGGTCTCGATTCACTCAGGATTTCGAAACTAAGCGCCTCCAGAGCATTAAGCTTCTATAGCAGAATTCGACATTAAATCAATTGTTGTAATTGCATCACTAAGATTGTCAATTAAAAGCTTACAATGAAACTCACAAGCTATGTTATGCTTAGATTACATAAATAAGTTATATCTTATGCAAAATTGATATTATTTATGACGCCTACAAAAGCTTAATTATGCAAACAAATCACGCGGCGAAGACGGAATTGCTACAGCATTAAATTAATTACAATATTCATTATGACAATATGGGCAAATACATAAGTAGCCAGGCGCTTATGGCTCGCTATGTGCCGGCGCAATGAATCAATAATAATTGTATGGAAAATATTGCTTACATAATCCTTAATAAATGGCACGAAAGGACAGTAACGGTATGGAGTGAAGGTATGAAGTCCTTTTGTGTTTAGGAGGTGCTACGCTTGTAGGCGCAGTCATGAAGGACACGCACGCAAACTAAGTGCAGAAAAGCGAGCAGAAAAGCAGTGAGAGAGGCCTTCTGGGTAAGAAATTTTCCAAGGCGTCAGCAGATTCACATCAATCCTCAGTGCTCACAACAGCAGCCGTGTCAAAATCAGCTGTATAAATTGTGGCATAAAGCATGCAACTTTTCAATAATTCCACTTTATTTACTTTACTTTTTGCGTGCCACTTATTTTCATGATTTCGCACTTCGTCGAGGTTAACGGCGTGGCTCACAAAAAAAAATGCTATAAAAACATCATTAGTGGCAGTGTTGTTGAAAAAGCACGCGCCATTGGCAGTCAGTCATTGTGTTTTTCCGAGAAATACGCCAGCTTTTGGGAGGAGATAAAACAACTTTCGCTGCTTCTATGCACAAAAATAAGCGCAAGGATTTCGTGCGCGTGGCAGCAGCAGCTCAACGAAGGCGTTGACGTTCTGTTCACGTTCTTCAACGAAGGCTATTGTTTGCTGTTGTTGTTGTTTTTAGCGTTTGATTGTTTCCGAAAAAAGTGGCGATTCATCAGCGAAGTTTGGCGTAGGCAGCGGCAAAAAACTGTTGTCGCTTGACTTGTCTGCCGCTGACGCAAACAACATTTCACATTTCATCTTGGGGCGCGGTGAACACTTCTTAAGCAGCAACACAATGTGGCCTTGTGACAACGAAATGAAGCATTTTTTTTGTGCGTAATTTTCGGAGGTCAGCTATTAAGTAAATATTTGAGTGAACAATTTAGCAGGCACTTTAATGCTTCCGGCGATTTCTCTTTTTTACACTCAACATTTTTGCTTATTTTCACTGTCGAAGTAAAAAGACTGAGTAGTGAAGTTGATATGTTTTTTTTAGCTAAACTCTAGAGTGAGCGGCGTTTTTTCCACGAATTATTTATCACTTATTCTATTTGTTCTCATACTTTTTTAAAGAGTTCTTAGTTATTAGTCACACTATTTTGAGGAGCTGAATTTGTGTTATCTGTATTATAACTTCGAAATTTACCATTTAAGGTAGGTTTACCACTACGTTTCTAGTTCGAGCCCTATTAGGAGATCTCGTAAGGACACTTATATCTTGAAGATTTTTAAATTTAAAACACAATTTACTAGTAAAGTAAACATCCTCACTAAATTAAGTAAAATCTCTGCTATGTAAGAGAGTAAGAGTGAATACGATGCCAAATGAAGCTCTGCCTAAGTACAAATTTCGAAGAGCATGGCTAAATGAGTTAATGGAATAAGCATTTGAGAGTACACTAAACTAATCACATGAACTATATCCTCAGAAGAACCAGAAATTTCAGCTCTTTTCACCTCAACAAGTCCTTAATATCACTGAAACATTTATTTTCAAAGAAAAAATCTTCCAAAGGCTTCACCATTTGAGAAAGACTTCTCCTAAACCATAGCAGAGCGTGTTTTTTGCGAAAATCCACTTTCATTACTAATTTTCTATTGTAAATTTAAAGTGTACTGATATTGTAGTAAGAGCAGTATAAAAAAAATGATCCCAAAACTAGCCGAGGAGTTCGTGACACAAATACACTTACTTTTTATATTATAACCAACAGAAAAATTTATTTGTAATAAGCAACAACAATTCAAAAGCGAAACTAAAAATAAATTGAAATTCTCTTTTCACACCAACAAATTTAAATATGAACTTGTATTAAGCATCTAACCCACATAAACACTGATGTTACGTATACGCCC
This sequence comes from Bactrocera correcta, assembly GCA_027475135.1. Taxonomy (NCBI): domain Eukaryota; kingdom Metazoa; phylum Arthropoda; class Insecta; order Diptera; family Tephritidae; genus Bactrocera; species Bactrocera correcta. Next base: position 54,999,317 of record CM050323.1, read on the forward strand.
AGGATGGCGCCGAGCAAGCCGTAAATATTTGAATATTTTACACAATAAAGATATCTACGAAATTTTAGGATTTTATTTTAATCACGTCAAATATGCAAATACTTGCGAAATCATAATAAAAAAAGAGGTCAGATATTTGTTTGTTGATTTGAATACCAATGAATTGCTATGACTGAGTTAATAAGTGTGGGAGACATTTATATTTTGATTATGTAGAATTTGAGAAAACACAATAGAAATAAATAAAAAAAAAACATTTTAAGTAATAGAGGTAGGGACATTATCTAGTTTTTTTATATTTTGAAAAAGAAAAATTAATAAGTAAAAAGCTCTCTTGATATTGTGTGGAAAAACTCGGCTTTATTTTACATTTACTGCCCACAGACTTGCGCTGTAAGCAACTGGCAACGAAGTTAGTAATTAGACTAAGCGAATCTTCGCGAATAGTCGCTTGTAATAAGAGGCATTCCAGGATACTTAACTAATTCACTACTCTACCCAAAACCACGGGTGTTCGTAAACCTATAAAATTGAACACAAATTTAGTCCACAATATAGCTTTGCCTTCCAAAGAAAAGTGGGGAAAATGGGTCAGGTGGATTGAGAAGCAGGGATAAGCATTTATTTGAATGGGTCCAAATTGTGGTTGATAATCTAGTTGAAAGTGTCTTTTGAGCAAAACTACATACCAGAATGGCCTACCGACTACCAGACCACAGCAGTATCTTCTATATAGAGATCACAGCAACTAAAGAAAGTCTTCTTGTTTTGACAATGTACAGATAACAGAGGCACTCGGAGTGCAAAAGTCACTGTGCAAATGGCCATACAGCCACTATTGTAGAAGCTGTCAGGAGACTGTAAAATACCTTCTATGCGAGTACAAAGCTTTTCATAGGAAAAATATTGCAATTATTGGACGAGGATTTCTTGACGATGTTTCAGATGTTGCCATCATAACTATTTCACTGATGGACTTTATCAGAAGCAGAGAAAACATAATGGAGTGAGGGGACTATAATTCGAGGAGTTTCACAATAGTTCTGCAAAAGGTCTAGGGACGCGATTTGAAGAGGCAGCTACAGTGGAACAGAAGGAATTAACTGTAATTTCGAACTGGCAGGGCTTTTTTCCTGTTGTTGTAGTTTTGGCGGCAGAATTCCGGTTCGGTACGGTAGACGTGACTGTCACGGGAGAGTATTTTCCTTCCACAATATGCCTGCCGATAGAGCTCTATAAAGAAGGCGATATAGTAAAATTTCTTTGTAATGCCTGTTCGACAATTTTGCGGAAGTAATCGGTAATCATTATGACAATACGGGCAAAATCATAAGTAGCCAGGTGTGACTTGGTAACTGAAATTTTTGGAAATAAACCATACTAAATTTTGGTAATCGTTACTTGTATTCGGTTACTCGTGTAACGAATATATATGTACACATATCTCATTTTCCCAAACGGTGAGATATCTCAATGAAAGATGGCAATAATACAACGTTCAATTATAATAAAAATGTGGGTAGTCGGTACTCATATTAAGTTTTTTTATGTAACGAATGTATAGACTTACAGTGTGCTTTGTGGTGAACTTTTGTTAATTTTAGGAGAAAAGTAATCAATACTTGAACTAAAATTTTTCGCAAAAAAAAACATTTCGAATTTTTTCAATAGTTACTTGTATTCGATTACCCGTGTAACAAATACCTATATTATTTCGCTTTCGTTCAAAGGGTAAAATAACTAAAAAAAATATTGTAATCAGACAAGGCTAATCTTAAACAAAAATTTAGGTAACCGGTTTTTTCTGTAACGATTATATAAAATTTTTAGCAAAAGTTTAAGTGTCTCGAGCTTAAAATCGAAAGTTAAGCTAATTTTCATTTACAATTATTGTTATCCACCATGTAACGAATATATTCAATTGCTGGTTATTGGTAACCGGTACATAATCTTTTATATGAAGTTAAATTTAATTTGGCTGCAGACCCCCCATAAAACAATTATGTTTATAAAATAATCAGACAGCGTAAAATCGAAAAAATACCAATCAAAACACCAAAACCAACTTTCAACGTCAGCAAATAAAAGAAAAAAAAAGGTTTTAAAATATTGCCACAACTCTCACATAAATCCAGGCTAGCAAAAGCTCATTCGCGCATGCCAGATAAGATTTGAATAAATTAAATTGACGCCAAACGAAAACAAAACTATTAAAATTGTCTGCATAAAAACGCAGCAAAAATTTCAACAACAACAACAATAAAAAGCAAATCAGGCGCAGGCAAGCAAAAGCATTTGAAACTAAATGAATTGAAATAGTTGGAATTGGCATTAGCAAGAGCTCACCGAAAACTTTTCAAACAGCAAAAACGAGAGCGAAGGAAAAAACAAAAAAAAGAGAGAAAAACAAAAATGACAAAGAAAACACAAAAGCAGAAATGCGAATTGCAGAGAAAGCAAGTGAAATGCGCAAATTGCACGAATTAAAGCGAGTTTAATTTTTTTATTGTTGTTTTTGCAGCATCACCAGCATCAACGCTATTGTGCACTTCACATAATCATATATTTCGAACTTTTGTTCGGGGAATGCATGAAAAATCTGCAAACTACACACATACACACCCACACAAGCAGAGCGATGGCATAACCAAAAAATGGCGGAAGCAAAGGCGGACAATAAGTGCAAAGTGAAATTGTAAAAAAATGACAGATATTAAATAACCACACGAATGCAAAAACATGCGCCAACGCACACACACAAACACACGTATGCTTTGGCTCTATCATATTTCACGCATGCCTGTGTATGCATGGGTGTTAGTGTGTGTTTGTTCATGAATAGTAATGCATGCACAGCGGAATGCCTTTCAGCTTCCAGTTTTGTAACTAACCCGAATTGTTTGGTTGCCGGCTTCGTGGCGAGGATGCGGCACCGCAAATATGCTCAGTGGCTGTTTAGTTTGGCCGAAATGTAAAAAACAAAAATAACAATGCGAAAATATTTACAAAATATATTTTAATTGTGTGTGCTGAGTTTGTTTGCTAAACTCGAAGGAAGTTCTTAATTATGAAATATCGCGGTTTAAAGCAACGTCGGAGTTTAATCCTTTCGTATTTTAATTTATTATATTTTACGCTTTGCAGTTCCCTTGTATTGATGCGAAATTTAGATCCTCCCTCTTGAAAAGGTTGGTCACAACCTGCAGTGGTGGCAAATATACATACATATATGGTGTCAAAACAAAAAAAAAAATAAAACTAAAAAAAAATAATAAAATATAATTTTTTGAAACCTAAGCCCCCTTTTCGTAGACCAGGTCACATATATATTGTACCAATTTTACCTTCTGGCCAAATACCAATGGCAATTTTTTTTTTCAGGCAGGCCTAATGGCGACGTTTAGGTTAACTTAGGTTAGGTTAGGTAGGATTGATCCAAAAATCGATGAATCTCACTTGGACAGATAGTTTTTTTTTGAGTTACCCAAACGTTCTTTAATTGTGTCAACTGATAGATCGACGAAGCGTCTTGAGCTCACCGCCAAATTTATTAAAGCGGTCAATATCAACCACTTCGTCAAGTTCTTCAAAAGTGTGTCTACCGAGATATTTTAATCTGTCTAGCAACACATTGGCAAGGAACGACCGTTGAAATATTTATTCATACCGCTTGTAAACCTTTTGGACAGTGTACCGTGAGAAAACCTACTAGCTAATGTAGGAGCTCTTAAAGTTCACTTTAAGCCGACAGAGTCTCGTAGTCGTGCAAGTTTTAGTTTTTAACCTGCGCCTGCCGGGCTCTCTGAAGGTCAATAGGTCCAGAATTAGCACGTAAGGTGACAACGGAGAACCGACTCGTTTTGAATCGTATGAAATTGGAGTAAAGATGCTCTCAATAGCTAGCTCGTTGGCTTAGAGGTTTCGGCTATTCCGCTGTGACCAGGCACACATATAAGCCTAATATGGAGAAGTACTGCTAAAAAGGTCATCACTCTTTGACCAGTTTTAAGCGCATATTCAGCGAATTCAAAGTCAATATACCGGTGTGAAAGCAAAACTATCCGAAGCAGGTCTGGCTGTGAAAAAGCCCACTGCACGTCTTATCCAGCGGCTTCGTCGCGCTTACAAATCCTTCGCCGTCGTGTGAGCAGAAAAGAAACTGAGAGCTGAAAATTCCACGATACACTGATTTATATTGATAAGAAGCTTTTCAAAAAAGTGGAGAATTTCAGTGAATCCATGCCAGCCTTCCTAAGACTAATAAAGCCTTCGCCGCAAAGAACCTATGCATTCCGTCTGTTTAACTATTGTGCCTGTTTTAGCGCTCCTCACCAGACAACGACCTCATAGAACATTATTGGCTTAACTACAGTTTCAAGAGCCAGAAAACACTTTTAGTGAGACGCCTCATCTCTTCACAATTGCTCCTCTTCAACAATATAAGACGAGCTAGACCTTCCTAACTTTCTTTTCGATTTTTGGCATCCATTGATAGCTCCCGTTTCTGGGATAATTTACCCTATCCACCGGTTAAGGGCATAATGCTTTACATAACTCAAGTGCCAATAAGACAAGGAACCGCGCGAAGTAATTAGAATATTGCCACCGCTCAGGCAAGTGCTGCTGAAGGCCGCAATTTGTCGGTTGCTAAATCATACTCAAGAATAAGGTTTCTCTCAAACCATCACCTGCGGAACTTTGAGAAAGTATTGGACTTGTATCCGTAATAAATTCAGGAACTGAAGCCATTGGACCACGGAAAATGTGGTGACTTTGTTGATTTCGCTTTGAAACAACTTGAAGCGATTTTTTAACAAAATCATCTTTTCCGATGAGGCTCACTTTCATCTGAAAGTTGTGATAAATAATCAAAACTAACTGTTCTGGTGCGAAGAAAACTCACAAATTATTAAGGAACAACCATTACATTCACCTAAATTGATAGTTTGAGGTAGTTTTTGGTTTGGTGGAATCTCGGTCGGTACTTCTTTCGAAATGAAGTCGAAATGAAGATCGGTATAGATCGAAGATAATCAACTCTTTATGGCCGCAATTGGGAAAAGTTTATCTTAACCAGATCTGGTTCTAAAAAGACTAGGCTGCGTGCTACACAGCACGTTCAACAACCGAATTAATGCGATAGAAGTTTGGAGATTCGATTATTTCAAGAAGTTGTGATATTGAATAGCCTTAAAGAAGTTGTTATTTGACACCATTGGACTATTTCCTCTGGGGATATTTGAAGTCATTGGTCTTTAGCAATACACCAGACTATATTCAAGCTAAGAGACTAATATTAAACGTGCCTTTCTTGAAAACAGGACTTGATTTAGTGAAAGAAGTCCACGAAAATTGTGTTCATCAAATTTGTGCCAGCAAAAGAAGTCGTGGAGGCCATTTGAATGATGTTATATTCAAAACATTGAATAAAAAATATTTGAATTTCCTTAACAATTAGTGTGCTTCTGTTTTAAGAAGTCATATCTCTCTTGTTGAAATATCTTGAGCGTTAAGTGCGAAGTTGGCCGCGAAAAATTCAATCAGATCAGCTGTTGTCATCAACCGAAATTATTAGTGAACGACCCATTACATGAGTACATTTTCATAAAATCCCATAATATACTTTAAATTTAACGTAGCAAATAAAAATTTCTAAATTATTAAAAGCAATAATAATAATTAAGTGGCAATAATTAAGTTTTCAAATTAAGTTAGGCAATTTGCATAAATATGCCACATTATGCACACAAATAACTGGGCATTTATTTAACTTATTTAAGTGCCAGAGTTGCACACTATTATAAGCTGGCAGTTATTTTAAAAATACTAACAATAACAAACACAATAAAATAAAATGGGGATAAAAATTAATATTATGCATAAAAAATAACAGTAAATGTGCTGTGTCAAGCGAACGGCCACAAACCAGATTGCCACCGAATTAAAGGCAGGCAATAAAAAGTATAAACTCAAACACACACATACACACACACTCATGAATATGGCCGAACGCATTTAACCTATGCTAAAATGTGGCAACACTCGGCCAATTACCCGCAAAGTTTGTTAGTAAACGGTTTGGCCGACAAAACCGTAAAACCAAAGGCTAAATATCAATTTATATGCGCACGTATGTGTGCAGCAGCGAGTGTGTGTGTGTGTGTTTGAGTTTATGACATGCCAACAGCGTAACGGGACGGCATTTAAAGAGGCGGTGAGTGAGGTGTGAGCGGAATTTGTGGAATGAAAAAGAGAGAGGTGAAGGGAAGGTGAATGAAACAAGCCCAAAATGGGTGGAAAGGATATACATATGTATAACGTATATTCATATATGTAGTATATAAGACCACCTATGTGTGTGTGTGTGATAGTACGCCTGTGTAAATAAACGCCGCAGCGCACAAACTCAATTAAACTCTTAATACCGAAGTGACAGCAGTAATGTTCGGAAATAGTACCACATCAGCCACAGCAACAACGACGAACCACAATAACAACAACGAACCGCCACTACAACATATGAATTCACCTAAACGAATGCGTAGTTTAACAGACTGTTATGTGATCACATTTTTAATGAATTTAATTAACTGAAAGTTTTGGTCGTTGGCAGCTCATGCTCGCCACGTTACGCCGGCTTGCAGAAACACACACACACACTCACGCAAACTCAAACAAGTACACACATTCCCACATAAAGAAATGTAGGCGTTTTAAACTATATTCTCCTGTGAGTATTTAGGAAACTGTTGCTGGTTTAAAGGACTCTGGCTCAGGAAGCAGAAAATTAAAGTTATGGAAAAAAATGTGCAGTGGCGGGCAAAAAATATGCAGCTCATGCGAAATATTTAAACAAAGTGTGTGCAGTTATATACAATAAAAAAATTTCTTTTGGTGTATTTTTTATATACAATAAATATTTTTATTTTCTTGCAACAGAATATAATAGTTTTGTTCACCTATCGGTTGTCTGATCACGTAAAACTAATTGAGCTAGATATAAAGTTATATATACATTTATAAATGGTCAGGGTGACGAGACGAGTTGAAGTCCGTGTAAAAATCTGTCTGTCCTTCCGTCCATACATCTGTCCTTGCACGCTATAACTCTGTGTTTAACAATTCACTGAATAAATGAGCCAGAAACATTGCACAATGGGCATGACTCCGCCTATCCTTAAATGAATTCCAAGCCTTAGATGCTATTTGACCAATTTTAATCAAATAAGGTGAGTGAGGTTATCCACAATCTTTTCTGCCATACGAGGTGTGTTCAAAAAGTATCGCGAATTTTGTGTTTTTTCAAAAATTATTTATTCATTCATGAATATCTATTTTGTCCCCTTCAAAGTAATCCCCATGAGATATTATACACTTGTGGCAACGGTTTTTCCAATCTTCGAAGCATTTAAAAAAATCATTTTTTTTATCTTCTTAAGCTCCTCCTTCGATGCCGCCTTTATCTCGTCAAGAGAAGCGTAACGTCGTCCTTTCATGGGCCTCTTCAGTTTAGGGAACAAGAAAAAGTCACAGGGGGCCAGATCTGCGGAATACGGTGGCTGCGACATCATTAGTATGTTGTTTTTAGCCAAAAAGTCGCGCACAAGCAACGATGTGGGCGTTATCGTGCTGCAAAAGCCAATTTTTGTTCTTCCACAAATCCGGCCGTTTCTGGCGGATTGCTTCGCGCAAATTGCACATAACTTGCAGGTAATATTCCTTATTGACCGTTCTTCCATGTGGTAAGAACTCATGATGCACCACGCCCCTGCAATCGATAAAACTGTCAGTTACGATTCGCGATACTTTTTGAACACACCTCGTACTCTGGTACCTCCCATGTAAAATTTTTTTGAAATCCATTTTTAGAATATACAAATGTGACATCAATGAAGCTACAGAATTAAAGTTTGCACAAATGGTGCCCTCAAGCTATTTCATCTTACTCCCAAAAATTTTCGAAATCGGACTATAACTTTTCAAAATCCCAAACAGAAAATATGTTGCCCTCATATGGCTAACTTTTTACCTAACATGTCGGTGAATCTGTGAGATTTAGTATTGAATTTTGGGTTAAATTTTTTATGATGTCAGCATGTCCTTGTGCCAAAAATTGGTAAAACTAGGTCCATTCTGTCATATGCCCAATATAAATATTTTCAAAGCACGGTCAAAATGTATTAAATCTTAAAGAAATTCAGATAGAATCTCTTTCTAATATTGGTATATCCTCTAGTAAATAAAAGATACAATTCACAGAACTTTCGGTGAAAGGTTTACAGGCCTTCCTTCTTTAATTCCTTCCTTCCTTCTTTAACTCACAACTAAACTTCATTTTCTCTCAGTTCATTTTCATTCTCTGTTTTCGCTAATGAATTGATAAGGACTATAATTGCGGTATTTTCTTGCTCGTTGCTGTTTGACTCTTTTAAAGCTACATCTTGGGGGTATTTTTATATCGAAAATAACCCAAAACTGAACTTTTATCAATGACACATATATATAACCTGAAAAAAAAATTCAAATCGGTTTGAGAATTCGGCAAAAAATTACCAGTTTTTTACAGCTCCATGATCTAGTTTAATGAAAAACGAAATAAACCTGAAATTCTTTTTATATGTTGTATTTTAGGGGTTTTTAGGGGGTAATGTGGGTTTTAAAATTGATTTTTATTTAGTTTTTGTGACATGTCTAGAATATTTTTCCATAATTTCAAGGAAATCGCAATATAAATGTAAGATATAGAACCTATTCGGGACCACCCGTCAGGATAGAGCGGTCGACTACTTCAATCTTTGATCGCATTTTTCTCGAAACATCGTTCTCAAGGATGGTGATCACGATTTCTCAGAAACTAGTGTAGCGATCTTATTAAAAGGTTCAACAGCTCTTCTAAACATATTAACGTTGCGACTGAACGGCTTTTTATAGTGAAAGTAGGCATTTTTTCGCCCGTCAAAACACAAGCAAACCCTTAAGGGTTTACATACATACCTATACTAAGGGGTTACCTGGATGTGTGATTTGGGTTTACGGGTTTCTAAAAATCGAATTGTTTTATTGCCTTATTAAATTCTCTTCAATTCTCTTCTCTTTTTCAAGGGTATTCGAGTAATAGTTTCGGAGATACAGCCTTGTGAACATGTGCGCTCGCGGCTAGCTAGGCTAAGTGCCCCGTCTTTGAAGACGTTTTTTTTCGAAACTGTGTGTTTGAAGTTTGTTGGCAAGTTTTCTCGAGAACTACTCAACCGATCTGCATGCAGTTTTACACATATCTTTGAGATACAGTTTTACAGACTTGAACGAAGAATTTTTTTCGATTACAACTATTTGAAAAAAAAATGTCGCGAAATTTTCAATAAAATTTCCATTTTTTGGTAAAAATGTCGGCCAAAAATCCAATATTCACTTTTTTTTTTACTTCGTCCAAGTTCTAATTTTAACTAAAACACGTATTTTTTCACTTTATATGATCGCATAAGGAGTAATCCTGCCAACGCGGGCACATCTTTTTTCCGAGGGATTACCATAAATGTCGTCGCAATGGCCGAGTTTAAAGTATTTGTTTCCAAAAATTCCAGAATTTCTTTGTTAATAGTGTTTGTTTGTAACAATAAAAAATTCTATTAAAATATTTATTTTATTTTTACCTGAGAGAAAAATTTTGAAAAAAGTCTGTTTTTTAACCGAGGAAACCCATATAACTCCTTAAGGAGTAAAAATGATTTCCTGTTACTATAATGTATGCAAAAAACTGTAGTTGCGCATATTAAAATCGCAACTGTACATAAATATATATACTCATATTTATTTTCAATCTCATTTTGAACTTTTTCCATTTTTATTTTTCTCTCTGGCACAACACACAAACACATATGTATATATATGAAAAAAAACATGCCATAAGTGTAAGTTTTTCTGCGCTTCATTTGTCGTTGCCAAGTTTTTCGAAAATAAAGCGGCGCTTTCGAAACACCCTCCACCCCCACTGACGCTGCGACGCACAGAAAAAGTTGGAAATAATTTCAGTTTGTGCAACGTGCAACAAATAAAGTGTGTGCTTTGTGCCATGCCATTGGAAATTAGTTGAAACTTTACGAGCTGATCGCCAAGACTTGGTCAGTCGACAACTGCCGCACACATGGCCACAGCCACACGCACACACCCAATCAGTTGCATAAACTCACATGTGTAAGTGTGTGATTATGGCGGAGAAAATACTGGCAAGTATTGCAGTAAAAGTTCTAAATTACACCAAAGTAAGCGAAAGCTTTGAGCCGAGGAAAACACACACACACAAACACGCAAATAACTGTAGAGCGCACATGTGATCACGTTGATTGCATGTGTAGCGAGTAAAGTTTAGAAAACGTAACGGCAAAGAAATTTACCCGCCCACACACACACACAAACGCACTATTATGTGTTTACGCAGCCGATTCGTAAGTATTTTCAATTAAACGTCGAGTGCGTCGTTGGCAACATTCTAAAAAATCACATAAAAAATGAGGGGCTCGAAAAGCAACAACAATAACTGTTAGCAAAAACCAAAAGCAACTCAACTCAATGCCGCAACACGAGTCGAGCAAACTCAATTAGACAAGTTTTGTGTAAATTTGCAATTAGCAGAAAATCAAAACGAAACTGCCAGCTCACGAACACATACAAACATACAGACATGCGCCTATATATGTGTAAGTCGGGGGATACACATATAGTATTATGTATACAGTTACAGCCAAATTAATTTGGCACAAAGTGCCAAAAAACTCTCGCCGATTTACTTTTCGCCACTTTTTATACCCTTGCAACATGTTGCATAGTGTATAGTAAAAACTATAATTAATTGAGGGTTATTCCTAAATGTGTTAAATAAGATCAGCGTGTCCCCTTTGCTTGTGCAAGCTATAGCTTGAGTTGACCTGTGTAAATAAACTTCGTCTTTTGTAGAAGCTGCGCAAAGGTAACTCTCGATTTTCGCGGCAACTCGAGCTCGCCGTCTGCAATGGGTGGAGGTTTGACTCCAGGATGCCACTCAGTGAGATGGAGTCGGTGAAGGTGTTTCACTGTAAATGTCGGTTGCGTACGAAGTATGGTTGGCATATTGTTTTATGTCGTCGACGTAGTTGAGGAAGTACCTCATGATGGTCCTTGGAGGAAGTTCTGCTTCGAACAGGTAACTGTGGGAATGATTTCTACGAAAACTCCTCAACAGAAACTGATTGGAGACGAGTTCAGTAAGATCCTTAACTATCCGGAGTGAAAAATTTTAAAACTAGGCCTTAAACTCTTTTAACTCGAATATGGTGAGGTGAATACACATATTTCCATCACTTCACAAGACTTTAAAATATATAGTATATTTGTATGTACACTAATTGAGACATCGCTAAGTACCTTGGCTTTCGAGAGTATTGAATTTTCGGTCTCTCCCGAATATAGTACTTCCTTACTTCTTTAAATTTATTTTGTTCGTTGAGTTTAGCAAAACTATTTTGAGTTGCGCAAAATTAACTTTTCAAGCAATCAGCAAATTAATTATAGTTTATGCTACAAAAGCATACTGGAAAGGTGAAGGTCGAATCAAGTTAGAACTTGTAAGACACCAGCAGACCAGTCAAACGTTTTTCTTGTGCAAACGTTGGCATTACTGTTACGAAGTAATATTAGGGATGTTAAATTTAGAGAAGTAGTGCAAGCAGTTCATTGATTGAATAACTTAAAAAAAATGTCATTGCAGCGCCACCTGACGGATGTACGTACTTATAGGTTTCAGCATACGAGTTTCAATCGTTTCGCGGAAATCAGTAATAAATAAACATTTGAAACAATTATTAGCAGGAGTCTTTGAAAATTATAAAAAAAAGAAAGAAATTCCTAGTAGATTGAAACTCATCGGAACCGAAGGTAAGGTATTTTTTTACGTTTTCTTTGCAAATTTGCATTGTAGTGTATATACATACCAACAGAAAGCATATATTTCAGAATACATAAGGCCTACTCTCATTTAAAAAAATCTGAAATTTAGACTCAAGATAGTACTAAACCTTCCACCTATAAACCTCTCCATTGCGGTTGTGTAAACACCGACTACATGATCCCACTTTTCAACTGGGAACGAAGATTGTAAGCAAACATAAAAAAGATGGCTGGCGTAAAGATATTTAGCTACCCGCAACACTCTATACATCTATACGAAAGGCTCTATACTGCACGATGCAGTTGGTACGGGAAGAGACCGCGAAGCTGGCCTGGTCACTAGCTGGTGTCTAGAGATGTCTAGAGCAGGGTACTACGCAAACAATGGATCATCCCTTGCGCAATTGTCTCGCATTGGCAAGCCTACGCTGTAGGCATCTGGGATCTCCACTGTATGACAAACTGTACTATATATTGATTGTGAGGCCGCAAATTCTATTAAAATTGGCTTCATCTATTAAGTGAACTGCAACTGATATCGCAAAAGAAGATACCTGATCTATGCGTGTCTTATATGCCATATTCACTTCATCTAACCTGTGTGACGTCTATGTTGTCCCCTGACGTCGTATTCCTTGTTGACAGTTTTGCGATTGATCGTTTGTTTCCGTATCGTAATCGCCGAATGTACTCGTACTGAACGTACTTCCGAAAGACAAGTGCATACTAAACACTAATGATTATTTTGATGTGACAACCTAGCAAATCAAATACTTCGACGAATGGGTTTTCGGGAGAAATTTTAATTAAAAAGTCTTACAAGTTTTTCCCGCAGTGCAATATTTAATATATACATTTTATATTAATAAATTTGCGGGTATAAATTCTACTACGAAAATGTTTTGCGATATATATTTTTGTCATAAAAAATCTGAAGTTTATATTTCAAAGAAATATACATACATGCACTATACGCCATCAGACATTTTTGTTGCTTACCTGAAAGCAAAAGAAAAATATTTTTATTAGTTAACTGTTAAAATTGTAAGTTTGATTAAAACAAATATTTTATTTAAATTTATTATGCAAATAAATACCTAAATTTCAAAGTTTTATAAAAGCTTTTCAAGACGTGCTTCAGAGCAATACAAGTTTCGTTAGCAAAAGTTACTAACTTTGAAGTTTTTATTCCACTTTATATGCAACTATATATAAAATCGCTCAACACGCCAAATTTCCTGCTTACAACATCCAAGCTTTGTATCGAAAAGGAGTTGAGTTTCCACTTTTGAAGTCAATTTCATAATTTTGACTTTAGAAAAATCATTTTTCGTTTCTTTTGTGAAACAAAATCAATAGTTGGCAATATTTAAAAGTTGGCTAACAGCATGTTCCCACAATAACCAAAAAGTTCGCCAACTAGGCACCCTTCGGGCGTGTTAACTTTTCGTTGCATGCAACATTTTCGCATTTTTTATGATGTACATACACATTGGAGAGCAGCTAGTATTTACATTTGTTATTGGTGTTGTTGGTTAAGCAACACTTTCAACAATATCCTTTTGATCCCTGGTGTTAGACGTCATAACTTTTGCATTCAACGAAGCCAACCGAACCAATACAAGCGCTAAAGCAACGAAACAGCATAAATATATAATAGTGCTACAACGTCCTACAGACATACATACATATACATATATGTATGTATATAGGGTTACATAATAGCGAACTTTAATTTCTGGTTGCAATGTGTGTGGATGTATAATAGAGTGAAAATTTTTAGGTTAAAAATAAAATAAACATCTTAAAACCGTAAATTATTTGAGAGCATGAAAACGCAGCAGCTTCCATTACTCTAAAAACCAGCTACTTAGGCACCCTGTATTTGACAGCAAATTGCAAATATACTAGCCACAGCACACGCTCAATAAAACTCTTTTGATTTGCCGAAAAGTTTACACCAAAATTGTAAAAGTAGAAAGCTTATAAAAATTCTGGAAGAAATATGCGCAAAAAATAATTTTGGCTCACTTCAAAAGTAGTTCGTTTTTTTTCCTCTTTCTCTTGAAAATACTTCTATTGTAACATTTGTAACAACTCTGTCTTTCGCTCTTAAACTCTTGTCCATCTTTTCGTTCTATTGTTCGGCATTTTCCATTCGCTTTTATTGCTCGGCTAAAGACTTTTTGATCAATTGTTGCCAAACATTGTTTACTAGTTGGTATTGCAAGATGCGAGTATTGCTGCAGCAAACTCTCTGCCTAGGAATCTAACTCTGCATACTCAATTACCAGTGCAGTGGTCGGCAAACGAAGTGCTAAGGCAAAACTTCTTAAACAATGCAACTTCGGCTTTCCCATTCTTGTTGGATTAGAAGTTTCGTCACTTTAAGCAATATATTTACGTATATACGAAGTTTGTGGCAGAAGCAAAAAAGTCAATATATTTTTACAAGAGAGAGAACAAATTGTTATGAAGTCAGGTGGTGAAATTTCATGGTTAATAGCTGTAGTGATCTCTTAAGTGTTAATGCATTTTGAAAACGACGATCCCGAAAGCTTTAAACCTATTTTGGAGAGCTTTTTCAGAGCTTTAAGGCTTTTTTTTAATGTTTAAGACTTTTTAAATTTTTCATGCTTTTAGAGCTTTAAGCTTTTTGAAATTATTTGCTATCGACGATTCCGAAATTTCAAAGTTATTTTAATTTATATAGGGCTTTAAAGCTTTTTTTAGATACTTGAGGCTTTCTTAAATGTGTAAGGGTCTTAAAGCATTAAAGCTTTTTACAGAATTTATTTCAAATAACAGTTACAGAGCTTTAAAGCTTTTTATTAGATATTGTTAGCTTTTTTAGTGTTAAAGCTTTCAAAAGCAATTTGCTAACGACGATTCTGAAAGTTTCAAACTTATTTCGGATAAATTTTATAGGCCTTTAAAGCTTATTTAGATACTTAAGGCTTTCTTAAATGTGTAAGGGTCTTAAAGCATTAAAGCTGTTTAAAGTATTTTGCTAACGACGATCACTAAAGCTTTAAATTTATTTCGAATAACTTTTACAGAGCTTTAAAGCTTTTTATAAGTGTTAAAACTTTTAAAAGCTATTTGCTAACGACGATCACGAAAGTTAGAACTTTAAACAGAGAGCATTTTTTCAGAGCTTTAAAGTTTTTTTTTTAACTCTTAAGGTATTTTAAATGTATGTTTTTAAACTTTTTAAAGCAAGTAGTTAAAAACGATCACGGAAGCTTTAAACTTATTTCGGTAAACCTTTTCAAAGTTTTAAAATTTTTTGAATGCTTTAAGTCTTCTGTCAATGTTTAATGGTCTTCGAAACTTAAAGCATTGTTAAAGCTTTTTGCTAACGACTACCACGAAAGCTTTAAACATTTTTCAGAGAATCTTTTCAGAGCTTTGAAACCTTTTTTTTAATTTTTATGGCTTTTTAAAAGTTTAAGAGCCTTGAAGCTTTTTAAGAGCTTTGGAGCTTTTTACAGATTAAAACTTTCTAAAACATTTGAGCAGCTCCAAATCTATTTTATAGATAAATTTAACATCTACCAAACTTTTGTAAAGCTTTAAAGATTTTCTTAAAGCAGCCTTAAACATATTTCTTAAAGCTATTGCATGGGTTCTCACAAACATAACCGAATTTAAATTCTCAAAAAAGTTTGAAATCATTTTCTAGCTTTTAAATCAAAAGCTCACCTATTTGAGCTTTTCCAACAATCTTTAATTTAGCAGTGCTTGGTGTGCGGAACTGAAGCGGTATCGGTAGCGAGGCCACAGAATTTATTGAAATTTGTGTCAAGCGCAGGCATGCCAAGGAATGATAACTCTTCATGGTCCAAAACTGACTTATGCGTGGCTCAGTAGCCCATCACATTAACCTAACCTAATCTTAGGAGTTCTTTTTTTTATGTAAAAATTGCCTCACTATAAATAAGCCACTTACTGGACGTTGAAATACTAAAAGCTCAAGGGCTGTCAAATTCGTTTTTAGTTACTCAACTGATTTCTTGTATTAAAATTAGTCAAGTTCAGATTTTTAATAAATATGATTTCACTCCCAGTTAGCCTTTATCTCTATTTTTTAAAATTCTTAAAAAAAAAAGCTCTCACTTTCAGCTACATAAAATGTTGTCCTGGTATCTCTATAAAATAATTGTTTATACTCTTTCCCCGGTTAAAATTTTTTTAATTAAGAAAAAATTTGTTTGAGCACAAACAAAGGAATTTGGGAGCCACTGGCCTGATGCTCAAAGTACCAAATTCACTGCCAAGTCGCATTCAATGCAAACATGCCGCAGCAAGGCAAAGGCAAGGAAGTTTCTTAAATTCATTGTTCAAGTTTTATGTACCGCAAACGCAATGCCCACGGCCTGTGCACAACAACAACAACAGAAACAACAACTTTAACATGCTTGTCAACCGCTGCAGTGCCGCACAGCAACAACACGCCGGGCACACTAAACAACCACAGCCAACACTTGGCGGCAACTAGCAAGTACTGCTGCAACAATAGCGGCAGCGTGTAGATGATGGCTACTACATCACACTCACACACACACACTTACACAGCGGCAACATTTAACTTCACATTTTTGGCCAAAGCAGTCAAAGTTGTTTTGAGTTTGCTAACTTTTCAACTTTTTCAGCGCGCTCGCAGCGCTGTGGCTTGTCGCTGCTTCTCCGTTCGCCGCCTTGTTTTTGTTTATTTTACATTTCACGATTATTTTACTGCTTGCACTGCAGCATTGCAAAGCTTCTACACAATCTTGCTGTCAAGTCCGCATCAACAACAGTGTTGTTAAATAAATTTTGATGCTTGCCACATGCGGTAGCGCCGGTGGCAAAAGCAGCAACAACGCGACAATCATCGCATGCAATTGTTATTGTTGTTATATTGTTGTTGCTATTGACATTAAGTTGCCGCTGCCGCCGCAACGTCCCGCATGTGGCATATCCTCACGAAAACGCCACAAAAGTGCACCCTTTATTGTTGCAGAAATGCTTTACAAGCAATTAAAAGTTTTTTTAATGCCGCATTGTGGCGTTGCATGACATGCTGTGATTTTTATTGTGTGTTGCAAGTTTTGTAAAACATTTGATTATTGTCTCATTTATGGCAGCGCCAATGAAAATCATGCTTATTATTGCTCGCAAACTGTTTTAATTTATTGGTTGCATCAACAGCTGTCACATCAATACCGTTGCTTATTGCGAATCGCTGCCAACGACCCTTCACAAATATAAGTGTAGGTGTGTGTGCTTGGAGTGACAGTATTACTATGTCAACATGCTCTAGAAAGCACTTAGCTCATTGTTGTGACACATTTGCTGCTTGAATTATTGTCAATATGCTTCAGAGTTGACAGTAATCTCAACAAGCAACAGACC
This sequence comes from Bactrocera correcta, assembly GCA_027475135.1. NCBI lineage: Eukaryota > Metazoa > Arthropoda > Insecta > Diptera > Tephritidae > Bactrocera > Bactrocera correcta. Next base: position 55,016,633 of record CM050323.1, read on the forward strand.
ACTCATGACAAATTTCCAATAAAATCGCATTATTTACGTACATAAGTCGGTATGTGTTGCAGCCGTGGAGACAAAGCAGTTATGTTTGAACTAAAAGTGGAAAAAATTGTAATATGTGGCAAGATAACGCTTTTGGCTAAAAGTAAGAATAATACTTTAGTTTTGAAAATGCTTTTGGTACAATCAGATATACTTTTCTAGCTTTTCCGAGCTCTTGGTACAGTTATATATACTTTCCTAGTTTTGCTGAGCTCCGAGGTAATCCGATATAGCATTTCAACCAGGATTTCAGAACTTTTACCAAACAACATAAAGACCTTGAACTTTACTGATGACAGTAAAGACTGTCCAGACAATTTAAATACCGCAGCACTTGTGTCGCGAAAAAGAGGTGAAGAGTTTTCAAACAAATATTGAGGTTATGTTTATAACTAATTTCAATACATAAGTGAATTGGCTACCCAAATCTTCTATTCTTATTTCATTGATGGATTCCATATCCTTGCATATATTTAGAGGTCAGACTTCACTGACAAATGACTCTGAAGTCGATGTAACCAATGCTTCATTTGAACTCACTCCACAAAGTCGTAGAAAATACTAATAATAAAAATTTATCGATGATATCAGATTACCTTGAAACCAAAGAAAGCCTTAAAGTTGCTAAAACCATCGTCGAATACTATTTGGAGTTATAAAAACACTCGATCTTACGTTGACCTGATCTCAAACCCAATAATACTATCGAAGAGACTCAAAATAGGATAAAACAAAGTGAGAATCTCGTAATCGAAAGAGCTATTTGAACTAATACGAAAAGACCCAAAGGGAATAAAACCAGCAATGACAGAGTTTTTATATCAAAAGAACTGCTTGAACGAATATGAGTGTTCTATAAAAGATAAAAAACCATTAGTTGACCATCGATACAATATGACTCTAGTGAAGGTTTAAAAATTTGTTGTATGGCAATAATTATATTCACCAGTGAGATACTGAGTCTCTAAAAATTCATAGCGGATCTCATCTAAAACCAAAAATGGGCAGATAGCATTAAGAAACCAGATAAATCTAAAATAAATCTAAAAATAAGCCAGAGAATTGACTTCTGAACGATATAACCAAGTGTTTTCATTATCTGAAAAAAGAGGTGCGGTACCATTTTATACCCTGAACAGAAGAAAGTGTCAGATGCCCTATTAAAAATATATGTATATAATAGATCAAAAATATGAGCTGAGTGGATTTAGTCGTCTCCCTGTGCTTCTATCTATATGTACGCGAACTAGTCTCTCACTAAAGTCCTCTATCGACGATCGAAAACCAAAATTAATAAGTCATTCATTATTTCCGACCTGCTATATAGTGCAGGGGCATGGATAATGACAACATCTAACGAGACGGAAAAATGTTCGATGGAACGATGAGCTGTATAAGATATACGACGAAACCACTCCAGCTCTGAGAGTTATCGACTCAGTACTCCCCGGGGGAAGCAAAGGAAGAGAAAGACCTCCACTCCGTTGGAAAGACCAACGGCAACACTTAGCAGAAAGGAGAAACGACTGTAGCCCTGTTGTTAACTCGGCTATAACCGCGTAAGTCTACACCATTAAAGAAGAAAAAGTCTCTCACTTGAGATATCGTTTTGAAATTTTGCAAATGCCCTTTTCTCTCCTCAATTACCGGAAACGTCGATATCAGACCACTATAGCATATAGCTGTCATACAAACAGACCAATCATGTACATGTCTTTGTGAGGAAAACTCTTACATTTGACCAGATAACCTCACGAAGTTTAACACCGATTATTGTCTAAGGTAATGATACAATCTCTGAAAAAACTATTTAGATCAGATCACCGTAGCTACCATACAAGCTGAATGATAAAAATTATATCCTTGAATGAAAATGTTCGGCATTTTAGGAGATATAATATCTTAATGAAGTTTGGCATGGATTATTTTCCAAGCTCGCGGTAAAGTCTCTGAAGAAATTGTTCAAATCGGATCACTGTATTATATAGCTACCAAACAAGAGGACCGTCCGTTAATAGAAGAGGATGAAGGAAAACTCTTAATAGCTGTCCTTTTGTGATCTCCATTCCTTATTCCAAATTAGTATCTTTACAGCATTTGTGGGTTGGAGAACAGAGCACGGTTGTCGGACAAGCTTTTACTTTCGACGTTTTGGTGGTTTAACGTTCTATAATCAGTGTCGACATGAAAATATGATATGTTTCGCATTTGTTTAGATGTTTAAGGTTTTTGAATGATTAAGTGTTTTAGGGCTTAAAGCTTTTTAAAAATGATTTTCCTAACAACGATTCCGGAAGCTTTAAACTTATTACGGCGAACTTTTTCACAGCTTTAAAGCTTTTCTAAAACATTTAGTTTAAGACGATCACGAAAGATTTAAGCTTATTTCAGATAACTTTTCCAGAGCTTTAAAGCTTTTTTAGATATTTCAGGCTTTTTTTATGGTGTAAAGTTGTTTAGACGTCTAACGCTATTTTAAATATTTATGGGACTTAGAGCTTTAAGCCTTTACGGATAACTTTTTCAGAGCTTTTAGGCTTTTTTTTATATTTAAGGCTTCTTTTTTAATGTAAAGTTTTGAAGAATTTTTCTAACGGCGAATACGAATACTTTAAACTTATTTCAGAGAACTATTTCGGAGCTTTGAAGCTTTCTTTTCGATATTTACGAATATTTTTTGGAAACAAAAAAAGAAATTCTGCTTTGAATGGACAGTTACAGCTCGACTTATCTTGTAGCGTTCACTTATGATATATCAGCCCAAGTGAAGAATATTAGGCGACGCAATTAAAATATTAATTGACTCATTGAGTTTGGTTTTTAAGTCGACTCAATTTGTTATTTGAGAGTTGCAAAAATTAGCTGATTTCGTTATACTTTGCTTGTGTTCCTTTATCATTATTTATATGACATATGCATAATTTGAGCTTGCTCACTAAATGGACATAGCCTATAGACAGAAACAATTATATTAATTTTTCGTAAATTATGTAAAAATTGAGTATTACGGTTGATGTTCGAGAACCTTATATAGTAAACTGAGAACAATTAGTGGTTAAATTGTCAAAACAAGTCTACTCTCTTAACCAGGAATCTCTTTAGGAAATAATTTACAAAGAAAAAACTTTAGTTTACTAAATTAACAGCAGCAAATTGTCTCTAAATTAAGTGTCAATTGTATGTCAATTAAATTTTTTTTTACATTTGAGAAGCACACAATTTTTTTGTGAATGTCCTGCTTATACTGCGCCACTGTCAATAAAATACCAAATGAAAGCTATCCACTAACTGCAGCAAATACATATGTACTCATATATTTTTTCATTAAATGCGAGAAAAACTGCAATATCCACTCGTGTCACAATATGTTGTCACGCTCGTTGTCAGAAAAGTTTGCTTCTATTTGGCTTACCCTTATTTTCCTCTCATTTTGGTATTAATAAGTAAACACTTGCCAGTAACAAGCACTCGTCACAACTGCAGTGGCCAACGATAAATTCGTTCGAAACACTTGTTGTAAACAACAATAACCACACACATCCCCTCAACCGTCCACAAGTATACTTGTGGCAAGTGGCGCAGCAAGCGACATGAAGTTTTTCAAACATAAATTTAATGAATACTACAAATGAAAAATGTAAAAAAAATAACAACAAAAGAGAGTAGGAAAAATCACACAACTGTCAGTTCGTTCCGTTTGGTGGCAGCAGCGCAAAATCCAATGACAAATATCCACCGCAGAAATGCTACAAATGATTTTTATTGATTGGCAGGACGTGAGTTGCGACGCCACAGCTATGCAGCAATTATTATCCGCGCTGACCGACGTAATCGGATTTGTTGTTATTCTGTTGTCAGTTAACGAATGCACGAATGCGTGTGCTGCTGCAAAGCTACGAATATGCGCCAAAGTGGTAGTCTGTCTTATTAAAGTTGTATTTGTAAGGGTGCTTGGCAAGCACATTAACGGGCTGACAATAAAAATATGTTGAATGCATTATTATATTATTTTTAAATCGACGGAATTTTTAACGTACACCCCCCTTACAGCCAAGCTTCAAAAGACCATAAATCTTCCGCAAAACTTTTCTCTCGAAAACTCGTAACGTCAACTTATCAGATGTTGTCATCATCTATGCCTCAGCACCATTAAGCATGACATAAAGACTTTACTTCTCAATTGCCTACTCTGTCCGAAGTAGCACCTGTTGAGGCTGACATTGTTGTGGGTCGTAACGCTGGTTCCAAAATTGACAAAATTATCTACGACTTTGAAGTTATGACTGTCAACAGACACCTGGGAGCTGTTTATTTCATAACAGTCCTCGTTAATTCCAGAACATCGCAGATTTTTCATGCAACTGATTTGCTATCGGACGAAGTGGTTCCAATGAGGCAATACTTTTTTCAGAGTTGGTTTTTTTGATAGCTTGTCCAAGACTTGAAGGCGAACGACCATCAAACGCGTCACACAGTTGGTAGATGGGCCAAAACCGAAATAAAAAAAGTGGACGCTTAAACGACTGCGAACCTAGACACTCTGTATCCCTTGCAAACTTTAATTTCATTCCAAAATACTTGAACTCCCAGTTCGCCGAACCTAGCACTGGCTGACATTTATCCGCTCACATACCTTCAAGGAAGGTATGGAGAGAAGAACTCACTCGTATATCAAAGAGGGTTGGTGAAGAAATACGCTGTCGGGAACTATCTACCAGCTCCGATTTCAGGTATCCTGACCACTGTAACACCTTCCAAGCGGAAATGGTTGTCATAAAAGAGGCAATAGGTCGACTGCTCGGAAGCGCAGCTTCTTGCAGAGTGGTGACCACCCACCCCGATAATAGGTCCTGACTGTATGCTCAAGACTAATGAGGGGATGTCTGGACTCCATACGTACATGATTAGGCTGGTTTTCCAGGCAACTGTCAGGCTGATGAGCTTACTAGGACAAGGAATACTGTCTCCTTAACTGCATGGTAGAAACGTGTAGGACGACCGTTGGCTTCTTGCGTTTTACTACTGGATTGTTAGGCCGCAGACCAGCCCCACAAAATTTGGTTAACCACCAGCCGCTGTGCAGTTGCAAAGTCTTCCTGGTCCTGACTTAAAAATACGAGATCTAACGAGCTCTTCGATTTCAGAAGAGTTCAAAATCCAGTAAGGTAAGATTGAAAATTTTAACGGATGTCAGTTACTTAGTTGCTTACAGTCATCTCAACAGTTCCTCCTCACCGCTGCTACATCCAGCCTACAAAACCCCGGATCTCATACTTTCAGTCAGCAAGGAGAAAATAGAAATGAAACACTTAAGCTGATAGATTCAAACTGGTTTAGTGAAAGCTAATATTCAACTACAGGATCTGGCTTCACAAAGGACCGTACTTAACAGTCTAAATGTTATCCCTGCCAACTTGGGGGATCAACCAATCTAACCTAACCTATCCAAAAAATATAAATCCAGTTAAATTAAAAATTATTGTTTTCATTTTCTTAAAGTAACTTCCATCAAAGACATCTGCAAGGACCACCAAGCCCGCACCATAAACTTGCTAAATCTAAGTACTTCCTCCGTTTGCCATGGCTCCTTGTTTTGTTTCGGAAGTATTTGACTGTCTCATGTCAGAGCACAACTCACGCGTGACAGGCACACACTCTACACGCACACACATGCCCATAACCTCACACGAAATGTTTGTGGCAGTATGTGGTTAGCTGTGTCGATGTCAGCAATCATGTGCAACCAGCTGGCCACTTTAGCCAACAAGCATGCCACAAAGGTTAAGTAGCACATGCGAGACATGCGAAACATGCGCACAAGAGTCACGTACAAGCCAACCAAACAAGCACATGCGCACACAACTAGTGACACCAAGTGCTCACACATTGATGTATAGGATTTTGCAACATCATTGGTAATGTCTGCCACATGCAACAAAGAGCAAGAGTCACGGCAAAATTGTGGCAATGGCAGCAGTAAGTAACACAACGCATCACTGCCATCATTAACAACTCACACGTAAGGCAAAATGTAACAAAAACACAAACAACAATAACAGCAACTATTTGTATATAGTATGTGGCAACTTAGCAAGGCATATGTCTCGTCTTCATTGTGTTTGGCACATTTCTTACTTTCCAGCCGCCGTCACACAAACTCGGCGTAATGTTTTTTGGACCGCCTGTCGGTGCATGTGTCCGTCAGTCAGCTGACTCAAGTGGTCGCATACGAAATGTCTTGGCAGTCGGGCGCAAAGTGTTGGCAGTTGAGGTAGTTGAAGCGAGAAAATGTTGCAAAGCGCCACACTGTGGTTCCATGCGTGTGTGTTGCCTAACTGTCAGCCTATCTGCTGAGGCGTGAGCTCTGCTACATTCCTGACATATCTGTTACTTGAAACTGTTGTTATGTTAATTGCAATGCCACATGCGTGTGGCAGCATACACAGTGGTTAAGTGTATCGGGTGGTTATATAGTGGCGTATCCTCTTGTGTGTATGGTAAATGAAGATTTATGTGTGCGTGTAAAAGGCTGTGTACAATTTATTTTAATGTAATGAGGACGTTGAGATACATAGTTCCTAAATTTAATGAAAAAACTTAAGTTCCTTGGAGTTAAATTTTTCGATGTGCACGTGGTTTTTCCATTGGATGCCTCCTTGCTGACGTTGTCCACCTATGAGTCTCGAATTGAAGGAGCTTTTCACTGAAACATCGTCTTCCATGCGGACTACACGACCTAATCAGCTCATTCATTAGTTTTTATGCACTTAACTGCAATCATGACGCCGTAGAGCTTTTACAGGTCATGGTTCTATTTTCTTCGATACTCGTCACTCACACGGACGGCCCAAATATCATGCTGAGAACAGTTCTCTCGAGTATTTCAAATGTTTTCTGATCTTGGTTCGCATATTTCGGTGCTGTATAATAGGACGGGGATGCAATCGTTGGATTTTTATGCGCTTAACTTATATAGTTCGTGGTTTCATCTTATTTGATATTCATCACTCAAGCGGAAACCAGTTCTCTCGAATGGCCCAAACGATTTCTTATCTCGGTTGCCAGTATCATGTTTGGGAGCTATTTATGAAGTATAATTTGTGTTCGTCGAAAGAGGGATCTACTTTTCAACTGCCTACCGATCCTAAAGTAGCACCTGATGGCAAGAGTTATTCTGAGCTCGATTAGATTATATTGGTAGAATTTATGATGCTTCCGAGATTTACGAAGCGCTTAGCTTATCAAATTTATAGCTGCCTATAGAAACGTAGGTCCCCAGATGCGATGTAGCTTTGTGTGTGCCCTCCAGGTAACTTCAGACTTGTCCAGGCTGAAAAACGGTGTACTGATGGCTCCGTAATTAAGGCTTTCGATATCAGTATCAACTTCGCACTTCAGTAGATTTGTACTTTTATAGTAGACAATCCCAGTTTGGTTCAGATTAGCGGCTGGTATCACTTGTTTCAGCATTATATTGAAGAAGGCGCACGAGAGGGAATCACCTTGTCTAAAACTCTCGGCTCGGAGCATTATATTGAAGAAGATGCACGAGACGGCATTACCTTGTATTAAACTTTGTCTGATATTGAATGGCTCGGAACTTTGTTTTGAGGAAAACGCACGAGAAGGAATGCCCTTGTCTAAAACTTCGGAGAGGTCTTTCCCGAATTTGACGGAGTTGATGGTTGTGCTCTAAGTCGTACTGCAGAACTGTAAGAGTTTTGCGCGAATATCGAACTTAGACATGGCGTCAAATAGACAGCTCCTGTCAGTGCTGTCGAAAGCGATTTTGAAATCGACAAAAAGTGATAGGGGTCGATCTGTTTCTACCACACCCCATTTACATTTCACTAGTAAGTTGAACAATCCCTAACCGTTGATTTTTTAAGTGTAGTGCGTTGTAAGACTACAAATGGGAACTCAAGACAGCATTCTAAACCAGAATGTCTACGAAGAAGCATATTGTTTAACATTCCACTGTATACCCCTCGTTACCGGAAATTATTAAAGGGTTTTCCTCACTCTCAAAAAAAAGATGTAACACCACTAATTCTACCGTCTCTAATATAGTTTTCACTTTAAAGAAGCTCATGTACTCTCTCGCCACAAAAAATTTGTACATACAAATCCTAACCTCTAAAAGTCTACCAAAAATTGTACGCCCACTCAGCACAAGCTTAATTGTATTAAATTATTAAAATTCACTGAAAATATTCATGAAAAATGCACACGCATTAAAATAATATTTCCGCATTTAGGTTTATATATACACATTTACTTTGCATAAATTTATGCTAAATGTTCCGTGCTTACGCACTTCCTTCGCAGCTCTAGTAAATAATTGTGTATACTCTATATTTACCGTTTTAAGGCAAAGCAAAATTGTTTTCACTTTTTCGTTTGGACTACAAAAAGTTTTTGCTTTGGAGCTTTCTACTCTTTGACTCCACAGATTTCATTTCACTTTTGCCGCTTTGCTGTTCAGCACTCACATCCGCATTCAACTGCAACATACCGACTTTTATAGAAGTGTGCTCCCATATTTGTAGAAGGCTGCCGGAGGCGCAGGCAAATGTGTAAATGCGTACCCATTTTCCCTTTTGCATATTTTCATTACGGCTAATAAGTGGAGTATACTGAGCGGAAAAAGCACTATAAGCACACATGCAACAACTTGGCTTTGGGGCATATATATACTGTATGAATGTAGGCTGTAGCATTTTTCATGCGTGTTGCATATACAAGCATAGTATTTATATACCTACGAGTAGTTTTATATGTGTATATACATATATTTTGATAAGGTCCTGTATGTAATATTAATACAAGATACATTACTGTATGTAGTATAGACGCTGTTTTTGGAATTATAAATCTTTATAAAAGTCTAAAGTGCGATTGCCCACTTTTGATTCATAACTAGCCTACCGTAAAGGTTACAGATAAACTTGACTATCACCCATCTTACAGACACAGCTTATGCAAGAATCGAAACCGCTCCACCTTTCCAAGCAACATCGCATCGCACTATGGGCTCTCGAAAAGTTCAAAGAAGATTAAACTTTTTCGAGCCTAATTTTGTTCCGCGAAGAGCCCATTTCAGGACCAATGGGTATATAAGCAAGAAAAATTGTCGCATTTGCGACGAAGAGTTGCAAGACCTCTCATTTCATCCAGAAAAAACAACTGTTTTGGTATACATTTCCCAATAAATTTGAAGTTGCTGTGTTTTTCCTTTTATTCTTTAAAAGAGTACATAACCTCGAATTGGATCTCCTTTTACGAGTCTGAATTAAAGAAAGCCAAGATTTCATGACCTCACGTTTCATTCGCATTCTAAATAAAAGAAAAGTTCAACTCTACCGAGGCATCCAAGAAAAGAGGATAATGGTTGGACTGCCAGCAGTCGTTGGAAATACTTCCTAGTGCTTACTTTCCCTTCAATCATTCCCCTGAAAAACTGCTACTGGAGGAGCATCGAGAAGGTTGCACAGCCTTCTTGCACCTCTTGGATTCCGTTTCTGTTGAAAACTTTGAAAAGACTCATGGGTCTGTATATTAGGAGCAGAAAACTTATGGATAAACTATGTCTACTCTGTGCCCAAAAAAAAGGTGACATTGTATATATTTTGAAAATTCTTTATTTATTCACAACAAATCTCCCAAGTTCAAAGGTGTTTTGATACTTTTAAAGATATAACTGGACTGATTACTACAAAAGCTCGTACATCTTACTTACCAAGCAAAGGGTGATCCATTGCGAGGTCCTCAACTTTTTAAAGAAAAAACACAGGAACTTCAAATAACCCCACAAAAGTCTTCCAAATAAATTTCATCCCCTTCAAAGTAAACCCTTCCCGATGCAATGCACCTATGCCAACGGATTTTCCAATCTTCGAAACACTGGTTGTAGACACTTTCCGGGATGGCCTTCAGTTCCGTCTTCGCTGCGGCTTGAATCTCCTCTATCGTATAAAAACGGTGTTCCCGGAGCGGTCTTTTGAGCTTGGTGAACAGCCAGAAGTCGCACGGCGCCAGATCAGGTGAATACGGTGGTTGCGGAACGATATGGGTTGAGTTTTTGGAGAAATGATCACGAATTACGAGGGCAGTGTGGGATGGTGCATTATCGTGGTGTAAAAACCAAGAATTGTCTTTCCACAATTCCGGCCTTTTTAGGCGGATAGCGTTACGAAAACGACGCATAACGTTCAAATAATATTCCTTGTTGACTGTTTGACCGGTTGAAAGGAATTCATAATGCACAACACCACGATAATCGAAGAAAACAGTTAACTGACCTTGCTTTTTGAGCGACTTTGGCGCGATTTTTTTGGTCTCGGCTCCCTTTTGGCACGATATTCGCTCGATTGATCGGTTGTTTCGGGGTCCTAAGCATAGATCCAAATCTCATCGCCAGTTTCACACACTGGTAGCCGAAAAGCTTCGTTTCACACACTTCAACGCGACGCCTTTTTTCCAAAAAAATTCAATGTTTTCGGTACCAGTCGAGATTTGAAGCGCTTGAGGCCCAAAACATCCTTCAAAATGGTATTGGCTGAGCCTTTCGATATGCCAACTTCATCAGCAAGGTCTCTAATTGTTTATCGACGATTTTTCTACACCAAATCTTTGATTTGTTGAACGTGAGTTTCGTCGGTTGAGATTGATGGTCGCCCTGGACGCTCTTCGTCTTCGACACCTTCACGGCCGGCTTGGAACTCACTATACCACTTGTAAACATTTTGTTAGACATAACCTCATCACCAAAGGATTTCTGCGCCATCTTCAACGTATCCGCTGCAGAAAATTGATTTCGTAAACAAAATTTAATGCAAATTCTTTGCTCAACAAATTTCGACATCGCAAAAAACGAAAAACTCACTTTTAGCAGCTCACAAAACGACACGTATCTCAAACGCTAATAAACATTTTGACATGAAATTTGCCATAAATGTGACTGACACTACTACCAACCTAAAAAAAAAAATAATTCTCCAAATCTATCGTCGCGCGCAGGTTAAATTCAAATTTCACCTTATTTTTTGGACACAGTATATATCAAAGGCAGGTCGGTCACTACTTTGCATGTGTAGTGTAAAGACTGAAGGGAGCCCAAAAGGCACCGTTTTCGACACTGTACTACCGGAAACGATGGTTAAAGTCCTCGGTAAGTTTGAAGTGGAATCAATACTGAAGCATCTCATATATAGTACTCTTTCCGACTGAACGGCCGTAGCAGAGTGGGGTAGTGCAGAGACATCACAAAAGCTTAACAAGGAACCGCTGCAGAATGGAGTACTTTCCACACCGCTTTGGATCTCGATAGTTAACAATTTACTTAAAGGACTAGTGGAACGAGGCTTTCAGGTAATAGGTGGTGATGTTTGCCTTATCGTTAAAGTAAAAAGCAGGTGTTTCGGCTTTACAAAACTGTAATCAAGTACTAATGTTCTATAATGTATTCTTCTGGTGAAGAGCACTCGAAAACGCTATGTTTGCTAAAGAGTTTGAGCGTGCCCAAAGATCAGCTCCCATTGGTGACTCGGTTACACTATGGAATACACTCACATTTGCACTTAATGACATTTTAAACATAGTATCCATGGACATTGCCGGTAGGTGTACGGCTGCACAGTATGCTCTAAGTATCGAGGTTGGTGGTTATTTAAAAGGCACAAAGACACGACGAAATCTTCACCCCTTTCAACTACATCCCTAAAAATTTGGATATCCAAGTCGCAGAGGTCACAAGTGGTGCCTTGGCTCTGCTCCCATACCTCCGAGGGATATGTGGATGAAGAGAAGTCGCTGGAGAAGAGGCACAGTGATCTTACTCATGAATGGATCAAAGCTAGAAGGGAAGGTCGGAGGAGGAATTTTCACTAAGAAGCTCTCCGTTAACCACAACGTTAAGCTACCGGACCACTGAATTGTTCTTCACGCCATTGTTACACATTTTAAAGACGACTTTGAAAGTTTCTTTTGCCTGAAAATACCAAATATTCATGTAGATAAATGCAACATATATTAAATATTAAGAGGAAAATATCAAGTGAAGTAGATATATTTATTTTCAATGTAGGTGCACCAGCGAATTAATTTGAGGCCAAGCGACATTGCAGAATTATAGTTCACCTCGCTATGCATAATTGCTCACATACAATCGTTTATTTAACTCACGAGCGCTCCACGTTACGTTGACACGGCGCTGTGGTAATAACTACCATAGCATAAAATGGCTGACTGTAATAAAAGCGCCGGAAGTGTATGCATTTCGTACACACACACAGAGCCGCTGCCGCCCCAAAGACTCATACCCAAACGCTAACCAGCTTAAAAAACTAATTTCAATTAGACGCTCAAAGCAGTTAATCTACGGTACGGCGCTGTGTTGTTCGAAAACGCATATTGTTGCTTTATCTTATGGCAATACCGGCAGCCCCGAAAGCAGCACTCACTCCAACAACACACGCTTAACTCACTCACTGCCTGGCAATATGGCTGTTCCAACGCGGCGCCATTTTATGCAGTATATTTATTGCTAGGTGCCATAGAGAGCAGATGTTAACCAGCAAGTAAAATATAGGGGGCTGAAACTGGTACGGTTTTAGTGCATTAAGAAACGCAATGAATCGCTCTCATTCACTTTTCCATCGAAGCGGCAGAGAGATTTGATTAACTTTCAGAATCTTCGAACTACTTGTAGTACAAACTAGTCAAAAATTCGGCAGTCGAAGATTAGTAACGAAAGTATTAGGCCTAGCGAAATAATTAATAAGTAAGTATCATACTTTCGAGGTTTTACCTTCATTTTTGGCAAGGAATTCGTTTTTCAAATTTATGAAATATGCTCCAAATTTTTTTCAATCTACACATCTAGGCTGAACTAGTACACATTTCCCTGAACTTATATCAATTCTGAACTAGTTACAAATTGATTAGTCTGGATTTCCTCTGCACAAAGCAGTGCCTACCGTGATGTTCTCCGTGTGAGTTTACGTTCATAGAGAGAAGGAGGCTCGAGGGATGGCATAGCGCTTCCACACTACCCGAGTATACGCTGCAGGCGCATTATTCTTACAGTAACTTCTGTTATTTTTGTTGTTAATCGCTTAAAAGTGTAAAATGTGTACTTCGTGGCGCGTCAGGCTATTGCTGTCGAAGGAGGAAACGCATGAAAGAAGCAAAAATAAAAGGAAATTGTATTAACAAAAAAGCACATTAAAGTCCGTAATGCACGAGAAGTGGAAAATAGCACTATGTAGTTGCGTTAAAGCTTGCGTCAGGAGCGTTTCAGAAGTTGGCGCACCAGCTTTTCATACACGTGAGCTAGCGGCTTTAGCCTAATCTTCTGACACCTATCTGAACCTCATACTTCTTACCGAAGGACGTCTGACTCTTTTGGCCTATTTATTAGATGTTTTTTAGAGGGTTTTCTTCGACTACTCTCCGTTTACTCTCGCTCTTGTTAATCTATATTCTACTCTCCCTTTACTCTTGATCTTACTAATTTGTGTTCTACTCTCCGCCTACCCTTGCTCTATCTCGCAGCTCGTGTAACGCGTTTTTTCATCCTTACCACCACCGTTAAACTTTGCTTTTATCCTAGCCGCACCTCATTTTAAGCCTTAATTGCTGTTGCTTTTAATTCAATTTATTTGCACAAGACTTACATAAACATACATACATATATATATATATGTAAATACACGCCAAAGTACTTAAAAGCAAACATATTTACAAGTGCACCGCATATCAAGTGAAAACTTCATTTAGTAGGCAATGAAGTGGTTAGCGGTTATGCAAACTCTTGGTGTTGCTTTTATTGTTATTGTAGTAATAAAAGTTTTGGCTCCACCCATATAATTTAAGACGGCAACTTATGGAGTTTAACGTTCTTCATTAGCCACTTTTAACACTCTTAATGATAATGATGAAAACCCTTTCGCTCTTTGGCGTAGCGCACAATTCTCCTCTCCCTCTCTCTCTGCCGTCGACAAGTTGTGAGAGTGTTCTATGTTATTTACGTCGTAACTGCAAAAGAACAGCGGAGAAAAGCGAAAAACGCGGTAGGTAATCAGTCAATTAAATCACGTGAGCAGTTTCAAGTTACTCAAATTCAAAGATGACCTTCCGTTTAAAGTGGAAGCTAAGAAGTCGAGCGATCTATTAATTTTCATTATATTTATGGTCATTAGAATACGATATTTTGAAAACTAAACTGTTGTGTTTTTTTTTTGTTTTTTTTTCTTTTCCACAATGAAAGAAAAGCAGCGCCATTCGTTGACAGCGAGGCTAGCCCTCGATAATTTAATGGTGAAACGAAAACGAATTTAGACGCCGAGAATGCTTGTTTGTTTTTTTGTTTTCAAAGTCAACCGCGAAATCCAATGCAGAATAATTCTTGCCAACATGTGCTACTTTGGGCTGAGTAGGCGATTGAGGAGTAAAATCTTTGCTCGACGAACCAAGAATAAATTCTACAAGTCACTCATCATTCCCGTCCTGCTATAGTTGTCTCAATCTCACGCTAGGTCACATGAACGATCTAGCAATACCAGTTTGCGAACAGCACTAATTCGCCTTGGAGGGAACTACGACCTCGATTGGGTTCTTCATCGCCAAAAATTAAATTAAATGTATTAATGCACTGTTGCTGAGATAATCCACGTATCCACAATCCAATCGTTCTCCCTTTTCACTGTTAATCCCCAATTGGAGATTCTAAGTGCAGCCAGGTCCTTCTCTACCTAGTCTTTTCAACGGAGTAGAGGCCTTCCTCTTTCTCTGCTTCCCTCGGTGGGTACGGCGTCAATTACTCTCAGCACTGGACGATTTTCATCCATTCGGACATGACTCACCCAACCTACCCACTGTCTCTTAATTCGCTGAACTATGTCAATGTCCTCGTATATCTCGTATCATATAGATTGAAAAATTATTGTTTATGTTGGATCCCACACAATTTGTCAAAGCGATGTTTATGACTCATGTTGAATCGTGGATTAATTCGCAGGAGCCCGAAAATAAACTGCAGTTGACTGACAGTCAATGTATGGATGTTTCAAGATCAACTGAATCCAAGAAAAATTGGTCGCACACGAAGCATTTCCAAGCAAATATTTGCCGGTTGGTTTTGGGAAAAATTGAACAAAGCAGACCATTTTTTTTTTATTGTTCAAGAAATCGAGAAAACCAACCACTGGAAACGGATCACCCTTCTCCACGTCAATTTGAGCTCTCACACATCGAGTAAACCAGCCGCATTTTGAACTCTCAAAACATCGATTTGTTGAGTCATACAAGGTATAGCTTGACTTACTAGCATCAAAATACTTCTTTTTTCTCCGTGCGTAAAAAAGAAACTAAGAGTTCAAAGTTTTTCAACATTTGAGGAAATGGTTGATGTGTTTATAACGCATTTTCTAGAGATACCTCAATCAGAGTGACACAAGTGTTGCGACAATTGGTTCAACGCATGCAAAATTGAACAGATCTTAATATTAGGTTGTCAAAAGTTGGCGCTGAAAGCGCGTAGTTCTAGTCGCATCCGGTCATGCTATACCTTTTTGGAAAGCTCATTTCACGCGCTAACACGTGTTTGATTGATTGTCGTTTCTTTTAAGTCGTTCGTGAGTTAAAGCGTCGCAAACATGGAGCAAAGTAAAGAGAAAATAGGGCATATTTTACAGTACTACTACGATAGAGGCAAAAATGCATCTCAAGCCGCCAATAAGATTTGTGCAGTTTATGGACCCGATACAGTTTCCATTTCCACCGCACAAGGATGGTTTCAACGTTTTCGTTCTGGTGTAGAGGTGGTCGAAGATGCGCCACGATCCGGAAGGCCTGTCGTCGAAAATTGCGATAAAATCGCTGAATTGGTCGAAAGAGACCGGCATAGTAGTCATCAAACCGTTATAAACCATCTGAAGAAGCTTGGAGTCACTGAGAAGCTCGATGTATGGGTGCCACACGAATTGATTCAATAAAAATACCGCAAGACTTTTTGACAACCTAATATAAATTATTTTGAAAAACAATAGAGCGATTTTCGATGATTAATATTTGTCCCCCGAAAGCAAGAAGCGATGAATTTGGGGAAATCTTTCATAAGTGAAGACGTCTACTTCCTTGATCTCCCACATTTCCATTTTGCGTTTCTACCATTCACTATCACATTCACAGGGTCTACATGTAGAGCTATGAGATCACCAATTAGATACAGATTGTTAGATAATTGAACAAGTAGCGGCATCGGAGCGAAGCCTGAGGAGATTTACGAATACAATTTGTATGTATTTGACATAACTCAAGTCAGATTTTGAAAATGGAATGTGGAATTTAAAGCAAATACTTTCGGGTTCAAAATAATTGAAATTTGCGCAGCGAGATATTCATATTAAATCACCCGCCCAGTCTCTGCAAGGCGCCAATTCGCAAAATAAAAGTGAAAGTCCCACATATGCATTATCAACGCTACCTACACATTATTATGTGCGCATTGCAATTGACGGCGATATCAAAATTAATTTCCAACTGAATTCGCCAAAGCCAAAGCAACGCCACCACACTCAAGGCATATTTACTTTCATTTACACACAATTTTGAAATTCCCACTTGCCACAAAACCGCCACAATAAGAAAAGCGCTAAACCCCCTACGCGGCACATTGTGAGAATGCGCGCCGCGACGCCGCCGCGCCGATATGCTTTCGCTTTGTGCCGGCAGTGCGCTTCGTTGCAGGAATGCAGTTATTTTGTCGTGTTATTCCATTTTGCATTTTCTGTTGTTGTTGCATTCCTGGTTGTTTCCACTTTCGGCTTTGTTGCGCCGAATTCAATTTGACGCCAAGCTGTTTGTCACGCCGCTATCAGCAAAGCATTTATTAAATTGTCGCCCAAGCAACGCGGCAAACGAGCGCAACGGCTGAGACGAGCGCGCATTGTCGTGCGCTCAAGTACAAGCAGCCTACAGCGACGTTGTGGAGTGCGAGCAATGCAGTCATACCGCGACTTGCATCTTGCCAAGGAGTTAACGAAAGCGTAAGCTGATGCACGGCGGAGAGGCGATCAAAGAAAAACATTACGAAATTTGTCAAGCTGCATAATTCAAATTTCCGGAAAATACAAGCTGTTTGTAGGTCGAAGGGGGGTTTGAAAGCGGGTGTGCTGACTGCAAAGCGCACTAATGCCGGCGGGAAAGTCGGTACGGCAAGAGATTCGAGTGTAATTTGCACGTTCGCAAGCAGCTGCTGCCTCTCGAGCGCGATCAATGTACATATGGACATACATATATGTTAGTATGTATGGCAACAGTATAAGTATAAGCATAACAGCGTGGGTCTGTAGCTTACTAAAAGAAAAGTTCTTTAGTAACATGTCAGTATGTTTGATTGCGGAAAAGTCGCAAGAAGGGACGCAGTGAACTGCTTTTATACGGTTGTATCGAAGACATAAGGGAAGGTTGGGAAAGAACTGTTCTGTAAGGAGTTCTCCTCCAATCTAATGTTTAGGCTATCGAAACACTGCTTTGTCTTTTAGGCAGTTGTGGCTGCTATTAAAGTAAGGTAACGGTATGCGTTTACTCCGCCAATAGAGCGGAAGTACTATCGTTGAACTCGTTAGCTGTGCGCACAAAAGCTAGTCAAGGAGTGTCTGTTCTCACTTCAAATAACTTAACGTATTTTATAATCAGATTTGTGTGATTGCCTAACCCAACCAGGGGACCACACTTACCCCACTAACAAACGGAATGGGAGCAATTCGAATCTCAATGGGCATCTTGCGTTCTAGGACTTTATTGATTTTGCGCGGGCTTAGCAGGCACGGCTCAAGAACCGCTCCTGTACTACTGCCAGATCAATTTGACCGAGAGTAGTAAGCAGAAGGTCTTTTGAACCATTTGTCCTTAGCAAAGTTAAACTTGTAGCAATCGTAGAGATCCAGTAGGATATATTTCAATCGGCATTCATTGTCTAAAAATCTTAATGAAGAGACGGCTAGCTGTCAAAATTGTATGGAGGAGGATGAGGTGTCAAGATCCAAGCACTTTCTCTTATATTGTCCAAATTTTGTAAGACAGAAGTTGAAAAAACTCTGCAGTTTTACCTTTGGTGAACCAGAAGACATAGCCGAAACTGACCTTAGACGTGTCAATAAATGTGTGATGCTCAAGACGCTTTGTCGCATTTTAGGTAACAAAACGGACGACACACGAGCTGTCCAAATCAGATTAATGTAATGTACGACCTCGTACCAAGACAAACATAATATAAAGGATGATGAATTTCGAGGTTCTGTAAACTTCATAATTTTTGATTACTCGTTCAAGCTTTTCGACCTATAACTGGCGTATGACACAAGTGATGTTTTGTTTTAAGGTCTAAATCGAAGCGGAATTGTCCGCATAGACCTTAGACTTTAGATATCCTAATAGAAAAAAATCTAACGGTGTGATACACACAGGGAAGTGGCGCCTCCTTGTTGAAATCCAATGTCGCCGAGATCACGAGCTTTAGTTTCAGGCATCAAATAGTCGGTTATAATGTCGCGATAATGGTTGGCATTGACGGTTGCTTTCTCACCGGCATTAGTTTTGAAGAAATGTGAACAGAAGATTCCACCGGCCTACAAATCACACCAAACTCTAGCATTGAGCCAAAAATAGGCCACATCGCTTTGATGATGGCGCTTGAATCTCTTTAGGTTGCTCTTCGTCTCAAATGCGGCAAGTTTGCTTTCTGGAGTAGCTGGAGCGATGCGATGGCGATTGGGAACATCGAGCGACTTCAGTTCTTGTATAAGCTGTATTTTGTACGCTTTCAATTAAAGACCTCTACGTTAAATGCGCCAAGTCGTTCCATAAGTCAGTCCGAGTGTCTGCACTCACAGCTACGACTGCTACATTTTCTTCGTTGTGAGCTGAACATGGTTTATTTGGTCGAATATTGTCTAATAATAAATGCTGTGTCTCAAAAATGGTGATGGCGTTGCAAATAGTACTCTCAGTAGACCGATTATGTTGGCCATAAGTTGGGCGAATCGGGTGAAACACATTCTTTAGAGAACGTTATTTTTCGTAATAAAGAATTGTTAAGGCGTTAGTCTTCCCATGATTTGATCTCTACTCCCCTTGACTATAACACAAAAAATCCCACGCGTTTGGAAATCTTAACTTTCATTTTCGGTTCCAGCAACACAAAATTAGCAAGAAACAGCCTCTAATATCACAATCGCAAAATTACTATAAAACTAGTGTTGTTAATTGACCTAGGAACAGTTGGTGGCTGTGCAAAACAATCTGAAAGTTCAAAATTTTTAAGTATAAATGAACCACACCGAAGCTTCACAGGATTGAATTACTTATGATTTTCATATACGATGCTATGCCAGTAAAAATAACTGATTGCATACGCTCACGTCTATTAGTGTGTATATGTATGTTTGTATTTAAATGATCTCCGACTGTGCCAAGTGAACGTTAGCCCACTTCTGCCAACACGCTGACAGCGCTAAGCATCTGTTTATAATAAACTATGTTTATTACTTCAACGACGCGCACTCGCTGAAGGCGCCACACGTGCCCCAGAGCTCGCCAAGCTGAGGCACAGCGCAGGCAATAAACACAAACAGAAACACAGGCGCATGCAGTGCCACACAACTGCTGCCCCAAGTGATGTCCTTATGCTGCACACACACACCCCGGGCAGCGGTGGAGATGGTGGCCACTTTGACTTTGATTAATGTTAGACACGCTGGCATGCCGTGCTGCTGGCAAATTGAATTTCATACTGGTTTCGCGCTAACAAAATGCAAATGCCGTTCAAATTTAAAATACAAAACACTGCCACACAAAGAAAGAAATCGAGCGAATGCACATATATACATACACACACGAATACTCACAGCAGCGCACGAGCATACAAATGATTTGAAAAGCAGCAATGGCGGCAACAGCACTGTTCATGCAACGCTTATGCAGTTTATGTTTATTACAAGTATTTGTGTATGTGTGTGTGCTTGTATGAGTGTGTATCAGTGTGTGAGCATGGCTCCAACGGGCGGCAAATGGCATAAACAGCGTCAACAGCTGTCAGTGGCAGGCAGCAAGCTTAAAACGGTGCCTGCCTGCACAGAGTGCTGCGCGTGCGTCTGCATATTGCTGCGCTGTTTTATGGCCTCACACATACACTTACATACTTGTAGATAAATATGTAAAGCTCTTGCTTTTTGCCTTTTCGCTTACGCTCTAATATTTATTTGACTACTTCTCAGCCACTTGACGTGCTTTATCCGCTGTTGCAGTTGCAGCTGCTGCCGCGCCGTGCAGCAGTACGTGTGTATCTGTGTGTGTGCGTTAAGTATTGCTCTGCATGTTTATTAAACAGTTTTATGGCGAAACAAATTTGTTTCCACTCAATATTGCGCCCTCGCAGCGGCTGCAGCGCGGCACTAATTCATTACAAGGACGTGTAAGTGTGTTCGTGTGGTGGAGGCTGTGTTTCGGTAGTGCTATTTTTTACAACAAAAACTAATAACAGCAATATTTTAGCAAGACCAAGCAATTTTTAACTGATTCTTGCCGTTAAACCGCTAATTGTGCTCAATTTGTCATAATAAAAAGCAATTAAATAATTGTTTAATTAGTATTTAATTGACAATAAATTTCCGTAGCAGCGTCTAACAGTTTAAGATGAGTGGATGTGGGTGAGATTCACATAACCTGTTTATAGGTTACCTTAGAAATAACAAATAAGGACGTGCTGAGTTTGGGTATAACCGAAAATTTTAATACTTGCAAGGGTTAAAGCCAGAGAAGTACCCTCAAGTATATAAGGCCAATTAGTGACATGACTTTCAGTGCAAGTTTTCACCCGATTTTTTTCGTTCTAAGCACAAGTGTGCACTGTTATAAGAAGAATACGCGGTCTCAACTTTATTAATATAACGCACACGGAAGCTCGAAAATCTTTAGATTAAGTATATGGGGGCTAAGGGAAGTATCGACCCCATTCAACCTATTTGTAATACAATGACATACCATTGTCAGGATTTAAATTCTATATCTCTTACACTAACCCATATTTTCCGTCAAAAGTCAACTAAAGATGCTGGGGTTCCCAAATTAGGTACCTATGTGCTTGCCAATTTTGGCGAGATTTTGATAATTTTTGGCCATAAGGTGGTCTAAAGGCATTTTTTCACAAAATTGTATGCCATCATATTAATTTTTACTTAATTTGTACACTAAAACGGAAAGAATCAAATGAAATTTATAATTGTATTATATGGATAGTAGGCGTGGCTGCAGTCCGATTTCCCCTATTTTCACACTGTAGCATTAAAATGTTATGTGAATGCCACAAACCAAATTTGGTTGAAATCAGTCAGACGGGTCTCAATATATGTGTTTTCACCTAAAAGCGTGCAGTGAAACGCCCATTGTCTAATTTTGATGACGACTCCATGCCATCTCGGGGACAAAATTTAGATACTGGCGCACTAACTTTTTGATTTGTCGCGTTTTTAGTAGTTTTTAGCAGTACCGTTATATGGGAAGTGAGCGGGGTTATCTTCCGATTTCAACCATTTCTACAGCGTCGGTAGTAGTTCTTATAATATTTGTTCTGCGTGAATTTGTTTGTTGTAACTTTAGTAGTTTAGGAGATATGTAGATTAAACTTGTTAGAGATCGGGAGTAGTTCGATTACGCCCATCTACGATTTACGCTCCTTCCTTTATTACCAAGGAACACGGGTACAGTTTGAGTTCGTATAAAGTCTCCCGCATTTCAACTCGTCTCTTCATTGTTCATTTAAAGGGGGCTGAACTCACAGACTTATTTATCGGCCCCCCAATTAGTAACCGCGAAGACAGTGGACACAAAAGCATCAAATTATGGCAGCAGCGGTGGCAATCCTAATCCAAAGGGCGGTGGACTCACAGACTTATTTCGAACATTCACTTGTGGATAGACAGACAACATAGGGATCTGAGTTTCTATCTGACGCAAATATTTAGTAGACATGGGTGCTTTAGAAGCGACCTTCATAGTTTCCGAACCGTCCAATGTGTACAAAGCATATATAAGACTCTAAGCAGGTATTTTCTCATTGCCTTCGCTTTTCAAATGCAAGAGGAAAACTTAAAATCACTTTCTGTGCTAGTTTTACGGTCGATACGTCACTCATGTGTCAGTCGACTGAGAAATGGAAAGCTGTTAACGAAATGTTTTCTTAATGACAAAACTAAGACTCTTTCAACAAATTAGGCGTCCGTCAGACAGCATAATAGAGAAGGCTTAAATGTTATGTCCCTCGCACGAAGTAATGCTTAATCCGTGGTTTGGTGGGAGAGTCCTTGGCTGGAAGTTGGTTAGGTTTAGCGGATTAAAGTCCGCACTTCAGCTTTTCAGCTTTCGATACTTCCCCGTACCATAAAAAAAAACACAAAAATCATTTATATATAACAACCCCATATCTAGCCCGCTTAGTTTTAGGTGATGCATACAATCGTTAGGTCAACATAACTATGTATTATAACCTGTAGAAACATGTTGCAAAAGTAAAAAAAAAAACCAAAAGCTTGGTCATTTGCATTTTTAACATAAATTTTGAGGTTATGTCCAAAATGTGTTGATAGAAAAGTCGTAGACCTTTTCATTACCGACATTTTTGTCACATAACTTTTTTCTATAGAACTCGTTGTTTTGCCACAAATTGAAAAAAAACATGTTTTAACCCGTAAAAATTCAATAACGCTCCTTCCTCTGTCCAACCTCAGATCGCCGGTAACTTATTTTCCTTTTCATGTCTGTTAGTTTATCCGTCATTTCCAATGGGTTTCATCATACTTTGAATTTTTATGCTTTCAAAAATTATCATCACTGGTCTATAGCTAATTTATCTATTTTATCTATTTTAATATGGTATTACTTGTGCCTGGACCTCAGTTAGCAAGTATTATGGTAGAATATCTTAGTTTGTTGAAGTATCATCTAGACAGCTATTTGTGACTTTACACACGATAAGTCAGTTAACAACTTAGTTACCTGATCTAATTAATCTATTCGACTTACCTAAAACTCTATATGTTTTTTACGTCAATCCCTTGACGAGTGTTGGCATAGTAAAAAGATTCGAAATGAATGGTTTGAAAAAGAGAGTAATTCAGCTTCCGTTAACTGTCGGAACCCGCAGACTTTGAGTTTCATGCACTAATACAAAATACTATTGTACTATGAATGATCTCCAATACTTGCTCTACCTCACAATCACCAATTACAACACACTGTCTGCCATTTGCCATGTTGCGCACTCGTAATTATGCACGGCTTTCAATACTCGCTGACTACACATAATAATTTCAGTTTTGACTGCATTCAAAAGTCAAAGCGAGCATGTATCAAAAACTGCGTTACTCATACGCCATGGCGACGCAAACTAAATCAAAAGGACTTAGTTTACTGCTACACAAAACGCAACGTGTTTAATATTGCTGTTGGGTTTATGGCGTGTATGCAAGTGGATTAGAATTTTGTGTGCCATAATTGTACAGCATTTATGTATATGTGTGTGTGTGCGTGTGAACGTGACAGCCAGCTACTGTAGCATTTGGGCCAAATGCCACTGCATGAGCTATCATAAATTAATGTATGAACATTGATGGTACATAAAATTTAATTGAAACAAAGCGCTTGACTAATATTTGTCTACTTAAATTTGAGATTTATCTTTGTAATAAATTGCAGGGAATCATATTTTTCGTTCGATTCTTTATTTTCAACGACATTATCTGCCAGCTCATAATTCAGATATCAAGCAGAGGCGACCTTTTCATATTACGCTAAGCACGCCAAAAAAAAAGTCGATAAATTATGCGCATATTATCGCAGTAAATTGCCTTATTTCGGCTACGTAACACACACACGCAGGCCAACAGACACGCAGACACACGTTAACACATTGACAGCACCTCAAGGTAAGGTGGGAAAAGCGTGTAAATAAATGGTGAAAGTAAAAGCAAAATAAAACAGTTATTGACACAGAATCTTAATCAACGCAAGCAACTGCCTTAACGGTAACAAAAAAACAAAAACACAAAGAAAAAACAAAAACAAAAGCAAAAAAACTAAGCAGGCAGATATATCACTGGAATAAAGACATTGGCAAATTTTATTTATGTTAGAAACCCCACAAGAATATGCTAAATTTATGCTTATCTAAGACACAACAGACGCACGCACGTGCACGCACATAAACACGCGTGCACACACATACACAAGTGAAATATATACACGCAAGCACACGCGTGTCAGTTCGGGCTCCCAAGCACATGGCATTGAGCGGACGTGTGAAAATTCTTGAAAGGGTGTGTTTAGAAAATTGGCTTGAGAAATGTATGCAGCCCTCGAGGCGCTTTCGGTGAATGCGACAAATAAAATGAACTTTGTCTCTTGACAATAAAAACATTTATCTTGCACCACACACTTATACCCAGGCAACATTTCAAAAGAGTATTAATTTTTTGTTCAGCTAGCGGTTGCTTGTAACGCTTATAGACACAAATATGGAGTATAGTCATATTGAAATAAAGAAAATTAAGGGCTGAGTTGATCTCCGGAGATAAATTTCAGTACATCAAACCTACCGCCTTTTATAGAAATCGAGTTATCTTAATGCAAAGCCTTTAAAACACAACTATAATCAACCGATTTTAAAGCAGTCATAGAAGAAAGGGATTTTATATTTCTAAAAAGTGGACGTGGCTCTATTTCTAACAAATTTCATTTACATATCAGCCAAACTTAATAGAAAGTAGGTATTACTTCACACTATCACTCGGACGAGCCTGTGCAAAAACGGTTATTGGAACTTTAAACATTTTAAGTTACATGGGTTTCACGGCTTCACAAAGTCGTATTTGATTGTATTATTTAATTACATAACACTTTTAGAATTTTACCCTTAAGCTCAAGTCGAGTAATAGTTGATGAGATACATTCTTGGATATTTAAGCTTATCCCTTTCATGCCCGAATTAAAATGGGCGGAGCTAAAACATTTTTTAGGACAGATATATGCTATATTAGTCTTAACTCAAGTATGAAGTGGTAAAAATTTCAAAGTTTTTAGTATCCTGGTTCGTTAGTTACAGGATGTTGCTTATAGACAACAGCACTTTTGCAAAATTATTTTAATCAAGGTAAACACTTTTCCAATAATTTACTTTTATTTTCAATAACTATATTACTATTATTTATTTATGTTGTTCCCTTGGTTTTACAATAAAACAGCTATTTTAATTTTTTTTTAGCTCTTTTTGCGTAAACGTCTTTTTCGCGATCTTAACAATTTCTCTCTGCGAAAAACTTACTGAATGAAACCTTACATATCCTACGATAGATAAAATCGCAGCAAGCTTACACAATACCCCCGACTACTTAATGCAAAAAAACCGCACGTCAAAAAATTGATATAACGGGACTTAGAAGGCCTATAGGCACATCGGGCATGAAAAAGTTAAAAAACAATTTAGAAATATTCATCATCATATTTTTTTGTAAAAACGTCTGCAAAAAATACCATTTTCACACTCTTTTTCTTTGGTTCAATACCTAGTTTATAGTCTTAAGGAGTCACATGGGTTTACGGGAATCGAAAAACCCGGGTTTTTTATTATCCAATCATATTCTACAACTTTTTTAGAATATTATCATAAGTTTTCAAGTTGATCTGAGTAATAGTTTCGGAGATACAGTCTTGAGAACTTGTGCGCTCGAGGGTAGCTAGGCTAGGTGCGTCGTCTTTAAGTTGGTTTTTCTCGAAACTGTGTTTGTAAAGACGGTTGGCAAAAAACTCAATCGATCTTCTTTGAAACTTTATAATTTTAAGATATAATTTTTAAAGGCTTGGGGAAAATTTTTCTTTTTCGATTCCAACTATTTGAGAAAAAAAATATCGCGAAATTTTCATTGAGTGTTAATTTTTTTTGTAAAAATGTCTGCCGAAAATCCAATTTGCAGTTTTTTTTTTTTTTTTTTTGAAAGTTCTATGTTAAGGTTTTATGTATTTTTTTCACGTTAGATGCTCCTGTAAGGAGTTATACTTTCAAAGAGACCGCATCAACTTAGTCGCATTGGCCGAGTTTAAAATATTTTTTTCTAAAACTTTCTGAATTTCTTTGTTAATATTGTATGTTTGTACCAATTAAAAATTCTGATAAAATATTTAATTTTTTATATGAGAAACAAATTTTTTAAAAAATGCTGTTTTTTACCCGAGGAAGCCCATGTAACCTTTTAAGGGAGTGTAATGTCAGGACATAAATTTCAAGTCGAAAAAAGTTCAAGTGTCGGAAAAAAGACAATTAATATTTTTGATATTCAATTTTCTATTATTATATACTAACATTACAAGAATACAGGAATAAATAAAAAAATTCATAAAATGTGATCTTATCTTTATCATCGAAAACAATTTGTTTTTTTGAAAAATCGTTTTGAAGACATGTTGTTGAATAGTTTAACTTGGACTTTTGTTTATTTTAGCGATTTCCAGATTAGGATATCCCCTGAATTAGAACACGTATTTTTATTTCTATGCTGCGATAAGTTCTGCTGTCAATATGGAAACATTGGCCGAGTTTTGAATATTTTCCTTTGAAAATAAAACAAAATCTTTGAAAAATAGTAATCTTTGGAATAATAAAAAAATCAAAATAAAATATTTATGTTTTGATATGAAAAATTATCCAAAATAGGCCGTTTTTTGCTCGACCAATGTGTTTCTTAAAAAAAACCTAAGATTTTTGAGTTTGCCTTCCCTATAGTGCTACTTATGGCATACCAAAAATTATTTTCAAGAAAAATTCTGTATACAAAAAAATTTAAAATATCGCTATGGCAACTATTTGTCCAAAATTTACTTATTTACTTTTCCTGTAGATATAGTAAACAAAAACTGTATACCTAAGTTTCCAAGTAATTCTGTTCAAAATTTTACTTAATAACGCTAGTTCCAATCATCATATTTTTGTGCTAAAATTTTAGAGAAACCCAAAAGTCTTACCCCTCTTGTATCTTCAACACATTACATTATCGAATATTTGGTTGTGCCCACACAGTATCCGCCCTGACTTACTTGCGTATGTATTTGTATATATGTACTATATGTACACAAAATTAATCGCCTCCTTTGGGCACTATCGCAATGTGTTGACTGCCTTCTTAAACTCAAGTAATATTTATAAAGCGTAATTACCTGAAAGGAGAGAATAAAGAAGGATTTATTGATATACTCGTTAAATAAAAAAATTATGTATAATAGAGTGTATACAAATAAAAAAGTACTTCGATGTATTGAAACATAGAAAAAATTTATGAAATTGACAGTATTTGTATGCAAGCATAGATTATCATAAATCATAGACTTAGGCAGTTAATGTTTGAACAGGATTAGGTATTATGGGCATCACATTAAAAAGGCAATGTTGTTTATCGAATTTTACAGCACTAAATTTTCCCTAGAACTAGTTCAAGAGTGATGTAAGTCGGTATACAAATTGAACAAAGAGCGTGTTTAAAAATAGCCGAAATTGTAGTAAATTCACGTCCACTTCCCCATCAGATTCTTTCTCTTAATAAATGATAAATGAAATTTGGCAAAACTCGGAAAAAAAGGAAAACTCAAATTTAAAATGTAAATCGTTCTCTTAAATTATCTCAAATTTCATTGAAAAGTTATCGAAATCCACGAAAAACTTGTCCTTTATACAGAATATATAAACCTCAGCGCCTATAGCTACTTTATACTCGTACAGGATATCTCGCTGAATTTGTGAGATTTCTATTTATGAAATTTGTGGGCATAATCTTTTGATAACAATAAGAAATAAATTGCGGTTTTACAACGACCTACGGTCCACTGTGCCTTACCTCCCTTTACAACGAGTTATATACGCCTACACATTGATAAATTCTAGTATGCTGCCGGGTGCTATAGAGGTGATATGATCTCTAATCGGTCTCTATTCAATCCCAGGTCCTTGATCCTGTGTCTATGGATCGATAGCTTCTGGATCCATGTCCCAGCACCGGCGATTAGTGCAAAAGGCTCGACCTTTCAGTGGCCAGTGCAAAATACAACAAATAATGGGAATATATATCGGATTGTAAATATATTGTGGTTGTAATCACCCATTAGCAATTTGGAAGGCTCATGTCAGTAATCTGTTACCAATACTTATCTCTGCCCACTTTCTCCTTTTTGCGCTGCAGTTCAAGCACGACCCCCAATGCTGCCTTCAGCAAAGTACGCATTTCACCTGATTCAAAAATTCAGGCAAGTCTTTGCTTCGGTAGTTGAATTCTTATCGAAGTCTGCGTTGATTTTAAAATCACTTTAGCACTTCTCTTAGCAACCATATGCCTCAAAAGATAATCTTCACAAAATTAAGCGAAGTGATTATTTTCGATGTGCTATTTCGCTGCACTAAATGGTCACGCGCAAATGTAATATTTGGCACCAAAAATTAATAAAAACGGTCCTTATGTGGCATTTAACTATTACATACCAAATATATTGGTTACCGTCCTTCTTGTCGGATCTATTAACTGACAATTTCGACTAAAATCGAATGTTAAATTCATATGTTATATCCTTCATTACAAAACTGAACATACATATATCCCCGACTTTGAATCTTGTGCTCTGTGAGAGTTGGTTGTACCCGAATTTGAACATACTTTCCTAGTTTTTTATTAATTTTTTAAAGCATCCTTTAGCATTAAAGTTTTATTGCTAATTTAAGAATGGGACATTAAAGAAAGGATCAGAGCTAAAAAAAAGGAGTTTAAAATAAAATTAGAAAAGCGTTTAAAGTTTTCTAGCGTTTTCTATATGAATCTTTTCAGTTTCCGTGGCGACACCAATAGACTGCCAGCTATTAGAAACAGTTAATGTAATTTATCTTCAACTCGCAAACTCCTCAGCCGATGAAAACACTAGTCTTTGAACTACCGCGCTGCCTCGTTAAAAATCTAATTAAACAACTAATTTTTTAATACATTTAACTGAGTACTTCTATACGGAGAAAGCATTAGCAGAAAATGTCAACCGAAGTTTCTTAAACCCAATTAGAATCAACGAAGCGCCAAATCCTTCATAAGCATAGCACAGCCATCTTCACAAGATCAAAGTGCAAAAGCGGAAGTTAGCAGCAACAGAATTAAGGTCAACAAGAGTTTTCTTCAATGTTTATTATGTGTATATTTATATATATAAAAATACAGTTAATCGAATGCTATACATATATAGAAATATGCATGGTAGATCCAGTAGATGAAGCAGCTAAAGTATTATAGAGATAAAGGTGTCGCAAGCAATACACCCTTGGCTGTGTACGTGATTTCGCACCTCAGCTGCTTGAACAACAGTTTAACCAGAAATTGCCGCCGATGGCAGTCAATCAGACAGGCGGCAATAAGCCACAGGAGCCACTAGATTGACAATTATCGCAAAATCAGCAGTGAGGCGAATACACAGCAACACAGTGACAGATATATGTCTGTCTGTCGCAGATAGGCAAACACACAAGCATATCTATATATATATATATATAACTGATGATGGCACACAAAGTTTTTATGTCGGCACGTAGAGCAAGTGCGTTCACCTTTGATGTAGAGCCTTCATTGGCGATAATAACAACAATATGGCTAACCAGTTGAGGGCGTTGACAGCAGAGCTGGGTGTCTTTAAGTATAACATAAAATATTTTTTATAATATTTTCCAACTTATATTGAACATGCTTGATTATAGAGGGTGGTTTTATAGGTAATGAATTTTATAGGAGCTGTCAAACCAGCTGTCAAAATAAATAAATATTTGACATTTATGTTCCGTAGACTATGACAGGATGACAATATGAGGACTTACAATGGAATAGCGCTAAAACTCGTTAAAATTTATTTCACGTCAACGATGATTCAGATTTCTCGGTTGCTACAGACTATGCAAGTTATCTTGTAGTCAGTAAATATTACCGTCCATTGATGCTTGATTTGATTGTCGGAAGTGTTATTGGTTCATACTTTGTATTATAATGACTGAAATCTCAGGCAACTTTCCGTCAAAGATGTCTACTGCACAGTTTGACTTCGTAAGATAACTTTTTGTGGGAGTAACTTAAGATGAAATGGTCGATGCAGATAAACAAGATATGAGTAAATAGTTGGATCTCACGTTTTTTGCGAAATAATCCCAGCTAGGAAAGGATACTGCAAAAACGGACAGATAAAACAAGAAAAAACGTTAACTTCGGTTGCACCGAAGTTTAATACCCTTCACAGGTGCATTTCTGTTAGTAACTATGTGTCCAGTTTGTATGGAAGCTATATGCTACAGTAACCCGTTCTGAACAAGTTCTTTAGAGATTACATTGTTGCCTTAAAAAATAATCTATACCAAATATCGTGAATATATCTTGTCAAATGTGAAAGCTTTCCATACAAGCCTTTGACTCCGATCGCTCAGTTTGTATGGTAGCTATTTGCTATAGTTAACCGATCTGAACAATTTTCTCGGAGATTACATTTTTGCCCTAGAAAATAATCTATACCGAATTTGGTGAAGATACAAGGTCAAATGTAAAAGTTTTCCATATAAGAACTTGATTCGGATCGTTCAGTTTATATGACAGCTATATGTTATAGTGGTCCGATATCGGCCGTTCCGACAAATAAGCAGCTTCTTGAAGAGAAAATGACGTTTGCAAAATTTCAAAAGGATATTTTAAAAACTGAGGGACTAGTTCGTATATATGCAGACAGACGGACGTACAGACAGCCGGACATGGCTAAATTGACTCAGCTCAACATACTGATCATTTACATATATACTTTATAGGGTCTCCGACGCCTCCTTCTGGGTGTTACAAACACCGTAACAAACTTAATATACCCTGTTCAGGGTATAATTACTATGAAACTTAAGTACATTGCCGGCCTCTCTTGATATGGAAGGGGCTTTACATATAAATAAGCAGGGGTTTTTTTATTAATTCGCTATCACAAGGCGGCATAAAAGGCATGATGAGCAGATGGGCACGGTCGATGCAGAACAGAACAGAATGATTAGAGCATCGAATAGTTCAGTGACACGAAAAAACTAAGTAAGCAGAGGCAGCCCTCAAGAAGGTTTCCTTCACTCGCTTTTATGGATGAAAGCACTGAATGGACTACTATTTTAACTCAATGAAGAAGAGGTTCAAACAGTAGCATATGCAGACGACATAGCATAGATGGTATCAAGGATGTTTCCTTCCACAATCAGTGCGATTATGGAGAGAGCCCAACGAAGTTTGCACCTATGGGTACGAATAAATAACCCCTAAAACGGAACTAATGCTTCCGAAGTGAACGGCAAGGTAGAGGCGGGTTTTTTCCAACAAGTCTACCAAACTCAGCCAGCATTTTTTAAGCGGAAGTACCAGGTATAGAGCAGGCCTGTGGTGCTCTATCGAATAACTACGGGAGGATACAGAAATCAATCATTTATATAAATAGCTAGGCGATACTAACGGTCTTTTCAACGCCACTTTCAAGTTCCATCGTAGTTAACAATTGCAGAAAGGGTTTCCGTTAACTCTCATGTCAACTCCACTTGTCCTTTATTTGAGTTCCCCGGGCACAGGATCATTTTGGTAACGAAAACGCAGACGAGTTGGCCAAACTAGAAGCCTACTTAGGTTCATTCGTAGCATAGTTGGGAACGATCAAAAGACAGCTTTATACTGATTTTGAAAAACTCAGCTTTGTGAAGATGAAAATCAATATCCAACTGCAAGATTACGAGGTAGATATGACCCCAAGTATGATTAGACTAGAGCGAAGAGCTTTTAACAACGAACTAGGACTAATATTTTCAGACTAACGATTGCTCTAAAGTGACACTGATCTTTTGGAAAACTCAAACTAAGAATGGGTCTGCTCTGAGACAAAATTTACCGCAGCTGCAATTTGGAAAGGAATAAAGAAACCGTTTTCCACTTTCTCTGCAAATGTCCAGCTCTAACACAAACCAGATATTGGTTCATCAAAATGGCGCATCTATTGCTAAATTAAGGCCGAAGTGGCAGCCTTCTATCTACCTACCTATTGTGGAGCTAAAATATTTTAACAACAGTTAACTTTACTTTATTAAAAAAAGTTCCGTATCTCTTAAATGTAACCCTATATGCACTAATCCCTATATATACACCCACAACTATAAATGCTTAGTTACCTCAAAATATCTTGTGGATGTTATTGCTGGTGTGTAATTAACTTTTAACTCTCCATTCTCCACTTGCAACTGACTCCAGGGATTAAGCTGTACTACAGCCACACACACTTCCACAATGGGTGATTTAGCTGCACAAGCAGTTTACACGTGTGCTTGTAAATAAATACACCGTTGGACACTTGTATCCGTATACAGTATTGGTGAGCCTTAAAGCTGCTTTGGGTTAACAGATAAGGGGATTGATTGCACTTATGGGTTTAATGCTGTTGGAGCCTATAATTTTCCAGGCAATGCTATCGTAAATTCCGACAAACAGAATTAATAGAGTTTTGGACTGACACAAATTTGAAGAAACAATTGCAGGTACACATACACACACACACGTTTTTGCATAGTAATACGTGTTTATAGTGCAGAATAACTGTCAGGTTGTTTGTTTGCGTTTTGATTATGAGGAAATTTGCCAGCAAAGCTGTTGATTAACTTATCTGGGTTTCATTGAGAAGGGTGTAACCGCAAGCTGATTGAAATTAGAAAAGGATATAATTTACTTAAAAATTATAAACTATTTTTAATGGATTTATGTTAACACGTATTGAAAATATTTTGTGAATGTAATCGTTGCATTCGGAATCTCTGCCGCTCATTTTTATACTGGACTCATGGAGTTGCCACGTCAAACTCTAACCGCTTTTTCTATGTGTACATGTCTTGGAGGACGGAGTCATATGTAAAAATTCAGGCAAGTAGTGAAAGGTCTCTGAGCGCCATTCACTTGAGAATGGCCAGAAATGGTTTCTTACATATGGCTCAATTATTGTAGCTCACGACTTTCGGTCTTAGACCAAGTATTCTTTGGGTCTCCAAAAAACATTATTTTGAACGAGAGCTAAATTTAGAAGGCGAACCATCCCTAGCCAGGTTTGTGCGCTGGGCTTGGAACACGTGACGTAAAAAAGACACCCCGAACGAAAAGAACGCAACAGCCTCGGACGAGAGACTCCATTCTGATTACGCCCACTGAATAAGGACTTAGATTAGAGGGCATGCACCTGAAATCCCGGTCCCCCAATTGGAAAGGTGCCGCTGTCCAGCTAGTTAATGTCCTCGTAAGTGTAAACGCTGACATCAGCGTCATCCAAGAAGTGCTATGGCCCGACAAGGACTGAGGCAAGTAGGTATTTGTGGCATTTACTACAGTGGTCATATAAAGGAGTAGAAATTCGGTATGATATTCTCAGTAGAAGAGAGACTTCGTCGCCGAATTACGGCATGCACCCCGGTGTATGAACTTCTAACCACAATACGCATCAAAACGAAGTTCTTCAATTTATGGAACTCTCTATCAACTTCAGCTTCAGAGGTTGCTACCTTTAAGGTAGCAGTAGATTTGCTGCTCCGAAGAGTTTCAGAGACGTGACGATGCACTCTGTTAGCATGGCTGCGATACCTACCTTCAGCTCACTAATCGTGAGTCCAGAGCTGGTTAAGGTTATACCTGGTATCAAGTCACTTTGTGATAAGACTAGTTTGGGTGTCAGCGGAATTGTAGGTTACAATAAAACAAGGAAAGGCAGCATAGAACCGCTGTCAGTAAAATGTGAATGAGACGGTGCTCTCTACCCCTCCATGTGTTATACTACCAAATAGCTGGCCCGCCATCGTTTCATCCACTGTTGCAAGATCCATTTGGCCTATGAACGATCGTAAGAGATTTGTTCTTAGCAAGACTGGCCTCTCTCTAGTTGTGGCGGTTCTAACAGTGTCTTGCTATCTTGCGTCCTTGCTGTAAGGTTGAGAATCTTACCGGCTGCCATCGGAACTAACTGTATGGAAGAAGACAAGATAGAAACAACTCCACACTTTTTAATTTTTCTGTATTTGTGAGATCAAGACTTATACACTTGGGAGCTCACATCTTCAAATATCTTACCCAGCAGACGAGAATAAAAACTAAACACTCAGATGTATTGGCCACAAGGCGGTTTACTTAGTTATAAAATCGAATACAAAAGTTATATTTTAATGGCTTCATAAAGGACTGCGCATAGTAGTCCAACTGCGATATCTGGATCAGCTATCGAACCTAAACTACAATAATTCGTTCTTGACGGGTGCGAAAACAGCGCTTGACCATATCGGTAACGAATACGATTTTAGAGGTCAATAAATGAAAATTGTATTGTGAATAAACGTTAAATCGTTTTCAAAATTCCATTTAATTTAAGTAATTTGCACAAGATTTAAAACAAACGCCCCACAACAGCACCCTTTATATGCAATTGTCGACGCGGAGCGCCACAGTTTTGGTTTATGAACTGCAATTGCTTAGTTAGTTAGGGCCACAGCGATTGTCGCTTGATTACTGCTAATTCCCGCCAGCGTGCAAACACAAACACCAACACACACCCACAGGCACACCAACAAATACGCATAGCGTATGTGCATGAGCAAATATGCAAATAATTAGGCGCTTGCATAAGCGTATATCATAATATTTGCCGCGGCTTGTATAATTTGCATGTGTGGCAAAGTCAATAAATCTTGATTGAAATATTTCAGCTAAACTTTGATACTGAGCGCTAATCAATTCGTAATTAAAATGAGCTTAGGCGGCTTTATCGGTTGCTTTGGTATTGAAAATTTAAATTGTGGAATGGAAATTTAAAGTTTTCACTATAAAATATTGACTATTTTAATTAAGACAATTCGCATTTAGGATTCGTACGAATTCAATTTATTTTGACAACTAGCTTTGGGATTTAAAAAAAAATCTCTTACTTTGTTTAGTTAAAGGACACTTCAGGGTCCTAAATAAATATTTACTTCGCAAAAAGTGAAGAAAATAATTCACTGACTACTTTAAATCGAGCGACGAAGGTCTTCGAAGACGAAAGATACTCACACGTCTTCTTCTCTATTGACGTAGACACCACTTACGCTGTCCAACGGAGTGGACTTCTTCCTCATCCTCTGCATCCCCCGACGGATGCTGCATCGAATACTCTCGGAGCCAGAGTGTTTTTATCCATTCGAACGATATGACCGAGCCAGCGCAGCAGCTGTCTCTTAATTCGCTGAACTATGTCAATATAGTCGTTTATCGATCCATCGTCTGCAAAGGTCCATAAGTCTTTCGTAGAACTTTTCTTTCGAAAACTCGTAATGCCGTGCGTATCTTTGCGGCAACAAGATAATGGTTGGAAGCGGATAGTTACTAGACACTCATCCACTGGGGTGAATACCAAGGCTCGGCGTTGAAGTCCCTCTTCCACGAATGCCACAACAACCCTTATATCGTAATCCATAACATTTTTGGTCGTGGTCGTCCACAAAAGGAAGGTCTCTCATCCGAGGCTGTTGGACCCTTTTCATTGGGGGTGTTCCAAATCCAGCGCAAAACCCTGGGGGGATGATTCTCACTTCAACACGCCGTCAAACGAATGTATTTCGGCTACCCAAAGGATACTTGGTCTAAGACCGGAAGTCGTGAGCTGCTTAAGCCATATGTAAAAGACTCATTTCTGGTCACCTCCAAGTGAATAGCGATCAGAGAATTTTCCTCACTTGGGTTAACTTCCACAAAGGCCAACGTCTCATAGGCCAACCGCCGTCCGACAATATTTTCTAGATTGTATGAGTAGAAAGCTTGCGTGCTTCCCCTCCGCTTCCATGCACATGATCTCGGTGATCTTGCATGCATCTAACCTTGGTCCATCTAACAACCCCTTCGAAAACTTTATATTGTAACGTTTTAAGCGGCTTCCTTATTTCCTGAATTGCTTCGGTAATCAAGCTCATGACACTTTCTTCACTCTCATCAGCTACTTAGTTTCCCGGAACGGTCTTCTGGCCTGAAAGCCAGTATGTAAGAATTCGTTTTCATCTAGTAGAGCTACTACTACAGCTTTTACTTCTAATAGCTTGAAGTGTTGCAGATAAATAGCTTCGTGTTATGGATCCCGGCGTCCACTCCATCCCCCATTTTTGAAAGAGAGAAAAACATCAAACGCTCTTATATTTATAAAAAAAAAATTCCACAGAAAGCATTCTAAAATATCCGGATGCTGTATACTCAACTAATCAAAAAAACAAAAAGTAAAAAAAATATTTTCTTCCCAAAAATTATGTAAGCGCTCACGTGTGCAGCGCTCTAACCAAGCGCTGTTCATAAAAGTCATAAAATTCACCAAACAGCACATTTACAATATTTAGTGCTTTCGCGCGTATGTATGTATGTATGTGAGTGTGTCTGCATGTCGGAGTATATCAGCGTTTTATCGCGGCGAGTGGAGCGAGCATGGCAGTAATTAAAAGCGCATAAAATGCTTTATAAACAACACAAATTAACAAGAGGAATAAATGCCATAAAATTGCAACTAAAAACAACAAAAGCAACAATAACAACTATAACAAGGTGAAGTAGACAAAAGTATATAGTCTCTGATAACGTAGCACGTTCGTGTGTTTGTGTAGTGGCAGAAAGTGAAGAAGAGCAACTTCGAAGAAGCCAGCGCTTGCCAGTAGACCGTAACAGCTGCAGCAAAAATGCACATTATTAAAAAGGATATTTATATGAACGGCGAATTGCCGAAATTCGCACCAATCCACTTGCCGCCAACGCCATAACCAACGTTGGCAACGCCGGCGCACGCGCCACACGCCTGGTGCTTTTTGTTTTTGAGAAAACCCTTACAAGGCATAAAGTTCATGCTGTAAAGTAGATGGTGTTAGAGCTGAATGATGTTTTCGTGAATTAAATTACAGAAAACAAATCAAAGCCGAATTTAAATTGTTATTTTTCAGGTTGGTTGAGGTTAGAGTTGCCTTTTTTAAGGATCATAAGACTTCATAACATAAACTCATTCAGAGAAAGGTTTCTCATTATTTTTTCCGTCGAACGAACTATGCCGACATATATCAAACAAAAGTAAGTTCGAGGATGTCGGTGGGCACTGATAGATAGATTGATAGTAAAATTAAAGCTTTGCACTGCGACCTACGGTCTATTGTGTCCTCCCCTATATCAAATATAATCACCAAGGTCCATTAACCTGAACGATTTCAGAAGCCTGCTGGTCACGACTTAAGTGCTGTGATCCCTGTCCACGTATGTAGATGGAACCTAGGACCTTGGGCCTGTTTCTGCAAATTGCTGGGCAACCCATGACAGAACCGGTTGTTTGCGCAAGTGACTATGTCCATGTTAAAAAAGTCCTTCCTGAGCCTGCAGTGTCCTGGTTAGAGCGCGACATGAAGGCGGAATTTGTCTCGAGGAAGGTTGATTATTCACTTAAACTTTGTGAAGTTGTGCCCTTCCTGAAGCAGCTTGTCATGAAGCATTCCTGCTGTCAATGCTGTTCATTCCCCACTCTCTCCATCGAGCGAAGCAGCTCTTTCATAGTGTGGAATCCCACGGCAATGCATGGTTCTGGCCGCATCATCCTAGACGCTGCCGCAAAGCCGACTAGTTCGTCAGACAGTTAATTGTCCCTTTATGCCTCGACACCCAGATGCACACTGATCTGCGGTTCAGCCTTCTTACACACTCCACCACTAACAGCGACTCAACTTTATACGCTGAGATCGCCTTTAGTGCCGCTTGACTATCGCTAAGTCTAGAGATACGCTGGTTGCGATAGTTGCGAGGGAGATTGAGTACTACGCACTGACTTCGAAGACTTCTGCTTGAAAAGTACTCGGAAAACGTCCGATTAGTATGTGGTCCCGCAATGCCTGCTCCAATGCCTTCCGGTGTTTTCGAGCCGTCAATGTACTACTGGATAGAGCTGCTCCTCAGCAGTATGTCGAGTGTGGAGTCATTACACTCCGACTTACTGACGAGAGTAACGCTAAAATTCTTTGTAACACTCAAGATTACTTCTATCAAAATGTCCAACTGGGGTTTCTGCCGGAAACGATACTTAAGTCAGTTTCTCAGGGCTAAAGAGACACTGACAACTGGAAGTTCATGTCAGCAAAAATAAAAATCTGGAATTTCAATGCTTACAACAAAGATATAAAGTACCAGCTTCAACATTTTAAGACTCTCCACCAACCTGAGCATAACAACAAGCACAGAAGAGGAGCGCACCATTTCCCACATAAACATGTGGGCCGCTACAAGATTACCTCATGCATGGTGTATAAATTACAAACGAGCGCGCCTTATAGCCGCTGCGCTCAAGTAGATACGCACGTGTGGCATGCAACATCACAGCTTTTCGCACAAAAGTTTAATCTTATCTTTACGTGCAATTAATTTCGCGTTTACGTTTCGACCAAATGAGAGAGCGCGTGCGAAAAGTAGGAGGCTGATAAAAACAACAAAAACAGACAATAAAAATAAATAACAGTTTTACAAGTGCAGCGCACAATGTGGGTAGTACGAAGAATATGC
Organism: Bactrocera correcta; assembly: GCA_027475135.1. Lineage (NCBI taxonomy): Eukaryota > Metazoa > Arthropoda > Insecta > Diptera > Tephritidae > Bactrocera > Bactrocera correcta. Next base: position 55,055,359 of record CM050323.1, read on the forward strand.
GCGCGCTACAACAAACGCGAAAAAGGTGGAAAACTAAAAATTAAATGAAATAAATGCAATGCAGGAGGCAAGAGAAAGAGACTTTTTACAAGCGCTACGTGGCAGCACGTAGGCAGGCAAGACGCGCGCATGAGTTAACGACCAATGGCGGGGCAAGCGCGGCGCACAACAGCGCGGCAAGCAAGCAATCAGGCGCGTAAGATGGACAGAGTGGCGGCTCAGCGCAGCTCAACTCGGCCGTAAACGCAACTCCAGTGAAGCGCTTTCAATTATGCCGCTTACCACTTTAAGTACCGCTGCGACTATTAAAAAGTCATAATGACGTTTAAGCGTTGCTGCGCGTTAGCACTGTCTGCAATTTCTTTGCTGCCATTCATTATTGTTTTTTTGCGCGCTACTTTCTTGACTGCGCGCGAATTGCTGCCTGCTACTTTGCAAGCGCGCCGCAAATTTGTACTGCGTAGACGTGACGTTGAAAACTTTTGCAATTTTTACCTTTCCTTGCTTGGCGCAAGGCAAGCGCGCCACCACGTATAGTCAGCGCATTGACGGGTTGCCACAACGACTTCCTGTTTTGTAGCGCAAACCGCTTCCGCTAGGTAAGCGCTCGCGCGCGCACCCTTGTGTTCATACATGAGCAGATTGTGGCGGGCGCGCTGAGTCGTTAACGAGCAGCAGCATATGCAACGCGCATGTTCAGCGGCAACGCTGTGTGCATGCCAACAACGACAGCAATAAGAAAATTAAAAAACAGTAATAATAGTAACGATACTAATAATAAGAACAACAACAACAATATTCGCAAACAATGCATTCGCTGCTGTTTATGCGTTCAAGCCGCATTTCACTTTTCCGCGCTTCATCGCTCACCGTTAACACTGGCACTACCTTCGAAAATGCAATATAAAAGGGAAACGTCCATTTTATGGCGGAAATGTTCTTTTTCGTGAAATGATTTATGTTTGGCTGCCACACGTTGGCGGGCAACTCGCAACTCGGCTGCGCGTCTTCGAAGCAGGGCAAACGGAAATCACACGGCACGCAGCATGCGCCACCACTTCCATCAGCGGCAGCAGCTACGACTACCAACTGCTTGACTGTAACTTGCAACTGCGCCGCATTACATGCAAGTGCTCGCCCTATAGTTGCTTTAGCGCGTAGCATTGGCCCGCTGCACTTTATTTACATCCGCCAAGCTAGCAGTCCGCCAGCAGCTTTTGTTATTCCGGCCGTTCCGACGGGACTCAACGTCTTCCATATAGTTCCAAATATTCTCTAACAAATACATATACAATAAGCCGCGTATATATACATACATATATTTGGATGTAAATATGTTTATGTTCTTACGAGAATCTGCGTACACTTCCTCGGCAGCGCGCATTTTTCAACGCTGCCATGTTGTTTTTTTCTACTTTCGCTTCTCTTCCTCTGCTGCAACAACTACTTTGGCTCTTTTGTTAATTTCCCATGCATTTAAGTGGAAGTAATGTGAAATATTGCAGCGTGCAATTTTTAACTGTGTTGAGTGAACTGCACTCAACTGGAACTGAAATTATTTACTGTTGCGAATTATGAAAATTCTTAAAATTTCAAGAAAAGACGAAATATGGCGGTACAATTACATGAGCAATTTCAGTTTTTATTTTTGTAATTTTCGTATGCCCGCCACATGTTGTAAAGAGTTGCGGAAATCTTGCTAAAGCACTAAATCGGGGAAATTTTTAAAGAATATGATTTAAGAACGTTATATGTACATAGCATGCGCACAATGCTCGCCTAGTACTATGAATACTTGAAATTAGAAGAAATGGCAACTTAACCACGCCCACTTTCCACTTAATGAAGCTTGAATGTCATCAGCTTATTTAATTTTGCAAATGGACAACTAGAGCATCAGTAAAATTATATCATCTTTAACCGAAAAAAGTTTAAAAATTTCCACGGGGACCAAAACCATCAGCCGTCTTCGTACCAATTTCTTCTCCTAACAATGGTAACTCTCTTATATGTGGATTAGATAGACCAAACCAGTTTGTGGTATACTAAATCTGGTCAATATACTATTCTAGTTACCCAAGATACCGCCCCACATACCAAAAGAACTTGACTTTCTTCAGTACGAAGCTGAAAATATGCGAAATATCAAGTCTGCATTTTTCTACTCGCTTATGCTTGGGCTTCAGTCAAGTCAATCCTCTCTCTCTATATCGCTCTCTCTCTCTCTCTCTCTCTCAATCTATCTCGCTGTCTCTCTCTCTATCTGTCACTCTATCTCTATCTCACACTTTCTCTATATCACACTATCTCTATCTCACTCTCTCTATCTCTCACTCTTTCTACCTCACTTCTATCTATCACACTCTCTCTCCCTCTTTACCTCACTCTCTCTTTGTATCTCTCTCTATCTCAAAATATCTTTATCTCTTTTAACTATAAAGTGAAAGCAACAACAAAGTTGTGAAGTAGAATTCAGCGAGAGAATATATTGACATATATTGACATATATTCTCTCGCGGGAGTAAAATCCCTCGCTTTCGATTCTTCATTTGTACCACTGCAAACACATTTTTTTTTTTTTTTTTTTAATTTCAATAAAATTATTGAAAATCCATTTGTCCTACGATCGAAAAAGAAAATAAAAATTGATAAAATGGAGTCCTTCAAAAAAAGGGTTTTTTTTTGTAGGGCCTCAATGATCATGTGTGGGCATACACAGAGAACTTTAAAACTGTTTCGTTATTCCTTTCCAGCTTGTAGCCACGGCAAATATTGTTTTATGAAAGACCCATTTTTAGTGCGAGTACACCAAGCGATCAGTGTTTCGCTACCTGTAAGTCTGGAAATACTTCTCCTGGACCTTTTTAATAAGTCTTTGGCTCTAGTCTAATCATACTTGGGTCACATCTGCATTGTTATCTTACAGTTGGTTATGCATTTTCATCTGATCTAAGCCAGTCGTTTAAAGTGAGTATAAATTTCTTTTTTCATAGTTCCCAGCAGGCAAGGTATTAAATCCGCGTCTGATGCTTCCAAAGAGGCTCTTAGCGTGGCGAATTCTCTGCTTTTTCGTTGCCGAAAACGTTGCTGTGGCCGCGAATCTAAATGCTAGACATGCGGAGTTGACTTGCCAGTAAGTTTAAAACCTTCCTGCAATTGCTGACTACGCTGAAATTAATAAGTGGCCTTGAAGAGCTGTATATAGTTGCTTTCTATATCCTTCCGTAGTTACTTAACAGAACACCACAGGCCTTCTTTATATTTAGTACTTCCACTAAAAAGATTCTGGCTGAGTTTATTAGTTCTCTTTTTTCGAACATCGGCGTTTACACCCGCTGCTACATCCCAGCCAATTTTGATCCCGTTTGTATAGATAGAGGCAGTATCTTCTCTCCCCTACTTTAACACTTCTACATGCACGTCTAGAAGGTATCCTTACGCTGACGTGGCTAATGTAGTCTAACCATGAAGAATATAATTTGGTGTACTTAAGTTCAGCTATTTATATAATTTTCAATTCCAACGTTCTAATTGATTTATTCTTATTATATATCGAACTTAAAGTGGCATTACGAGCAAAAACGTTTACTGATGCTGGAGCATATTGAGACTTACATATGACTTAAGGGGGTATTCTAGTCTAGAAATTTGAAAAAAATCGAAATTTTTTTTCATAATTCGATAATTTTGATATTCATATCTCCCTAAAGGATTTTTCAAAACTCACACTATTTTCAAAGTTATAGCCAAGTGGCAACTAGACCGGTGGAGCGAATATCGTATAACGTAAAATTTTAAACGCGTTTTTCTCAAAATTCCTTTTTTTGAAGCGGTAGCCACAATATCTCAAGTTCTGATCAGTCGATTTATTTGAAATTTGGCACGAATATTCTTTAAATATATCTCTATATCTAGAAGCAACAAAAAATGAAAATTTATAATTTATAAAAATTAAAAAAAAATCGACAAAATTAGTGAAAAAATCGAGCTTTTTTTTTGAGTAGCCGCCATTTTACAAAAAAAAATTTTGCTGCTTCATGACATAGCGAAATTCGTACTCATTAAGATCTGTCATTGTTTCATTTTTCAGATGACGACAAGGGTAGAAATCATGGCGATGAGGACATGACCTCTTTTTTCCTCCCTTTTCTTCAAGGACGCATAAGTCGATGAAAAAAAAAATTTTTTTTTTTTTGAAATTTATTTTGTGTACTCTTCTAAGTTTTTAAAAAACAAATGATAAAAAACGGACAGTAAAGTCTAGGGCATCTTTTTTATTATTTGTTGAAAAAAGCTCTAAATTCGAGCCTCTAGACTAGAATACTCCCTAAATAGCCTTGGTAACCCCTGCACTTTTATGTAAAGCTATATTTTACCGTAAATTATTGACATTTTCTGTCTGCTACAATTTTCTCATTTTATATTTGATTCGATCAAGCAGAATTGAAAATTTAGTTTGAAAACAAAGACGTTTAGATAAACTGATTAAACTCATCGACTGCATTTTAGAAGCCTCACACTCCTTTTAATTTCAGTGTGTGTTTTTTAGTCGTTTTAAATATACATATGACGCCATAATAAATTTGTATCGTACCTTTCCCTTAAAAAAGATAGCTCATATGAATTATATGTAGCTTAATCTGTAATTTAATGAAGTATCTAACCTGACCTAAAGAGCTGTATTCTTAATGAAATTTTTTATAAAAGGGCACAGCCTTTTTCCAGCCTTGATTTTAAGCTGACTGCAAAAACCCTCAATTAAAATGTAAAGATTTTTAATTTCCAACCCCTTAAATAAGGACAGGAAGATTAAACTAAAAATCAGTATTATAGTATTTTATTTAATTTTTTATTTTTTATGTGTGTAGGGCACCCTTCTTATGTGAAATTAATTCAGTCACGTAATTTGGTGAGATTATAAAACATACAAGCATAAGAGTAGCATAGCCTGTACGCGGGGCAGACTCATGCATACACTTTTTTTTTTAATATGTTTATAAAAATACGTGATTAAGCACGTATTCATGATATGTGTATATATTATTTAATTGTGTAGCACAGCCGACACGTACAGAAGCAATCCGGCATACATTTAGCATACGAATCGAGCGTGCGTACGTGGCGTATGAGTGACATTTCAATTGCCACACGTCAAAATAATTTTGGGGGGAAAAATAAATACTTTTTTTTTATATTTTTAATAAAAATTTAGAAATACTTTGTCACCTAAAAAAATAAAACAATATAATAGAAATAAAAATTCAGAAATACTTCGTCACCTAAAATAAAAAAACAATATAATAGAAACCACTTAAATTGAAACAAAATTTGAGTTTTGGTTATAAAGCGGTTATACATATATTAGTTATGGTATCTGACAGCGACTTTCGATTTTTTTTATGAAAAATTGTTTTCGAGGTGGCAATATATAATATGTAGGTATTAGTTTTGTCTTTATATAAAAAAAAAAAAATTTTAAATCAAATTATTTTAGATTTGAGCTTTAAATATTCACACATTTTAGCGTTTTAATTATGAACTCCAATGCTTTAATATATCTTTAATATGAATTTATTAAATTCAGCAGCTATATTCACATCACAAACTACTAATATACAGTTATATTAGGAAAAACACTTTGTATATATGTATGCATTAGTGCAGGCATTTAAATGAAAAGTGCACAAAATGAAGTCACAATGCTGCCTCTGCTTCTTATTTGTTGCTTTTGCCTGCTTAATGATTTGGCAGTGCGTTAACAGTTAGCATAGTTACACACATTCATACATACATACATATATGCAAGCATTAACAGTAATATAAACGTAGTCACAGCTTATACCAGACACAGCCACTGGCAGCACACATACACACACACACAGTCACTCACGCATGGCTACGTTGCAACTAACCTGTCTACTTGAACCACTTTTGTGTCTGTGCATGAACAATGATAAACGAGTTTTCTATGCGCGAGCGACGCGTAGAGCGTGGCGCTTTATAAAATTTAAGCGCTCATATATCATTCATTATGCGCTCATATATTCCGTAGACTCGCATTTTTTTTTATTATTTTTTCACCCATTTTGGTTGGTTTGCCTCATTTTCCGTTTTGGTACGTACGCTTTATTTGGGTGAAAACTAATGTGCTGCTTACTTGCGCACAAAATTTATATTTACTCAGCTGCTTATAAGTATTCATACAAACATGCAGTATGAAAGGAATTAAATATTTCGCTTGGTTGTATAAATGAAAAAGGTAGACGAGGTTTTAGTGAGCTTTTTTCCTTCGAAATGAAGATTTAAAGCATTTTGCGTCGCTTGCTAAAAAAGTACTGAAAAAACAGTGCAACAACGTGAAAAAATATTGAAATATTTTAAAAGCAGGACATTTTTAAAATGAATTTAATTTCTAGAAAAAATTAAAATTAAATTAAAGTAAGATAAGTGAAGTGAAAATATGGTACTTAAGGTAAATTCAAAATTTATGAGAACACGTGATGTTATGATGCGAAGATATGAGTCATAATCTTGGTATATAAAGCCTTATCTAACTACACAAAGATATCATTAAACATAAAAGTAATGTATCTTTCAAAAACTTGATGCTTGAGTAACGTTATGTTGTGATGTGATGTCATGAACATATTTTAATGGCACAAAGAAGTTTTTTTTTAGCGAAAAAAAATGCAAATGAGTCGAAATCTTACTATAACCACCTTAATTTTTAAAACCCTTTTCTTAAAAAAATACAAAACAACATATTACAGTTCGATGTGATATCAATAAAAGATCATATGACGTGATGTCACCCAACACTAAAAAACTCCAACTTAAACATTTCATAGCTTTTAGTCAAATAAAAAGTGTATAAACAACTAACTTTAATTATGTGATGCCGTGATGTGATGACAGAGTGTGATCATATGATCTCACATTAATATTTTTAACCTTTCCGCACTTTTCTTTTGGTCTAGAACATCTAGAACGAAAATATTCAAATGAATGTAATCATGTGATGTATTGATGTAATGACATCACATAACCGCTAGTTACCATAAGTAGCCAATTTGTAGTATTTGTGTTTTTATTTTGTCTAGAACAAAAAAAAAAATTAGTTAAAAGAGGTAATGTGATGCAGCGGTTCGTTGATATGATGTGACGACGTTACCAAAAGTTAATATGCAAATTTTGTATCACAAAACTGCTACAGATTATCTTTGATGATTAAAGTTAAATCTTTGGAGTTTGATGTGATATTACGACGAGATCATTTGAAGTGCCGTAATCACAAAAATTCTAACTTAAACATATCAGAGCTACAGTGATTATGGCTACAACCAAAAAATCTGTGACGTTATTAAAATCCAAAATTTTTGTCACAGAACTCCTACAGATTATATCTGCGTTAAGACATATGTACACACTTAAGTCTTTGGAGGATGGTGTGATATTTCAACGATATCATATGATGAAGGGAAAAACTTCAACTACACATCTCATAGCTTTTTATTAGATAATAAGTAAGTCAAGATAATGCATAAAATATTTCAATGTTGTTATACCGTGATGTGATGATGAAATATGATCATATGATGTCGCGTAATAACCAGTTACGGTTTTTTTAAAAATTTTTCCCAAATTTTTTTTTGGGGAAAGAACCATAACTTTTAAACGATATGATGCCATGATGTGATTGACGAAAAATGATAACGTGATGTTACAAAACTTATTTACTATTTTGTAGTATACTTTCTGTATTTTTTGCGATGCATACATATTTCTATGTTTCAACGAACCCTCATCCCATTCTCAATTATAAATTCTAACAAAAAAAAAATAATATTTATAGAATAAAAGTCACTTAAAGCCCACAATAAAATAGCTTACTTAAAATTTTCCCCAAAAAAAGCGATAAGAGAAAGCAAAACAAATAAAAAAACGCTTCAAAACAGTTCGAAAA